>OAMR01000069.1:2331165-2350671 GCA_900205405.1 Echinochloa crus-galli
CGGCCGGGCGTGGCTCGCTGCCTCGCTGGGGATTTCGCCGACGCTGGCCCAGGTCGAGCAGCTCGCTGCATGCCCCGGCGTGAAGAAGGGCGGCATCGCGCTGGTCCTCACCTACGGGGACGTGGCCGTGGAGGGATTCTGCAGCAGGGCGCCGACGGCCGAGCCCACGTACATCTGGGTGGGCAAGTCCGTGAAGCAGTGCCCGAGATGGGTTATTTAACTATTTGCCATCGTTCCGGATGGTCATCCTTCAAATGCCAGTTTTAGAATGGCAGCTACATTATAGCCATCGTGTCTCGCAAAACCTTACACATTTGCCACATTTGCTGACGTGGCAAGCCACCTCCTCGAGCCAGCGTGGATTGCGCGTGGAAAATGACCGTGGTACCCTCGTCTCCTTCAGCGTTAGCCATCCACTCCTCTTCTTTCTACCACTGACGCATAGGACCCATATGTCAGGTCATCTTCAACCTCCAGCCCGAGCGTGGAATCCGGACCATCCGGCGCTACCCACGGCGACAATTTCTCGAACAGGTAGGTGTACTACTGTGGCGTTGGGAAGGGGAACCACTTCCTGCCGAGGCAATCAAATCGACGACAAGCTAAGCTCAAAAGGGCAAGACGAGGCGTACTTGGCGAGCGGTTGGAGTTGGAAGGTGTCGCAGAGGTCGGTCCATCCGCAGTCGAGGAGGAAGCGGAAGCCATCGACGGCGAGCAGGTAGCACAGGGGTTCAGCTTCACCCCGACCGAAACTGCAAAACCCTCTCCCCCTTCCCCTCTTCCCTGCGCAATCGGAATCAGGCAGATGCAACGAGCCACGAGCGCTCGCCTCCCCCATCGATCTCTCCGTCCCAAGCGGCTCAGGAGGGCGATCAGCGATGGGGGGATGCTGCTGCTGCTTCCTCGCCCACAAGCCGCCACGGGAGAACCTGATGCACCCGGCCCGGGAGCCGCTCATCCGGAGCGGATCGAGCTTCGAGCGCTGCCGGCCACCATCACCCGGCGCAGATGGTCACCTACAGCGAGGTCGGTCTGAGATTCTTGCAATTTTCTTGCCGCGCATCAGCATTGTGTCGTTCCCCTTTCCCCCTGTGGCTGACGGCTGCTGCTGCTGCTGAGTGCAGGGGTTGGGCGCTGCAGAGAGATTAAAGGGTGCAAGGGTTGGGTGCTGGGTTCAGGACGTTTAAGAAGACTATCTATGAGTGAGTATCTATGAGATTAAAGGCTGGGTTCAGGCTGTTCCTGATTCAATTCGTTCTTCTGACCGTGGATTGAAGGCAGCGTCGCCGTGGGCAGCGCCGGATGGCCCGGATTCGAGGCTCGGGCTGGAGGTTGAAGATGGCCCTAACAGATGGGTCCCACGCATCAGTGGTGGAAGGAAGAGGAGTGGATGGCTAACGGTGAAGAAGGCGAGGGCACCATGGTCATTTGCCATGTTCAATCCACGGTGGCTCGAGGACGTGGGTTGACACGTCAGCAAAAGTGATAAATGTGTTATGTTTTACGAGAGACGGTGGCAATAACGTAGTTGCCATTCTAAAACTGGCATTTGAAGAATGGCCATCCGGAAGGATGGCAAATAGTTAAATAACCCGCCCGAGATGGCCTGTGAATGCCCTCTGTCGGTGCTCTGTTCTACCAGGGGCCATGCATGGCCTTTGGATGCCCTTCGTCGGTGCTTGGATGAACGCGTGCCTGGATGGACGTGCGGCTACGAGCGGACAGGCGCCGGCGAGTGGGCGGACGCCGGTGAGCAGACGGGCGTTGGCGAGCGGACGGCACCGGCAAGCGGCGGCGCGCCGAGTCGCGTCACTCCCAGAGCGAGCGTGGGTGGCCGGTACAAGGAAAGGGGAGAGGGTTTGTTCCCCTTTCTATTGGGGAGAGGCAAAGGATTAAAGCGGATTGAGAAAAAATTATAGGGAAAGGGGAATAGAAAGGAGATCTGTTGGAGTTATATTTTTTCCTCTCAGTCCCTTTTAACCAGGAATATGGGGAAAGGAAATTGTTATTCTCAGTCTGTTGGAGTTGCTCTCTATTCGTTGGAGTTGCTCTGAGAGCAACTCCAACAGTTCCCCAATAACAATCCATTTTCCCTATATTCTTTGTTAAAGAAGATTGAGAGAAAAAAACACTACTCCAACAAATCCCCTTTCTATTCCTCTTTCTCTATAATTTTTTTTCTCAATCCCCTTTATACTCCCACCCTCCCCTTTCTTTTCTCAACGGTAATGCTCCCCGTAGGGCGTCCGATCCATCGGACGCCCCACGGACCCCTTCGGCAGCCGCTCTACAAAAGGAAAAAAAAATCCCGAAGCATCTCGTTCCGTCGTCCTGGCGTCCGTCGCTGCGGCTCCTCCACGCGCGCCATCCCCGTCGCTGTCGCCAACGCGCCGTCGCCGCGCGCCATGCTCCTCTGCGGCCGCGGGCGCCGCCGCCATCGCCGTCCCTGGCATCTCCTCCCCGGATGGGCCGCCGACGCCTCCTCTACGCCGTCACCGCCGCTGTCCCCTCCACGCCGCCGCCGCCGCCTCCCCCATTACCGTGCTGCCGCTATCGCCGCTCCCCTACCTTCTCCATGCGTCGACGCCGCTCCCTTGGCTGCCGTGCGCGGAGCTCCAGCTCGTCATCTTCTTCCTCTCCTTCTCCACCTCTGTTCCCCGCGGCACTCCATGCTGTCCGCCAGAGGAGCTCAAGCGACATTCATGGCGTGCAGCAGGTAGGTTTTGGTTCTGCTAGGGTTTCACTGCATGTTGCAAGGGCATGTTTGATGTGTTTCGGATGCTTCAAAAAAATGTTACAACTGTTTGATGTGGATGTTGCAAAAAGTAGATCTGAGATGTTCTAGGGTTTAGCTCCATGTTGCAACAGCATGTTTCACATGTTCCGGATGATCCAGAAGAATGTTGCAACTGTTTGATGTGAATATTGCAAAAATAGATCTCAGATGTTGCATTGGTTGCAATGATTTTTTTAATGTTGCAGTTGTATAATTTTGATGTTGCAATAGCCTTATCTTGATGTTGCACGAAGTTTGATTGGATGTTTCGTATGACATTCGATTGGATGTTTATATATGAATGGCATGTTTCATGAAACATGCTCTGATGTTGCGGTGGGAATTTTTACTCAACTCTCATAGCAACTGGATGAATCCGATGGCGTCCGTTTCGGTAGAAGTCCCCAATGTTTCAACCGATGGCTTTCTTTGTTTCAGATATTGTTCTATGATGTTGCATATATTATTTTTGTATATTGCAAAAAATTTTACATGTTGCATGCAACATCATACCCATGTTGCGGCGGGATTTTTTCCTGCTACAGTACCGTCCGATTTTTTTTACCCCCATTGGACGTCCGGGCGCTGGCAAGCCCGTTTTCTCGATCTCCCCCACTGTTTTCTCCATCCCCTTTCCTCTTTCTCTCCTCCCCTCCACGCCTGCGCGCCGCGCCATGGCTTGTGCCAAGCGCCGGCGAGTTGGCCTTCCGCGCGCCGAGGCCGCGCGTTGCGGGTGCTCCGCCGAGAGCCGCTCCCGCGCCTGCTCCGCGCGTTCCTGGCGCTCGAGCGCCTCGACCTCTGCGCCTCGCTCGACGACGCCTCCCTCGCCTGCGCCGGCGCCGCCGCCGTGGGTGGGCTCGCGGGCCTGCGCCGCGTCTGCCTGGTCCGAGCCAGCGGGGTCGGATGGCGCGGGCCCGGGCCAGCCTATCCCGCCGAGCGCCGCCGCCGACTAATGACAATTAAGCCCCTAATGACAATTATGGCGTGTCCCACAGGAAGCAGGGGCTACATGCAGAAGGGGCTCATGTGAAACGACGGGAGCGCATGCGCCGGCGGCGGCGGAGGCCCACCGCTGCAGTTGCTCTCCGGCGACGATGACCCTGCCAACGCTGACGAGAAGGAGTTGGAGCCGCCGTCGGTCTTGAGAGGGCTCTGGCGGCCGGGGTTGAACGGCGGGGGATGTCGGCCGGCGCCGCCGCCGGCGGGTGGCGCCACCGTGGGAGCGGCCCGGCGAGGCGGCCCTTCTCCGGCAGCTGCCGCGCCAGCGCGTTGCGCCGCCGACCGCCGGTCACCCGCTCGCGTTGCGTCGCCTGTGCAGGCGCCCGTGTCTTTCGTAGAGAGAGAAGGGGATCTGATTCGTGGGCCCAATTTGTGAAACGGGAATGAGGAAAGGGTACGAGGCAACTCTCCCCGATATTCTAAAAGTTTGAAAGGGGATTCCCTTATATTAGCAAGAAAAAAGGAAAGAGAAAAGGGATCCGTTGGAAAGAGAAAAGGCCGGTCAAAAGAGCACAAGTTATCTAAAAAAACTAGATAACCAAGTCAAAAAGGTTTTATATTAACGAAACTCTTCTCATGTCATAAAACTCTCTATTCTCTCTCATCTGTCACATCAGCAAATCTAATATCATGAAAACTCCGCAAAACCCCCGCCGAGACTTACCTAAGCAACTCTAGCTATAGTCCCTATTTGAGGTCACTATTTTTTAAGTGGGAGTTGTCCCTACTTTGTATGGCTCTAAATTTTGTAAACAACATGTTCAAAAAAAAATTGCAAACAACTTCCTACGATAGCCCATACTATGGGCCTTTATTTTGTTCATAACACGTAGGATCTATTAATCAGTGGGTCACTCAAGCGCCTTGTTAGCTTGTTGATGACTTGATAGCTTGCTCAACTGTTTGTGCTGCCCATTATTCACTGCTGATGTGATAGATGCTACTAGCAGCTAGATAATCTTGCTCGGCCTTTGTTCAGGGCTTGTTTAGATGTTGAATTTGGGAGGTCGAATTTAAAAGTTTGACGTTAATTTGTAATTATTGAGTCACTGTAGTATTTCGTTTGTATTTATAAAAAAATGTTCAAAAATTCATTAATTAGACTTAAAATGTTCGTCTGGTAGAGCACAATAGTTTTTGATTTTATCTACATTTAGTACTCCATGAATGTTATGATATTTTGATGTGATGAGAAATTTTTTTTTCATAGTGAATTTAGGAGTTGCTTTTTGAAACTAAAAAGGCCTTAGATCCAAAGTTTGGTTGGACTTTTCATTGCGTAATTGTAGCATTTTATTTGTATTTATGAATAATTGTCCAAAGATTGATTAATTAGGCTCATAATATTCATCTCGTAAACTACAACAAAACTGTGCAATTAATTTTTGATTTTATCTATATTTAGTACTCCATGCATGTGCCAACATTTTGATGCGATGAAAATCTTGTTTTTCATATAGTGGAAGGAATCTAGGAACTAAACTCATATTCTTGCTGCTACAGTGCACATCTACCTTTCTGCTCCCCTCACCGTGGTTCAGGTTTACAGATAAGCATGCCGCATGCCAGAGTTTGGGCAATGGTCACAAGAAACTCGTGTCGTTGGCACGTGAAAATTAGGTAGCGAGGTAGCGGCAGCAGACTGCTGCTGTGTCCTGTGTGCAAGCCAGCCAGCCAGCCCTCCCAGCTGTGTTCTCAAGAGAGGGTGGGCCATGTGTGAAATGGCGAGACGACGCTAGGAACGCGAGAGGCCGGCCGCCGTGGACGTGGAAGAGCCAGACCACGTCACGGCGCGCTGTCAGGATCAATCATATCACGCCCGTCCATCCTCGTCAACATCAACCCCACCACCACTAGGCCTTATTTAGGGGCTTGTTTAGATGTTAGAATTGGAAGGGTGAATTTGAGAGTATAATGTTACTTCGTAATCATTGCGCCACTATAGCATTTCGTTTGTATTTGTGAAAAAATTGTCCAAAAATTGATTAATTGGGCTCAAAATGTTCGTCTCGCAGAGCACAACAAAATTGTGTAATTAGTTTTTGATTTCATCTACATTTAGTACTCCATGCATGTTATGACATTTTGATGTGATGGGAAATCTTTTTTTTCATAGTAAATTTGGGAGTAAAATTTGGCATCTAAACAAGGCCTAGATGTTGAAATTGGAAGGGTGAATTTAGGAGTACGATGTCACTTCGTAATCATTGCGTCACTGTAGCATTTCGTTTGTATTTGTAAAAAATTGTCCAAAAATTGATTAATTAGGCTCAAATGTTCGTCTCACGGAGCACAACAAAACTGTGCAATTAGTTTTTATCTATATTTAGTACTCCATTCATATTACGACATTTTTGCATAGTAAATTGGGGTGTTACCTTTTTCATCTAAACCTTCGCTCGCCTCTCCAGCTCTCCTCTTATCCGAATCACGTGCGATCGTGACGCGACCCGCTCGCTCTCGCCCCCGCCCCCAATCCGATCGGGTCGGTGCCTACCCCAATCCGAGGGCGCGTCGGCGCGTCGCCAACCAGACCGCGCGAACCAATCAACCAACCGGCGAGTGGAGTGGGTGCGGTGCGGAGCGGGGGCGCGGGCATGGCGACCACGCGCGGCGGCGGCGGCGGCGGATCGGCGTCGAGGGTGGGCGACGGGGACGTGGACCTGGGCGAGGGCTGGGACTGGTGCGCCATCCCGCGGCTCCTCTCCTCCGCCTGCCTCTTCATCTGCTCCGGGTGGGTCCCCGCTTCGCTCCTGTTCCTTTTTCAATCCCCTTTTCATTTGGTTGCGATCTGCGCCGCCCTAGGGCCGAGGCGTCCGGGGAGTTGCGCCGGTGCGAGTGAATCGGCTGCCGCGGGCCGGTGCGCGGCTGTGGATTGTCGCGGATTGACGTGGTTGGTAGAGTGTGATGCAGAAGGGGTCGAATTGGTAGCGACTAGCGACGTGCTACACATGGAATCGTTCGGTCGTGAGACGACATGGCGTTCCAGTGGGCATCCGCAGCATGGTTGGTCGAGGCTGGTCACTAATTCCCCTGGGCTTCGTATATGAGCTCTTCATTTCCTGCAAATTAGTCAGTGATGGGGGAAAGGAAGCGAGATGGGTATTGGGTATGCTGTGGCACAGGTTATAGTGGTGTGTTCTCAGGTCTCACTGATTAGCCAGTATTCGGTTACCTGTTTGCGTGTTTTGACCTTGCAATTGTCCCATCAAACGTCGACATGCCGTCACTCGTTAGCGACCTATAGCTAGTATGTGCCTAGGTGGGAATTGATTTACAATGCTCTCGTGGTCTCGATGTTTCACCCACCCACTAGTGGTAACGGAAGGCTACCTTGTCTGCCTCTGAAGTCTGGATTGTGTCATTCTTGCAGTCTGTTTCTGTTCCATATTTTAGCACCTTTGGTTGGGTCTTTTCTGTTGCTAATTGTCTACATGACCAAACTCCTTTCAAACAGAGCAGAGGCTGTTTTGGATGCTGTGATAAGGCTGTAAAGCAACTGGGTGAGCTGTCCAGGAATTTAATCACCCAGGACCAAATTCCCATAGGAGAGACATTTTGGAGTACAACAACCATCGAGGTTGAACCAGCAGATCTCAGGGGCATTTCTCCAATCAATACATCCAACTGGGCCTTTGATCAGCATGGAACTGGAAGCAGTCATAACCTTCCTGAACTCGGTAATAGTGGTAAGTCTTTATGAATCATGTTGCCTGTTTTGCTAAACATTTGTTTTCACTGGATCAACATATTGCCCGGGCAATGCTACGGTACACCTGTTACGGGATGTCGGCCGGCGCCGCCGCCGGCGGGTGGCGCCACCGTGGGAGCGGCCCGGCGAGGCGGCCCTTCTCCGGCAGCTGCCGCGCCAGCGCGTTGCGCCGCCGACCGCCGGTCACCCGCTCGCGTTGCGTCGCCTGTGCAGGCGCCCGTGTCTTTCGTAGAGAGAGAAGGGGATCTGATTCGTGGGCCCAATTTGTGAAACGGGAATGAGGAAAGGGTACGAGGCAACTCTCCCCGATATTCTAAAAGTTTGAAAGGGGATTCCCTTATATTAGCAAGAAAAAAGGAAAGAGAAAAGGGATCCGTTGGAAAGAGAAAAGGCCGGTCAAAAGAGCACAAGTTATCTAAAAAAACTAGATAACCAAGTCAAAAAGGTTTTATATTAACGAAACTCTTCTCATGTCATAAAACTCTCTATTCTCTCTCATCTGTCACATCAGCAAATCTAATATCATGAAAACTCCGCAAAACCCCCGCCGAGACTTACCTAAGCAACTCTAGCTATAGTCCCTATTTGAGGTCACTATTTTTTAAGTGGGAGTTGTCCCTACTTTGTATGGCTCTAAATTTTGTAAACAACATGTTCAAAAAAAAATTGCAAACAACTTCCTACGATAGCCCATACTATGGGCCTTTATTTTGTTCATAACACGTAGGATCTATTAATCAGTGGGTCACTCAAGCGCCTTGTTAGCTTGTTGATGACTTGATAGCTTGCTCAACTGTTTGTGCTGCCCATTATTCACTGCTGATGTGATAGATGCTACTAGCAGCTAGATAATCTTGCTCGGCCTTTGTTCAGGGCTTGTTTAGATGTTGAATTTGGGAGGTCGAATTTAAAAGTTTGACGTTAATTTGTAATTATTGAGTCACTGTAGTATTTCGTTTGTATTTATAAAAAAATGTTCAAAAATTCATTAATTAGACTTAAAATGTTCGTCTGGTAGAGCACAATAGTTTTTGATTTTATCTACATTTAGTACTCCATGAATGTTATGATATTTTGATGTGATGAGAAATTTTTTTTTCATAGTGAATTTAGGAGTTGCTTTTTGAAACTAAAAAGGCCTTAGATCCAAAGTTTGGTTGGACTTTTCATTGCGTAATTGTAGCATTTTATTTGTATTTATGAATAATTGTCCAAAGATTGATTAATTAGGCTCATAATATTCATCTCGTAAACTACAACAAAACTGTGCAATTAATTTTTGATTTTATCTATATTTAGTACTCCATGCATGTGCCAACATTTTGATGCGATGAAAATCTTGTTTTTCATATAGTGGAAGGAATCTAGGAACTAAACTCATATTCTTGCTGCTACAGTGCACATCTACCTTTCTGCTCCCCTCACCGTGGTTCAGGTTTACAGATAAGCATGCCGCATGCCAGAGTTTGGGCAATGGTCACAAGAAACTCGTGTCGTTGGCACGTGAAAATTAGGTAGCGAGGTAGCGGCAGCAGACTGCTGCTGTGTCCTGTGTGCAAGCCACCCAGCCGGCCCGCCCAGCTGGCCAGCTGTGTTCTCAAGAGGGGTGGGCCATGTGTGAAATGGCTAGACAACGCTAGGAACGCGAGAGGCCGGCCGCCGTGGACGTCGAAGAGCCAGACCACGTCACGGCGCGCTGTCAGGATCAATCATATCACGCCCGTCCATCCTCGTCAAACCCCACCACCACCACTTCGCCTCTCCTCTTATCCGAATCACGTGCGATCGTGACGCGACCCGCTCGCTCTCGCCCCCGCCCCCAATCCGATCGGGTCGGTGCCTACCCCAATCCGAGGGCGCGTCGGCGCGTCGCCAACCAGACCGCGCGAACCAACCAACCAACCAATCCGGTGGGTGAAGGGGGTGCGGTGCGGGGGCGCGGGCATGGCGACCACGCGCGGCGGCGGCGGCGGCGGATCGGCATCGAGGGTGGGCGACGGGGACGTGGACCTGGGCGAGGGCTGGGACTGGTGCGCCATCCCGCGGCTCCTCTCCTCCGCCTGCCTCTTCATCTGCTCCGGGTGGGTCCCCGCTTCGCTCCTGTTCCTTTTTCAATCCCCTTTTCATTTGGTTGCGATCTGCGCCGCCCTAGGGCCGAGGCGTCCGGGGAGTTGCGCCGGTGCGAGTGAATCGGCTGCCGCGGGCCGGTGCGCGGCTGTGGATTGTCGCGGATTGACGTGGTTGGTAGAGTGTGATGCAGAAGGGGATCGAATTGGTAGCGACTAGCGACGTGCTACACATGGAATCGTTCGGTCGTGAGACGACATGGCGTTCCAGTGGGCATCCGCAGCATGGTTGGTCGAGGCTGGTCACTAATTCCCCTGGGCTTCGTATATGAGCTCTTCATTTCCTGCAAATTAGTCAGTGATGGGGGAAAGGAAGCGAGATGGGTATTGGGTATGCTGTGGCACAGGTTATAGTGGTGTGTTCTCAGGTCTCACTGATTAGCCAGTATTCGGTTACCTGTTTGCGTGTTTTGACCTTGCAATTGTCCCATCAAACGTCGACATGCCGTCACTCGTTAGCGACCTATAGCTAGTATGTGCCTAGGTGGGAATTGATTTACAATGCTCTCGTGGTCTCGATGTTTCACCCACCCACTAGTGGTAACGGAAGGCTACCTTGTCTGCCTCTGAAGTCTGGATTGTGTCATTCTTGCAGTCTGTTTCTGTTCCATATTTTAGCACCTTTGGTTGGGTCTTTTCTGTTGCTAATTGTCTACATGACCAAACTCCTTTCAAACAGAGCAGAGGCTGTTTTGGATGCTGTGATAAGGCTGTAAAGCAACTGGGTGAGCTGTCCAGGAATCTAATCACTCAGGACCAAATTCCCATAGGAGAGACATTTTGGAGTACAACCACTATTGAGGTTGAACCAGCAGATCTCAGGGGCATTTCTCCAATCAGTACGTCCAACTGGGCCTTTGATCAGCATGGAACTGGAAGCAGTCATAACCTTCCTGAACTTGGTAATATTGGTAAGTCTTTATGAATCATGTTGCCAGTTTTGCTAAACATGGTTGTTTTCACTGGATCAAGTGATCAACATATTGCCCAGCCACATTTACCCATGATTTTGGCCTAGTTTCTTTGAGCGGAGAAAAAGATTGTTGGTCTTAGCTTGATAAAGTGTTTTCTAAAAGTAGCATGGCTTGGCATAGTCTCAATATTCATGTTTTCATGGTTTCACATACGGTTGGCAACTGGTCTGTCACAAGATATCATTCTACCATGCCTTAGTTTTGTGTGGTTCTAAGCAAGCGTTGAATCCACTGTTTCATACTGTCATCTTTCGTAAGATCTGGTACATTTTACTACTGGATTGGCCTGTTAGAAACCTCAGCAGGCAGGAAAGGCAGTGGTCTTGTGGTGGGGAGGCTGCTTGACCTCTCAACCCTACCGAGTTTGACACCTTGGACCAGCCAAGGTGCTCATCTCCTTTAGTGAATGACAAATCTTCGAATCATTTTATTTTAAGAAAGGGTTGAGTAGCCAAAGTATTGCCAAATTGTCATTCTGATAACAAGTAAATTGGATAACAGGAGATGTATTGCATCTTGTTCGCATCTGACTAATTGCTATTCTTATGTTCGTGCTGGATAACAAGTGAAATTGGAGCACTTATTGTGAAGGACCTTAGTATAATGATCTGAAGTTCAAACTATTAAATATTATTGCAGGACCCGTTCTTTGGGAGCAGACTAGGCAGGAGTGGACTGAAATTAGAAGTCTACGACCAAAGGTGAAGCAGGTTCGCGAACCAGTATTGAGGTATGAGAGGATAAGATGACCTATACGTATGCAGACACAACCCAGGAAACTTTGCAATATCACATTTTCCGAAAGAGAAGTATTATCTATAAAATTCTTGTTTCAGCTTTCAGAAACCATTTGTTTACAATCTTACATAAACAGAACTAGTTTCATTTTATCATTTAGTTTATTTTTTATTCGCACTATTCCTTCCAAGTGTGCTCTGTTAGTACAATTTATAGCTTTCATTCACATTGCACACTAAAAAGTCACTCTTTTCTAAACAAACCTAATGTATTTCTTTGTGGACTATCCATTTTTCGTTACTTGCTCATCATCCTTAGAGGCACTGTTGCAATATTTCCACTTTCTATTCTACTGCTACTTTAATGATGAGGAAGAGGTTAAGTGATTGTAGAATCATATTTGGTAAGGTTATCTTGGTTTTGGACATATACTGAAGTTATACTGCATGTCTCGTTGATGTCTGATTTTTTATACAATTAGAACAGTAATAACATTAGTTCAAATCGCCAGGAAACTGTCATAAATAATAAGTAGAGTACCTATGAATCAAAGTTGATGGCAGCTGCTCATCCAACAAGAAGAATACTGAGAACCAGCTAAGATGTAATTTTGAATCAAAAATAGGATATTCCATCTTGTTCATGTACAATTTGTTTTGCTCAAATATATTTCTGATTTCATCCCCCATAACATGCTGAAACCAATAGTATCTTCATTTGTTTCTGATGGTGTATTTCTTGTGTGCCATCTCATGAAGCTTCAAGGAATGCTATCTTGGTACCATGAAAGTTTATGTAATTCTGCTCACCAACACTATATTTATTATGCAGTTGGAATGCAGCATATGAGAGTCTGCTTGGATCAAATAAGCCGTTTGCTCAACCCATTCCTCTACACGTAAGATCTAATGCACTTAGTTTACCATTCTAATGCATGGTGTGTTGCTTCAACCTGGATCATGAAATTGCAGGAGATGGTCGATTTCCTTGTGGACATCTGGGAGCAGGAGGGGCTGTATGACTAGCACAAATGCTTTCATAGGGATAACACGTAGTTGTTCCTCAAGAAAGGAGAAAGAATGACATAGGTTTAGGCTTGAGTTGAGGTAACAATATGGTTTGGCCTGTCATACATGTTTTTGTTCATGGAGGCCTGTTGTACTTGCTGAACACTGAGCCGTGGTGGTAAACTTGTAGTCTTTGAGAAGTCATGAGAGTCAACTTTGTCGAATTTGTCAAAGAAAGTGAGAAAGAAAGGTGTGTGAATGTGTGATATTGAGTTGTGGACAAAAGTGTCATTTGTATTGATTAAGAAAGCATTAACACCGATGGCCGTCGGTTCTAGATGGTTGGATTATTCAAAGGGGTTGGTTCTGTAAATTGACAAATCATGTCAGTGTCCATTTCATGGTGATGCAGACATGCAGCCACCTCGACCGATCCGATTAATAAACTGACAAATTTCGGTCGGTTCTGTAATATGAAGTGGTTGTAACTTGTGAGGAACGGTCTCGACCGACCTAATTCTGAACTGACAAATTTCGTCCGGTTTGTAATATAAACCGGCTGTAACTTGTGAGGAATGCTCTCTCTTGTGATCATCTTTTATGCTAGCACAGTCTTGATTGAATGACGAGGATATATCTGGAAAACTAGAAGGAAATCAATCATGAAACGATACCGAATCAAGTATGCAAGAACCAAATTGCAAACACCAATACACCATATATCTTGTTTAAGTACAGGGATGTGCAATTTAGATGAGATGCCTTGTCTAGGCCGGAACTTGGCAGTTGACACTTGGTCCCATTCTCAATATTTGACATAGTGTTTTCTCATGCTTTTTAAGTTTGTTTAATTACTCAAACGAAACACGGCGATTAGGATTGCAGTAACTCCCCTGAAACGAAACCAGCTATCCATCCTCGAATCTAATCAACTACAGGGACTGAAATGCCAAGCCGACCGACGAATAGTAGTACAGCATCTGCCAACGTGCAAATCACCAGAAGCCGATGACGCCGAGCAAGCCACTTACCAGTATGCCAAGAAAGGAAAGCACTGTCAAAAGTAGTCTGGGCCGAAACCAGCAAAAAGGTCAACTGCGTTGGGCCCCCAGCGGAGCGCAGCGAGGGCTCGGCCTTCTGCACCACCTCTGGGGCCCACCACCAGCTGTCGTCCCCCACTTCACACATTCTCACACGGTGCCACGGTGGTGAGTGGTCACTGGCGACTTGTCCTCGGCGCCTCCGCTTCCCTTTTCTGATTTTCCCCATTTTTTATTTAATCGGCGACGCCTACTCGACCCGACCGCAGCCGGTGAGAGGAGGGTTCGGTGACGAAAACCCCAATCGCCTCCTCCCCCTCCGCCTTCTCCGGCCGCCGAATCCGCCGCCGCCGCCGCCGCCGCCGCCGCCTCCCGCATTCCGCCGCGCCGATCGGTAGGGTTCGTCCCCTCCCCCCTCCGGTACCCGATCCCGTTCGCTCCCCGCGCGCGCATTGCATCTCGTCCTCGTCTCGCCGCGCGGCGCGTGTTTTTTGATCTGATCGATTCGTGGGTGGGTCTGCGTGGCAGGGTTGGTGAGAGAGAGGGTGCGGGGATGTCTTCGTCGGCGCCGGCGCCGGCGTCCAAGGGCCCGCGCTACGCGCCGCCGGATCCGACGCTGCCCAAGCCGTGGAGGGCCCTCATCGACGGAAACACCGGGTACCTCTACTTCTGGAACCCGGAGACCAAGGTCACCCAGTACGAGCGCCCCGTCGCGGCCCTGCCCCCCTCCCCGCCGCAGCTGCCTGCCTACTCCAGGCCCGAGGAGATGGCGAGGAGCTCCGGGCCTTCCGAGGTAATACTATTCGGTGCAGTATGCGCCTCCCTCTGATAACAGGACAAGGAATGATTACGCAGAGGTGCATGATTTTCTCTTTATTTCACTTTCAATTGTGCGTTACATGTCCCACTTTGCAGCCGTGTGCATTCCATGGTTTAGGGCAAGAATTCCAGTAGAAATAAAGCGGAAAACCCTAGGCGTTTCCCCTGCCTGCTTGTTGGTTTTGTATGTGGAAGTAGATAATTAGTTAATGAAGTTCATGGCGATGACCTTTTCATGACTCACCACTATTTATCAAGAAGCTGCATACACAATGTGCCTAGTTATCTGTACATGCGGACACATTTTGTATTTACACTAGATTGCTGCTACAAAATTGCAAGAAGATGAAATAATACCGTAGCAGTAATGATCCAGCGATAAAATATGGTCTTAAAAGATGTGATGTACATTCCTTGCTCCACTCATAACATGCTATCCTGTTTCCAGCCGCGCTCAGCAGGAGCTAATGTTTCACAGAGTGCTCAGTTCACCGATCAAGTTTCTCAGGCTGCCAATGGAAGCCAAATGTCGACTGAAGCATATCGCGCTAAGCATGAGATTACTATCGTTGTATGTCCTTAACTAATCCTATACCCTCTATCACTCTTGTTTGTACTTTTAATGTTACTGAGTTTTTTCATTGCTTTGTTATCAGGGCAACGAGGCACCAGCACCATTCATGACATTTCAGTCGACAGGCTTCCCTTCAGAGATTCTAAGGGAGGTAGGTTCACAAAATCCACACCGATATTAATGTGCTTTGTCGCATCCCTTTCTGATGTATCTAGGTGGTCAGCATGCCTTCACTGTACTTAATCATGATTAAGCTGGATTTTGTTTGCACCAGGCTCTTCAAGTCAACAATCCAAGTCGGGGTTCGACCTGTTTGTTGTCTTGTCCAGCCTCCTGTGGTTTGGATCAGCTCCTTATTTTGTTTTCAGTTCCCAGCTGCACGATATTTGGCTTGGCTTCTATACACATCATGCGAAGCCTATTACTCCTTGCTATAGACTTGTATCCTTACATGCTTATAGTATTCGCATATTACTCAACTCTGAAGGGGGTCTTTTTTTTTTACAGGTTCTGCAAGCAGGATTCTCTGCACCGACTCCTATCCAAGCTCAATCATGGCCAATTGCTCTAAAAGGTCGTGATATTGTAGCTGTGGCGAAGACAGGTTCTGGAAAAACACTGGGTTATCTCATTCCAGGGTTTATTCTTCTGAAGCGCCTACAGCATAATTCAAGGGAAGGTCCAACTGTATTAGTTTTATCTCCAACCAGGGAATTGGCAACACAAATTCAAGATGAAGCAATCAAGTTTGGCAGATCTTCAAGAATATCTTCTACTGTATGTTGCTTTTATCTTTTCTTCAATATGTTATCCTCACTTTGCGTGTATCAACCTAGATCTAGAACCTGTGTCGTACTCTTAAATGATCTACTATGCTAGCATCTTTAACCATGCAGGTAAATTATTTTCTATCATGGGATGTTCTTTAATATTCTTTTTTTTCCTGTTTGAAGTGCTTGTATGGAGGTGCTCCAAAAGGCCCTCAGCTAAGAGAGTTGGACCGTGGTGCTGATGTTGTTGTTGCAACTCCTGGGAGATTGAATGACATTTTGGAAATGAATAGAGTGAGCCTGCGCCAAGTATCATATCTTGTCCTTGATGAAGCTGACCGTATGCTTGATATGGGATTTGAGCCACAAATAAGAAAAATTGTGAAACAAATACCATCTAGACGGCAAACTCTTATGTACACTGCCACTTGGCCAAAAGAGGTGAGGAAAATAGCGTCGGATTTGCTGGTTAACCCAATTCAAGTTAACATTGGGAACACCGATCAGCTAGTTGCAAATAAGTCAATTACTCAGGTAAGAAAATGTTGCTTTCCTTTTGTCAAACAAGACACTCTGTTTCAGTACTGATAAGTGGTTTGTTGCACACTGCAGCATGTGGAAGTTATCTCACATTCGGAGAAATCAAGACGACTTGATCAGATCTTGCGTTCACAAGCGCCTGGGTCCAAAGTCATAATATTTTGCTCCACCAAGAGGATGTGTGATCAGCTGGCTAGGAACCTATCACGGCAGTATGGTGCTTCTGCTATTCATGGTGATAAATCACAGGCTGAGAGGGATTCTGTGTTGAGTGACTTTCGAAACGGAAGGTGTCCAGTTCTTGTAGCCACTGATGTGGCTGCTCGAGGGTTAGACATAAAGGATATCAGGTTGGACTGTTATCTTTGTTGCTTCCAAATTTTTTGAGAGCTTAACTTTCTAATCATTTGGAAAAATGTGAAGTCATGGTAATGTTGATTGTAAATGATGAATGAACACACAATTTAATTATCCATTAATCCATAACCTTTTCGAATGTAGCTCACTGACACTCCTTCCAAAATCTCTTGTCACAGAGTTGTGGTTAACTATGATTTCCCAACTGGTGTGGAGGACTATGTCCATAGAATTGGGAGGACAGGTAGGGCTGGCGCAACAGGATCTGCCTTCACATTCTTCGGTGACCAGGATTCGAAGTATGCTTCAGACCTTGTGAAGATTTTGGAGGGTGCAGACCAATCTGTGCCACCACAATTAAAAGAAATGGCTCTTCGTGGAGGTTATGGTGGAAGATCACGTCGATGGGCATCTTCCGGTGACTCTTATGGTGGTCAAGGATATGGTGCTAAAAGATCAGCTGAGAGCTTCAATAACAGCAGCTTCAGCAATCAGGCTGGGGGTGGTTCAAGCTTTCACTCGAGGTGTGTATCAGTTTCTCATTGAATGCCGCCTTTTAGCCTAGTACGAACCTAACAAGTCATCAATTACAGCTTCCATAACAACACGAGTGGCAGTCAGTTTGGTGACGCCCCAGCCTTTCATGACAGGTATGTTAATAATTTCTATTCTGCATTGTCTTTGGACCATCTATACATTATAATGAGCCATCAGCTTGTTTGTAGCTTACGTACCCCTATTAAATTATTTATTGCCATCTTCCCATACAGCTCCAGCAACAATCAATCTGGGGATGGTCTCAGCTTTCATGAAAGGTACTTCTATCAGTCTCTGATGGAACACAGCTTTACCATTTTGCCGAACAACACTTGAGTGGCATAGGAATTACCAATTTGTCATTTGAAATTCTAAAGTTAATAAACAAAATCTCTGGATCTATTATGTTGTCATTTAGTGCTGCTCTGTGAACCTGTTGTGCTAACAGCGTCTTGTTAAAGTACTTAGCTAATGCGATTTTTTTAGCATGAAAACAAAATTAAATTGTTGAAGCTTTTATCATGTGCCTTCTTTTTTCCCAGCAGCTGTTATCACTTCCTAAGTTTATTATCATTTATGGAGTGTGATTGCATAAATTAAAAGTGAAAAGTGTCTTAATTAATCGTCTGTATCCTCTTTTTGATTGGCAGGTTTTATAGATCAAGTGGAGGGGATCAAAGCAGAACAAGCAATGATGGATTCCGTGCTAGGAGCAGGAGTCCTCCAAGCAAAGCTGTGGGAGTTTCCAACTGGTAACTGCATCTTCTAGGTGCAACCCAGTTTTTGCGATGGTGACGAAACCAATTAGATGAAGACGGTACCCTAACTAAATTATATTATTTCCTTTGCTATCCCGTTTAAACCAAATGATGTCATGGAACATCATTAACTTAGGATATGGGTGTTGGTCTAATCCCTAATGGTTTCCTGGTATGCTGATTTGACACCTGGGAGATGCCTGATACCTTACCAAATGTGGTAGTAGTTTGTAAAGCTTTGAAGCTCGACTTCTTTGCTAGTATACCATCAAATGCTAGAACCAAATCCTGTGGAAACAAACCGCTTGGTGATGAATTTTGGACGAAATCATGGGCAAGTGATGTTTCTGTTTAAAATGTTATGTACAATCTATGTCGATAACTGTTGTAAATGCTCTCGTTATGGTTTTATTTGTGTAGCTGAGTGCCCGCTATTACATGTGGTGAAGAATAATCCTCTTGCCTCAGCTCAGGGAGTTGTCTAGCCTCAGCAAAGGCTGCTTGGTTGGGAATCTTAGCAAGTCGCACTTGTATATCATACATACTGCTTCTGCTTAAGCCCTTGCCTCTGCCTGCTATGGCGCCTGAACCACAAGTCCACGGTGACATCTATCAGTTGTTTGCTGCGGTTTGGACTATCTGTTGGATCTTGAGATATATTCATTCATGAATGTTGCAGCTGTGCAAATGAGCTGCATGTACCTTTTGTACAAGTGTACAACTGGGATGGAAACCCTGCTTGATTATCTCCTCATCAATATATCTCGACCTAATGTGTATAGCTCAAAATCGTGTATACAAGAAGGATTTTTCACGAACTACTGTAAGCTATTTCATCCATCGTCAAGCATCCTTTGGCTTCTTTGTTCTCGTCAACCTCGAGTACAGGAAAACGCCTCCTAGTGCAGCACCAGTCCCTGCAGGAAGGAGAGCAAAATTTCCAAACACGAATGAGTTGGTTGGACGAACAATCAGAGCTTGAAGCAGCAGCTGCTACGAATTACTACTCTCTGGGGAAAGTGATCAAAGTTACCTAGCGCATTGACAGGCGAAATGGGGGTGCTGAAGAAGATAACCGAAGAGACGATGACAACCACGCGCTTCACGCAGTTGGCGACAGAGTGGGTGACCGGTGACACCCTCGACAAGATCAAGTACGAGAGCTGCCATTGGAAGGGAAGATCATGCATCAAACACAAGATTTCTTCTAGAACCAAAGAGAGTGAAGATCCATGGGAATCAAGAATATGAGTTTATCTCCTCACCTTCTGATAGCCATGGAAGCAAAACCCTGCAAGTGCTGCCCTTACACAGAGTTCTTGGAGATTGAGGCCCTACATGACGCCAACAATAAAATTCTGGTAAGTTCATAGTTCGGGAGTGACCACAGAGCTGATTCGAGATTTTTTCAAAAAAAAATCTGATTTTGAACACTTACAGTGCTCTGGAGGTATCCTGGGGTGAACTTGACGCCTTCTGCGAAGAACATCAGAGGGCAAGACAGCAGAAACGACAGCACAGTGATTACTGAGAAGAGGTTTATGTCATCCATGTCATCCTGCATCACAAGACATTTTTTACTGCTACAGTTCACCGATTGATTTACGGTGACACAGCGGTAATCTGAAGAATAAAAAATCACCTTGTCTCCGGCAATGATTTTCTTGCTGAGGACATTCCTTGATTGGTACTACCTCCGTTCGTGAAAGAATGCAACTCTCGGATCCCGAGGAGCCAAACACTTTTAAGTTTGACTAAATTTATATAAAAATTTACTAA
>OAMR01000069.1:2373940-2417877 GCA_900205405.1 Echinochloa crus-galli
AACATTTTGAGCCTAATTAATTAATTTTTAGACAACTTTTTACAAATACAAACAAAATGCTACGGTGACGTAATGATTACGAAGTGACATCATACTCCCAAATTCACCCTCCCAATTCTAACATCTAGACATTGCTGGACCAGAGGCATCCTACAGGCCGGCCGGGCACGGCGATGATTGGCAACGCGGCTATCTAGAATTCTAGATGCTAGATGAACATGGTTGCCTATCCCTCATAGGGCACCCGCAACGGGTGTCGATAGGGTCTCTACAAGGTTCCACGTAGGATAGAGAAAGGATGAGAGAGAAAGAACTGTCGCTAGAGCAGGTGGGTCCGCGTGGGTATGGGTAGAGTCTTAGGTGACAAAAACATTAGCGAATTGGCGGATTCACAGCGGAACATGCAATTTTCATCCGTCTACCGCCTGGTAGACAGAAAAAATTCCGCCAGGTGGGTCCAGTGTGAGAGGAGGGTATGGAATTTTTTAGGTGAAAAATGTTTTCAATTGTCTAGGATCTTTATAGTATAGATTGACATGTTAAAGTTACTGATTGCTGATCATAGACTACTAGGCTGAAGCTGGTTAGATGGATACAAGGATCACATTTTTTATGTTAATGATTTGCATTTCTGGTCTTTAGGTTTCATTGGGTATGCCATTCTTGCTGTCACATCCAGTTGAGTACATCTCAAGAGCATTCAATCTTGGTCGTGTCTTCATCCATTTCTGGTGTGTATATAATATTTTATGAATTGTGAACCATTTCACCAGCACCATCATGCCTTGTGTATCACAGCCCTACATGTGACTTCGTATTTATGCAGTGTTCGTCGTTTAATGTTTTTCAGGTCTGTGAACTTCAAATTCGTCCCAGAGAAGTTGTTTGTATCCAAAGAGCTTGCTATTGCGTTGTTGATTCTTCACCTAACTACCCTTATACTGTTTGCACATTACAAGTGGTTAAAGTGAGTACTTACCAATTTTTTTTCTTTAGTATTTCCTATTCTTTTTAAGAATATTTGCATGTTTCTAGCTTATATCTACATCATTACATTCAGAGAAAAAAATGCTTGTTTTCACTTTGACGCATAACATTCTTTTACTTTTGCTGACAGGCATGAAGGAGGCCTATTCGGTTTCTTGCATTCCAGATTTAAACACGCCAAATCACTTCAACAGCTTGTTTTCAGCCAGCCCAGACCATCCAATCTCAGCAAAGAACGTGAGTTGGACCGCAATTCTCAAACTAATCATAGCATTTGGATGTACTTTTTCTTGCTTGACTAACTGGATTGCTACAATTTTAATCCAGATATTGTAAGTGTTATGTTTATCGGTAACTTCATCGGCATTGTGTGTGCCCGATCATTACACTATCAATTCTATTCCTGGTAAGCACAGGCTCCCCTCAACATAGTGTTAATGATCAGTCCTCAATAAATCCGCCTGTTGCTTGTGAATGCTAGAATCCAAGTTGGCTACTTTCTGCTGTGCAGGTACTTCTATTCATTGCCTTTCCTGTTGTGGAAAACACATTTTCCGACACCTTTGAGGTACAGTCCCACGCCTCATGTCTATCTGCTTCTGCCTCAGTTTATAATAATTTTGCAATTTTATGAACGAACCAAACATTATCATATTGATAGAAATGGTTCCTTCCTTTTTACGAAGATTAAATGCATTTTTTTCTTTTGAAACTAAGGTGTAAACAGTCATTTGTTCAAGTATTCATTCACTTGGTCTGCGCTCTTATTTCACTTCCCCTCATTCTCTCAGGATCATTCTATTTCTTGGGGTGGAGTTCTGCTGGAATATTTACCCTTCTACTGTGTATTCATCACTGCTTCTACTATTTTTGCATACCTGCATTTTGATGGGTATATGGTTTTCACCTACTGAGTATCCTTATATCAATAAAAGGACATGATAAGACCTGATAAGCATATCAAGAAGCTGCAAGTCAATGTGTGGCTTCCCTGTAAAATTGTTTAATATTTTAAGTTAGCACTAGTCAAATCTTTTTTGTACGGATACAAGCATGTCAAAGGATTCTGGAAATTGCGAGTTGTATTTTGGTATGCCAATACTCTTAGTTTTAGTTGCCCAAAGATTTCTAGAGTAGCATCTAGACATACCAAATATGTACCAGCATGTCCATGTGTAACTTCGGAACATAGATGAAAAATAGCTACTCTAACTATTACAGAGTAATTATTATAACTGAATTGGTCCAGTATCTTGCTCTATCATCTTACCGGCCTCCTTTAGGATGAATAAAACTGCGCAAAATGTAACCACGTATCATCTATAAGAAAAACAAAATGGGCTTGTAAAAGAGTACTGGAAAGTGACTCATTTCTCACTGTGTTGTAATTTGTAAATACCACTCTTCTTGAACAAAAGGTTTTGCTTGCAACTGAAAATTTGTTGGACTGGAGTTTCGGAATGTATAATAACTCTATTGTGAGGCTTCCCTACAGAATTGTTTAATCTTTTGAGGTAACAGTAGCGAAATCCTTTGGTATGCAATACGTCATATCGAGCAATAAGTGTGTTCTTGGTATGGATGACACATAGGGGTGGTAACGGATCATGACCCGTTTGTTCCTTCACAATCTAACTTGGCCCTAACAAAATTTAGCTCAAAAAACTAGTATTATTTTAATCCGGCCCTAATCCGGCCCGATCCTTAAAATTTCTAGTACAAAAGTGAGGGCCTTTTACCACCCCTAATGACACAACAAAGACCAAATCAAATTTGTTCCATTAATCCAACATTCTTCATAAGGGAGAAAGCAACACATGAAACCGTCATGACGACTGAGATGTTTGAAGAAGCAATGAAAGATAATTGAAGTTTCTCGTCCCCCGGGCTGCCGTTGCTTATCTATTCCAGTCCCAGCAGACGATTATTAGTTTCTCTTGTTCTTCGAGCTACATGGGCCAAAGTCCAGTGCACTGGACCATGTAAAATCAGGCACTGGCTGACCCGTCTCCTTCCTCTTCCACTTCACAGACTCCATCATCTCGACCATGTCATCCAAGTCCCAATACGAGCACCCCTTTGCCCTTCCCCTTGTCCATGCCGCTGCCATTACCCACTGGGATCTGAGCTGAGCTGGCACATGGAGGATCATGCAGGGAGCTTCCTGATCCCAAAACATTCTCCGACATGGCAAGGAACTCCGGCGTCCCCATCGACAGAACCAGGCTGAGCAGCTCGTCAGTCTCGAGCTTGCACCATGGCTCCATACCATCGGCATTGGAAGGCGATGGCTGGAAGAAGCTCTGGACCGGGTTGCTTGTGGTAGGCTGCTTGCCGAGAACTGATGGTGGTGGCTGGAAGAAGCTCTGAGATGGGTTGCTTGTGGTAGGGCGCTTGCCGAGCATGGACGGCGGCGATGGCGGTGGCAGGAAGAAGCTCTGAGCTGGGTTGCTCACGGCAGGGCACTTGCCTTGAACTGCCGACGAGGCTGCCCTGGTTCTTGATGAAGTGTGATGGATGTTGCTGTTGCTGCTGTGATGTGAGCTCCGGTGGGATGGCAATGGCAACTGCTCATTTCTTCCTGTTTGGTTGCTATAATCATTTGTGTCAGGAACACCATGATGAAACTGAAACAATCATGAGAAAAATGTGAAGATAATGATTTTGTATGAAACGATTAAAGAAATCGTCAGGTGGTTCTCAAGTATTTTACACTGGTTAACTGATGAGGTAGCTGGTAGTCTAGTGTTCTTGAATTTGATCCACCTGGCTTCCTTCCTCCAAGCAACAGCCTCATGTGCTCCGAGGGGTTGTCATTGGTGGTGGCCCTTGGAGTCCCTATATATCCAATTGAAACCAGCATAAATACTTTTTTCAGATTAATCGGGAGGAGTAATGTACTTGCAAACACAGCAAACGTGATAGCCTCCAACCATAATATTGAACAATGTGCATATGTCACTTTTGGTTTTGGTAGACTACTCATCCCCTTTTTTCCCTCGAACATAAATATAATTGGTCAATGAACTGGAATATTACCTTTTTTATAAGGTGAAGCTGAAATTGCTGAAGTCTTTGGGGTAGTGGATAAAAGCTCTGGTACTTGAGGCACAACTCCAGTATATGCGGTCTTACTTTGAAGCAGAGAACTTAAGTCACCAGTGGATGTAGGCAGGAGGCCAAGTTGATTGTATTTTTCACTGATTGCACGTGTGGAATTCATACTAGAACCGCCAATTTTTTGGCAAATGGGAGTTGAGTCACTCATGTTGGGATGCTTTCTGTTTTGTTGGTTCAACAGGTGTGGTGGTGTCCTCCTGATCACATCTTCAATATTTCTTGTCTGTAAAAATTAAAGTTATAAACTTGTTTGGAATAAAACCACATATGTTATGACAGAATGTGAAATAACAAGGCAAACTGGGATTCACATAAATCTAAATTATTACACTCTATAGAATCAGATATCCAATCACAAGAACAATAAAAAACATAAAAAATGCAGATTTATTCATCCATATGATGCACAGAAGGGGAATATGGCAAATTCACCCATGAAAAATAGTAAGCATAGATCATGTATGGGGAAAACCAAGAGACTCTTCAAAGCATACCAGCAAACCATGCTTGAGTGATTCCTCCCTCACCATCCTGCAGAAATTCACTCCTCTGGGGCTGAAAAATTATATTGCCAAACTTGGTGCCAATAGGTGGTTTTAAGCGCAATTGGATTGCTGCTAAATGCCCACCCTGCTATATACTAGGTTGCCTAGCCCTACCTCGGTGTCGATTCCATGTAAAGGATCGGATGTGTTTCCATTGGTGTTCTAACATCGTTCGATTCACGAGTTTTTACCTATATAGTTTTATCGAATAATATAGTAACAATTTACTTGTGAACAACCATGTGACACTTCAATTTTCATAGGCCAAGGACAAACTTAAATGTAGTTTGTGATGGGAACTAACATATGTGTAAACACTTTCAATTGTTTTGTGCCGCGTGAATTTGGCGCACGTTCTTTTAGATATGAAATCACTTCTACTTTCAATTTGAGGAAAGAATACATGGAAATGTCACAACTCTTTCATGTAAAAGCTTTGACAACGAGATTACGATCTAAACATTGGCAGATCCCAATGTGAATTGGGTTGACTGACGTGGACGTCTATTTTGATTCGCCTAGCATTCAAAACTATCAATTTTTATTCTATATTGATGGTAAGATCTGAATATTTCATTTATGATGAGTGGACACGATGAAGTTACCTAATTCATTCGACTAAATGCATGAGTCTAAATTGTTCTATCCGATTTAAAATAGATATCATTTTAGAGTAAGACACAGAAACTAAGAAGGTAAGTGACACTCGACCATTCCTCAAGTGTAGTATCAATTGCTGTATGTATGAGAGGTGAAATGCACGGAGGAAAAAAAAGTTAGTTAATGATGAGATTAAGGAGAGGTAAGGTTAAAAATGAGCTTTCTTTAAGAAGGTTAAAATGAGCTAGACGTGTATAAAGATCGTAGTATTTTGAAGATAGTAAGAAGAAAATACGATAACATGCTTCAACTGAAAGGTATTGTTTTTTTAAAAAAAAACAAACCGACGGTAGAGCTGCCGGTTATATTGAAAAGAAAAAGAGTCCAATGATCTAAGTTTGCACACTATAAATTACAAGAAACCCAAGCAATTGATCACTGCTCATACTGCCGAGCTATATGCTTTGCACCAGCTAAAATCCATACTAATATCTCATCCTTAAATCTTCTGTCCTGTTTGTTTGGCTTATCAGCCACCAGCCAACATTATTTTTCTCTCAGCAAAACTAGCACCAACCATGAACCAGTCAGCAGTGATTTTCTCTCGGTAAGAACCATCACAGCCACCAGCCACCAGCATAGTTTGTGAAAGACGCGAGCATTATACAACATAGTCCATTGCATGCCACTAAAAAGGTACTAATCACTCAAACTGCCAAACATGAGATTCAGGAATGTCATTGGTATAGTGGATGGCCACTGGGAAAGGGTGATTGTCGAGGGTGTCTGTGGCGGGTCGTTCATCCCACGTGCCAGAAGATTCGGATGTATGCCAGGACATCCATAGTAACAGCAGCGCGAGAAAGTCATTTGTTTTTCCCCCTTTGATTCAGGTTGCAAAGGCAAATCGATACAAGCAAATGATTAGATCATCCATCCATCCAATTCCAAGCAAGCGGTCCAAGTCGGAGAACAATTTGGCTCCATCTCACTCGCCTCGCATCTCCTGAAGATCTCCATATCACCTGCCGCGTGGGGCGCCTCCAATCAAGCACGGGAAACATGTGGCTCCCCCTCGCCGTGGTTGGATTCTGGGTTTGTTCACTTCTTCTCTAGTGCCCCCGTCGACTCGTCTCCCCCACTCCTGTGGGGCTGTGGCTCTGTGCTGCGAGTGAGAGAGTGTGACAGGGAGAGAGGGGGCGGCAGACGCGAGGGTTCTTGAGGCCTCCGGATAAGCAGGCAGGCAGGAGTCGTCCCTTCCCTTCCGGCGCGAGATTCTTGCGAGGAACTGGCAGAGATCTGCCCATCGATATATCGTAATCCACGGTCTCTACGCATCCTAGATTCTGCCCGACATTTCTGATTTCTGAATCTGCGGTCTTGTTTACTGCGAATATACTGATGCGGCACATGTCTACTCCCTTCCCCTGATCTCAATCTCGAGGCTGTGACAGTATTATAATCGGAGGAGGAAGACGCATCAGCATCACATGAACTAGGTGGAAGGAACCGGAAGGGAGCTTGGAGTTGGAGAAGGCAAGCGGACGAGGGAAGTGGAGGTTGTTAGCTTCTTCGTCATCCGCTCCGTTCTTCTTCGTGTCGAGGAAGCGCCTCCGCCGGCGTGTCTGAAACTCTGAATTGATCCTCCCGTGCGATCCTCTCGACGAATCAATCGCCTGTAAATCCAGCTTTCTTTCCCACTTCATCTGCTTAGACGATAGGTTTCTTGATGCCCTCTGTATCGTTGTTCGCTTGTTTCGTTTCGTGGGTGCGCGTCGGATGGAATAGCAAAGGTTGCATCTTTACCTTTTGCGTGTGGGTACTCAGGTTGCAGGCCACAGGATAGATTCTGAAACTCTGAATAGTGTATTGGTTTCTCTCGCTTTCTTTCTCATGCTCTTTTGCCTTTTCTTTCTCTGATTGGTAATTACGATATTCTGTATCGATGTCTCTCTTTGCCGGCAAGGAAAGTAGAAAATTGCTCCTTTGTTTATTCTACAGAAAAATGGACACAAGCAAGTATGGTATCGAATTTGCATGAGAGGGACAAGGGGTGTGAACTTATATAGTTTGTTGTTTATATGGTGGCAGTGGTCGACCAGTTCAGCATTCCAATCCTCAGCCATGGCCGTGGACACCACTGAACCAGAGTACTGGCTCAACTGGAAGTTTTCCCTTTGCGCGCTCTGGGTGTACTCCTGCATGGTTTTGGGGTGCTTCTTGATTTGGAAGTGCGAGGGGGCCAGTTCACGGGACAGCAATGGCGATGACATCGGAGGCAGAGAAGAGGCGACGCTCCGGGTTGGACCTGGAGTTGTGTATCTTGAAGATTGCTGGAAACCTTGCATTGGGGAGATCCACCCTGGCTGGCTGCTGGCACTTCGCCTTGTGGCCTTCTTCATTCTGGCTTCAATTCTCGTGGTCGACATCGTCACTGATGGATGGAGTATCTTCCTATACTACACGCAGTAAGCCAGTCTTCATCCTCATTGATAGTAATTCCTGGAAGTAGTTTCACTAGTCATAACTAAAGAGTGCTCATCATTCTAGCACAGCTCACTCTTTGTACTGAATAAATATACAGAACATTGTTTGACCTTTTGTTGTTCTTTACATTTGACAGGTGGACGTTCTTGCTTGCCACCTTGTATTTTGGGGTATGTAGTTTGTGACTGGAGAACCAATAATTTCTTTTACTGTTTGTCACTTTATCATTTATGGTTAGCTGCCCCTGTGCCAAATTTCACGTTTTATTGAATGCCTGTCAACATTGAAACACAGACCTATTTGAATTTTCTCTTGTAGCGCTGATATGAAGCATTCTGTACTTTATATATGCTTTCTCACCCCTATTTCGCAAATACTTTCTAGTTGATTTTGCTGACACCTTCTTCATCTTTAGCTTGGCTCGGTGCTTTCAATTTATGGATGCTATCAGTATGCTTACAAGACCGGTGGAGATGGATCTGATCCGATAGGATCTGGTGCAGATCATGGCACATATATCATTGCTCCAACAGGGGAAAGTGCATATGTCCATGCAATCAAAAGTTCTTGTTACAGTAAAATACATGGAGGACAAGAAATTGCAGGATTTTGGGGTTACCTCTTCCAAATTATGTTTCAGGTAACCCATCATAAGCATGTCTCGTCGCTTCGACATAACTTAGGCATGGTTTAAATGGATCAAAATCATAGGGAAATAGGAAAACTGACCACAGCATGGCTCTACTTGCTACTCTACTCAAATCCTGTTTTCTTGTTTCCAGACGAACGCTGGTGCTGTGATGATTACGGATCTGGTATTCTGGCTTATTTTGTACCCTTTCCTTGCCCACAATGAATATGATATGAATTTTGTGAGTATTCCTTCTGATATTTCGAGACACTTTATTTCCATCTGAAATCTAGAGGTACCATATTTAATCAGAAGAAAAGGTAGGAAAACAGCAAGGGAGCATTATCCTGATCAGAACATGTATGGGGGAGAAAACTACTTTGTGACTTCAGAAATAAAATTAAAACATGCATCCATGCATCTTATCCATATTAGCAAATGTCATTAATTCTTATAATACCCATTGACATATTTTTGTACAAAAGTTACTCGCAAGATCATGATTCACAATCCGAGGGGATTTTTTCTAGTCTGTATAATAGGACTTCAGGGCATCCTTTTTTTTTGTGGACCGGAGCCTTACTGGTCCCATAATGGTCCGTATATGCTTGCTGGATCAGTTTCTTTGTATAGGATCACCTTTTGAATCATTTTTCATTTTCTATTATGATAACTTGAACACCTTTTTCTGTGAGGTTAATACAGATGCAGAATTGGTTGTAATTTCCAAGTAGTTCAGTGTTGCTTTTCAGTAGTTATTACATGATTACATCTTGCAGTCTGGTTCTTCACAAGAATGACGAATATACTTGATCACATTCTACACGTACGATCACCATGCTACACCCAACAAAAAACATTTCTTTGCTGAGGCTTGTTATTTGTATTCTTGGCAATTTGAAATTTTGTTCTTATAGACATTGTGCATTAGAGACCTTAAAGAGTGGAATATCTCTAAGGATTTAGCTATGGATAGGAGCGCTTGGAGACTAGCAATTAATGTGCCTGAGCCGTGATCTTTGCTTTCTTTTCTGCTTTCCTCTAACTCTTTTTCTGTTTTTTTTTTGACCTTTTGGGTTTCACCTCTAGCCTACCCCAACTAGCTTGGGACAAAAGGCTATGTTGTTGTTGTTGTTGTTGTTGTAGACATTGTGCATTACAGATTCTGATTGGGACACATTCAATCAATGTTGTCTTCCTAGTTGGTGATGCTGCTCTAAACAAATTGGTAAGTATTTCATGCCAGAATACTGATCCATATCCATATCATGGTCAACCAATCTCTCTATTGACCATTTAATCTGCTATGCAGCATTTCCCGTGGTTTAGGATAGCATATTTCCTGCTGTGGACAGGCCTTTTTGTTAATGTCCAGTGGATCATCCATGCTAACGTGTCAATTTGGTAATGCATGCTAACTTTTCCCTTGCTAATGAGGTGAAAACTCGTGATTTGTAACGTGGTTCGTGTTTGTTCAGGTGGCCTTACCCGTTTCTAGACTTAACATTCCCTGGAGCACCTGTATGGTAAGCTCTACTTGATAAAAGAAGTACTACTTCCGTTTTGCTAAGTGGTGTCCTCTAATGTGCAGCTATAGCATAAGTAGTCAGCATCAGAAATGGGAAATGTAGGCATTAGATGAAATTAGAAGTGTAAGGTAGACATAAACATGAAATTTTGTCGCTACACTCTTTTCATGCCATCTGGTTCAGATACGATGAGAAAAAGAACTAAATAAAAGATACTTGATAAAGTTTCCATACTACATTAAAGTGGGTATTATTTATGCCACATAGTGCGTCTCCAAGGCTAGCTGTTAGAGTTGTCTATACGCATCTAGAATGGCCAAATTTTAAGTCAGATAGTACTAGATTAAGAATAGTGCTATGACTGCAATTTTGCCTTTTTTTTTGGTTTGGGTATAATGTTTTAGTTTTGGTGGGCTACTTTCAAGGGTTGTGAAGTACAAGATGAAACAATATACAAATTTAAGAACAATTTGATGCTGAAATAGTTTAGGTTATTGCACTCACTTGGCACTCAGCTCAGAAAAAAGAATTTGTTATCATGCTCTGTCTATCATATGCCAGTATTGTTTTGAAGTTGCTAGGTTTTGTGCTGTAAACTGCGATTTCAATCAATAAAATAAAAAACTATAACTCCTGGCAGGTACCTGGTGGTGGCATTGCTGCACTTCCCGTGCTATGCTCTATTCGCCCTGGTCCTGAGGCTCAAGCACTCTGTGTTGGAAAGTTGGTTCCCTCAGACTTATGTTAAGTAACCACGGAGGCTGTGTTGTGTCCTATACCTATACTACCTCCTGCAGAATCAAGCGGATACTCTGCTCACCCTCTACACCCTGAAATCACATTGTTCAGAAATAGACTACACACCTGTCCCTCGACGGGTTTCCCCAAAGTGGACATGTAAATTGCAGAGCATGTTCCAAAATTTTTGAGATCAACAGCTTATTTAAACCAGTAGTTGTCTCTGGCATCATACCCTCTTCCCCTAGTGAAGATTTGTACAGGCCTACTCACTGTTTGGGCTGGAAAACATTAGCACAGAATGGGATCTTTGTCTTTGATGTTGGGCCTACTCACTGTTTGGGCTGGACGGCACTGGACCCGCCGGCCCGCGCAGTAAGCCTGCGATGGGCCGTGGTCCAGCCTGAAGTGGGTCCACAAAAACGTGTTGTTGCTGAACCCACTGGGCCATGGCCGCCTCCCAGCAGCCTGCCTGGCCTGTCTGTCTGTTGAAATTGAAAGGAACTGTAATTAAAAAACTGGGGAAAGAGAGAGAAAAAAAGCTGCGCGCTTTGTACTGCAGCGTGGACAGGCCGCAGAGTCACGTGCGCACAGCCAGCCAGTAGCCACTGCCCACAGGCAGGCTCCCGTTGGCTCCTCCGTGCCGTGCCGTGCCGTTCCGTTGGCTCCTCTCCGTCTCCGGCGACGCGCGCCGCCTCGCCACGGTCTCCCAAGCCCGGCGAACGAATCGCTTTCTCCCGTGCTGGCCCGGCGAACGAATCGTAGCGGTGAATCCGTGACGCTGGCCCCTTACACGCCGTGTGTTCCAATCCTACTCCTACCAGGGGCCATGGTCACGTGTGCTTGAGGTGCGCCGCGAGCCTGCCCATATTTCGATGGCGAAACATGGGCCGATGGAAGGAACCGATGGGAAAACAGCTGCTCACCAAACAAAGAAGGGTGCTCGCAGTCGCAGGAAGGGTACGGCAGACGACGAACCAGCACCAGCAGGGCTTGCTGGCTTGGCCCCGCCTCGCCCGCGCGCCCCTGTACATGTACCGTGCGCGGAGAAAGAAAGCTCACCAGCACAAACCAAACAGTGCTACACTACACGGTGTTATTTTATTTCCCGACGATGATATGCCGACCCCGATGCACGCTGCCTGAATGTCGTCGACACCCCAACAGTGCTCACTAGTCCCCGGACGCGTCATCGAATTCCGCGGCAAAATTAAACATGAAATTTAAAGTCGATTGCAACTGCCATTTGATTATGCTACTCGTAAAGCCTTTGACTTTAATACCATAATCACCTGACATGTTGAAACCCAAAAGCTTTATCCTCGACAACGGCTGTGTTTAGTTCTAAAAAGTGTAGGAGAAAGTTTGGAAAAAATGTCACATCGGACACTGCAGTGTATTGTAGCACCTTTCGTTTGTTTGTGTTAGTTTTTTTATTTACCCATGTTTAGTGTTCTATGCATGAGGAGAGAGATTTGATGTGATAGGTGGATAGTGATGTTTGGAGAGAGAATTTTAGAAATTTTGGTGATGGGATGGGGAACTAAACACAGCCAACAAAGGCCCTGTTTAGTTCCCTTCTATCATGTTCTGGAGATTCAGACTTGGAATACTTATCTCTCCAAACTTCACTATTCACCTATCACATCAAATCTCTCTCCTCATGCATGGAACACTAAACGTGGGTAAATTAAAAAAACTAAGTACATGATTTTGATGTACACGACGAGACGAATCTTTTGAGCCTACTTAGGTCATGGTAGGACAACGATTACCACAAACAAACGAAAAATGTTACAGTACGGTACAGTGTCCGATATGACATTTTTACAACTTCACATTCGCTTCTGGGGAACTAAACACCGCCAAAGACGCACGCCGGCGATCGATCAAGATGAATTGAATGCCCAGGATCGGCAGAACTGGAGGGAATCGTGTGGGATGATTAGCCATGATTGGGGGCGCCCCTCTCGCTTCCGTTCCACACTGTCCCGGCTCATATATGCTACGCGCCTATTCTTGTAGCAGCCGGCAACGCGATCCAGTTCACCAACTACCATGCCGACGGCCATGGACACCTCCAATTCTCCATGCCGTCCATGTGCAGCTCTCTCCTAGCTGCGGCGGTACGGTGCCCCACAGCCACTACTACCAGTCTACTATCCGTCTCACTGTCTGTCTACGACTACAAGCACAGCACCTCGCTTGGCGTTGACACTGAAGCAGAAAGCGAGCTTGTCCTCGTGCACCTTGGAATGTTATGTACCCCAGTGGCCAGAGCCCAGAGCCCAGTGGTGGTGCACCCCTGCCGGAATCGTGTAGCCCACCTCGGCCAGGCGAGGCGCAGACTGCGCCGCATAAATCGACTGCGCCGCCGCTGTCTCGGTCCGGCGATCGGCAGCGGCGGCAGCAGCTAGCTGGCTGGCGCCTTTCTCCCTACGCGGGCGGTACGGTCGCCACCAGGGTGCGGTGGCGCCATGGCCTCGCACCGGCAGGAACAGACAGAGCAGGGAGACGCAGGCCGCGCCGCGGTGTTCATGAATGGGCGCGGCTGCTCTCGCCTGCGCGCAGGCAGGCAGCCAGCCAGCCATGCGCCGCTCCCTCCTCCCACGTCCGCTGTTACGCTGCGCGGCTACTGTTACGCTGCAGAAAGTCACTGTTATTGACGTATCTCCGATCTACCGTCATAATTGTTTTGTACCAGTAGTATTTTACATCTTGGTACCCTGCACTGATACGGTACATGTACATTGTCATGGATCCCGTTTGAATCTTGATCTTTTTAGAGCTAATCACTGTATTAGCCGCTAAAAACCTGCTAAATCTCTCTTTAGATCTTCGGCCAATAGATCTGGCAAAACTGTTGTGGATCACCATCAGTTCCAGGGGTCTGAATGGGACCTGAATGCTATCTTCTTTTACAAGCAATTGCATGTTCACCAGATAATTAAAACCGATCCATAAACAAGCTGAATCTTCCAACATCATCCATTCAAACATACACACTAGCAAGCTGAAGATCAACCGGACCGGCCGGGGACCGACGTCGCCGGATATAAACATAAAAGATTAAAAAAATAAACAAACTAGATCCTACCACTACTACCACCGTGACACTGAAGGACACGAGAGAGTGAGAGGTGATGCTGACGAGCAGCGCGACAAGAAAGGACGAGACAAAATAAAAGGCGAGCATCATGTGAGTCGCCAGTGCCCCCGCAAGCTTTTAACCTCACCTCCCTTTTTCTATATTCCCCATCATTCTGTTCTTTATATTATTACTGTAGCGGCAGCACAGTAGCATTACGATTCAGTTCCAGCCGCGTAGATAGCCGTGCGTACAGTACGCCTCGGCCTCGTAGACTACTGGTTTATGACAAACATGCGCCCTGTCATTACCGCTGTCGTTAGGTAGATGATGACAACAAGAGAGAACACTGGTGAAAGATTGATGAAAGCCCTATTGGTAACAGGCAGGCAGATGAGTTGTTTATCTTTGCTAAACGCGCACAACTGCCGGTAGCATGTACTCCTGGTACTGGTATATTGTATAGATAAATTTGTGACACTGTTAGTAGCAGTAATAGATTATGCTTTCCGATGAGAGAACATTTTAGCATTACACTGTTTGTTCGCCTCTCGAATTGGATGCATTGGAGCTTCTGCCGTCTTTTCTGAACAAAGCTATCCACGCAGCCCCTTGCCAAGTTGATTTCTTTTCCCGTAAAAATATCATATTGAATGTGTGTGTTCACCCACACGAAAGATTCTATCGAGATGGCAAATCCAACAAGAACATTTTCATTCCTTTTCCAGAAAAAATCTAGGGGGACAACTAAAAGGGCTGGCGAAAACAATGAAAAGGATGGTTAATATCAGGCCGTGTTTAGATGCTAAATTTGGGACCCCAAATTTGGGAGGCATATGTCCCTTCGTAATCATTGCGTCACTGTAGCATTTCATTTGTATGTGTGAAAAATTGTCCAAAAAATGATTAATTAGGCTTAAAATGTTCGTCTCGCAGAGTACAACAGAACTGTGTAATTAGTTTTTAATTTTATCTACATTTAGTACTCCATGCTATGATATTTTGATGTGATGGGGAATTTTCTTTTTCATAGTAACTTTGGGGTGAAATTTTGGAAGTAAACAAGGCCCAGGTGTGTGTTCATCCACACAAAAAAATCCATGTTTCGAAAAAACACACGAAAGATTCTAGTGGGATGCCAATCCAGCGAGAACATTTCTTTTTTTTGTTTAGTTCGTGGAAAAAGGTAAAAAGTGAAGTAAAAAAGTCACATCGTACACTGTAGCACTTTTCGTTTGTTTGTGGTAAATATTATCCTACCATAACCTAACTAGACTCAAAAGATTTATCTCGTCGTGTACATTAAAATTATGTACTAGTTTTTTTATTTACCCACGTTTAGTGTTCCATACATGAGGAGAGAGATTTGATGCGATTTGATGTGATAGGTGAATAGTGTAGTTTGAAGAGAGAATTTTGAGAAGTTGAAGGGATGCCTTTGTTGAAAATGTAGGCGCCTTTTCCATAAAATCTAGGGGATAACTAAAAGCCTGGCGATATCTTTTTTTGAAAAGGATGGTTTTTTAAAAAGAAGAATGAAAAGGATGGAGGTCTGGGGGCATGCGCGCCCGTGGCAGGTCAGGCCGGGTCGGGGAAAAGCGTTTGGCGGTTTGCAGCGGCGCGGAGCGGGTGGGCATCAGCGGCGTCAGCAGCGGCATGGTGGATTGATAGGTGGGGAAGGGGGGCTGCCTGCCAGTGCCAGCCACAGGCGGAGGAGGGCACGGCCTGCTGCTGCTGCCGCTGCTCGTTGGCGTTGGCGTTTCCCCCCTGCCCCCACTACCCCACCCCCACCATCTTGCTCTCGGACGCTCGCGTGAACCCCCTCCTCCGCCTCTCGCTTTCGCGCTGCGTTCGCGGTGGCATCATTGGATATCTGGATTGGCCTTGGGTTTGGTAGGGAGAGAGAAAGAGAGAGAGGCGCTTCTTCGCGGCTGCTGATTTCGCGAGCTCTGCTGCTGCTTCGTCTTCTTCTTCCCTGCTGCCGGCGGCGGCGGAGCGGAATTGTGGTTTGGAGCTGCGGGGACTGGCGTGCTCTTGGTCTTGTTCGGTTTGTTCGCGGAATTGAATCTGCGGGGCTGTGCCGGCGATGTGGGTGCCGGTGGCGCCGATGTGGATGCGATGGTGGAGGGTGGTGGTGGTTGCTGGCCTGCTTGCCGTGATCCTGCCGCCGTCCACCGCCACGCTCTCCCCGGCCGGCATCAACTACGAAGGTACCTAACATTCTCTCTTCCTCATCTTCTTCTCGGAAATCTTAACAAAAGGCCATGGCCAACATTTTCTTATTTTTGAAAAAATAAAGGACGAAAGGCCAACCTTTTCAGTCAGTCAACAGGGGATTTTCAGAAATTCGTTGAAAGCATTTCCCCCTGCAATCAATCGCTGGTTTGAAGTTGGTGTTAAAAAAGATCTCATTTTTGGTGAAGGGCATTAAAGAAAATGCAGCTGGCGTGCTTGTGCAGTTGTGCTTCCTCATCAGTCAATCTTACCTGAGTTTTATCTGTTTCTTGGCATTACAAATGTGCCTTACAAATGTGCTGAACCTGCCTGCCTGTGGCTATACCGCAGTGGTGGCTCTGATGGCTATCAAGACGGAGCTGGAGGACCCCTACAACGCGCTCGACAACTGGGATATCAACTCCGTAGATCCCTGCAGCTGGAGAATGGTCACCTGCTCGTCAGACGGCTACGTCTCCGCCTTGTATGTCCTCTCCTTTGTTCGTGCCCATTCCCCAGAGCACCAAAGGTCTCTGCTTTGGGCTGATCTCCTTACATGCGCTTCTTCTTTGCAGAGGATTGCCCAGCCAGAGCTTGTCCGGGAAATTGTCACCCGGCATCGGCAACCTCACCAGGCTGCAGTCTGTGTGAGTTTACTACCCCTTATCATATCTCTGGCACTTCGAAATTCAAATTTGTGGTTTCTTGAGACGACAATCTGAAAGTGCCCGGCTTTACCTATCAACAGGTTGTTACAGAACAATGCTATTTCTGGCCCCATTCCCAGTACCATAGGAAGATTGGGGATGTTGAAGACTCTTGATATTTCAGATAACCAGCTCACGGGGAGCATCCCAAGTTCACTTGGGAATCTCAAGAACCTCAACTATCTGTAAGATTTTTCTTACTTCATTCTTTATTTTTAACAGTGCTCTCACTGTACACTGTGATTCATTTTTACTCAATGCCTGATTCGGCCTTGTACCCAGGAAATTGAACAATAATAGTTTGTCTGGAGTTCTGCCTGATTCACTTGCCACCATTGATGGCCTTGCTCTCGTGTAGGCTCTGCGATCCCTTTTTACCGTGTGTTTTTTCTCATCCCCTATTTTAGTACTAAGTCGCTTGAATTGGCTTGTTTTGATAGAGATCTTTCATTTAACAATCTTAGTGGCCCATTACCCAAGATTTCTGCAAGAACTTTCATGTAAGTAATTTCAATATATTCCTTTTCACGGGTCATTTTTATTTCAACCTGAGCACTACCTGGCTACATGTTATGCCGTAGTCACATGTTCATGTAATCACACTTTCATTTTACTGTTTGTTCATACAGCATTGCTGGAAATCCAATGATTTGTGGTTCTAAGTCAGGCGATAACTGCTCTTCTGTGTCCCTTGATCCACTCTCTTACCCACCAGATGATCTGAAGAGTGAGTTGTTTTTCTCATCATTCAATTTAAGGAAATATGCATCTTCACCGAAGAAATTGGCTGTACCTTTTCTTCTGCGTGACACTCACATGTCTCCTTTTCCTCAGCTCAGCCACAACAAGGCATTGGAAAAGGCCGCCGTATTGCTACAATATGTGGAGCAGCTGTAGGATCAGTAGCTTTTGTCACAATTGTAGCTGGTATGCTTCTTTGGTGGCGCCACAGACGGAATCAGCAGATCTTTTTTGATGTAAATGGTAATATTCTCTTTGAACCTGTTATTATGTGATCATGATAACAACCACCAAGATTTGAATTGCAATATTTTAACGTATTAATTGTAGCAAAGGCTAGCAGTTTATGATTTTATGACCATAGAGCTTTCTTCTGATCTGTTCAACTGTAAATTTACATGGATAAAAAGATATACATACTGTCTAAGTGTTTTATGTCAATTTTAGCTACTGAGGTTTGAATAATATGGCTAGTTGGACTTTGACATGTTTACCCAATAGCAAACCAACTGCAAGTGAATTATGCAGTAGCATTATCCCATCACTTCATGTTTGGGTCTCCAATTATATAAGAAACCAGTTCAGCCTGAACAGGAAGGCTGAGAATTCTTACCCAGTTGGGTCCCAGAACACAAATATACAATCATCTTTACCAAAACAACTACCAATGTCAGTTTATCAACTGAAACCAAAATTTAGTCGTGGTCTAAAGGACTTACGTGGTCTCAAATTCATCCCAAGTCATGGTCTCAAGATCCAGAATGTGCAGATCATTCAGAAGAGATCTACCGTGACCTTCACCGCCAAACACAACTAAAGTCTCACCAACAAGAGTCACTGATTGACCGCCACGTGAGCTGTACAGGAAATAGAAAAATCTCAACACAGATTTGGAAACAAAAAATGAAGAAAGCTTCAGGTAACGTAATACGTGTAAATACTTTAGAAGCTTTCTGATGTTGAAATATAGACAAAGCAATCATACCGGTGAACTTCCATAAGTACGCAAGGTAGACCAAGTGCAGGTTTGTGGATCAAACTCTTTTACTTACATATCCTTGATAAGGGTAATGTACTTAGTTGGGACTTTGTGCTTCTCCAAAGCCCACCACATGACATTTCTTGGTACTTTATCATATGCCTTTTCGAGGTCAATAAAGACCATGTGCAAGTCCTTCTTTTGCTCCCTATGTCTCTCCATGAGTTGTCGTATTATAAAAATCGCCTCCATGGTCGACCCAATAGCAACTAAGCATTGCTCTAATATTCTGCATGTAAGTAGTTTTAAAGTCACTCACGAATTTGAGGATACAATAGATGCACCACACAGCATTGGTTCTGTGTGATTACCATCAATATTGGGAGTATACAACACAAACTTTATGTTGCTTTTTAGTTTTTTTACCATTATGATTTTCCAGTTACTTTTGGTATGTGGGCTATTTCGCAATCATAATGATGTCCTCGTTACTTTCTGTACTTTTTTTTAGCCTTTCAACAATCATAAGCTTTCTTTTATCAGTCTAGGACTTTTTGATCTTTTTAGCATGCTATGTTTCGGTATTGTCTATGCATGCTACGCTGTTTGTCTTTATAGCAGCATGGTAATTGAACCTAATACATTCTTCAATGCACAGACCAGTATGATCCAGAAGTTTGTTTGGGTCATTTGAAGCGGTATGCCTTCAAGGAGCTCCGTGCGGCAACTAACAACTTTAACTCAAAGAACATCTTAGGCGAAGGTGGATATGGCATAGTATACAAGGGTTATCTGCGTGATGGCTCTGTTGTTGCTGTTAAAAGGCTGAAGGACTATAATGCTGTTGGCGGGGAAGTTCAATTTCAAACTGAAGTTGAAGTGATAAGCTTAGCTGTTCATCGGAATCTCCTCCGTCTTATTGGATTCTGCACTACAGAGAGCGAGAGATTACTTGTTTATCCTTACATGCCAAATGGAAGTGTTGCCTCTCAATTGCGGGGTTAGTCTCTCTTCTTGTTAGTGGCTTCCATGTGCATACATTATTGTTGGCTGGCCCAATTTCTTTGAAGTACGCAAGTCCAGGATTATTTCGATTTTTGACAAAAAAAACTTTTTCTACAAGAGGGCAAAATGGCAATCTAAGTTGGACCAAAAATTTGTATGTATAAATTTCTTTACACTTTTGCTTTTCCACAGTCCAATACAAAATAATTACCCCCAATTTCTGGGTGTATCATAGTTGATGTGAAATGTCTGCTGTCCAACATTTGCTTGGTGTTACTGCATACAGTTACAAACTGTAGTTTTGTGGTGTCTAGGCCATACCTTAGTCTTCATACAAATGGGCAAGCTAGCATGAGCTCTGTTGGTGTATTGCAGCTGGTCTTGTTACTCAGCATAGACAGTCACCACGTGTTTGATTTACTGGTGAAATCATAACAAGTGCATGTGGTTTTGTGTGTGGTCTAATCTGGAAAATCAGATGTGTCATCTGGATATTACAGTCTCAAATGTATTATCCTAGTTTATACAATGATTTGAATACCTGGCCACTTTCAGTCTTATTATGCCCGACAAGCAGCTTGGTTTGGTGTCCTTTTGTTTAAAGTATAGTGGTGGTGTTGACCGTTGAGCTACATTGCTTAAATTAAATCCTGTTGTGAATTCTGCAGTAATCTGTGGTATATTGCGTTCAAGTCCAGTTTTGGATTATTAACTGAACCCATTTAAACATCACATCTCTAGCCATCTTTAACTCATATAGAATGGGGGTATTGTGCTTAATGTAATAACAGCAAACACCATACAGGCATAATCCACCTTCTTATGTTATCCATTATGCATGCAAATTAACCTACTTTCATTTTCTTTCTTCAGAACATGTAAATGGCAAGCCAGCTCTAGATTGGTCAAGGAGAAAGAGGATAGCTCTAGGCACAGCACGAGGTCTGCTGTATCTGCATGAGCAGTGCGATCCAAAAATAATCCATCGTGATGTAAAAGCCTCCAATGTTCTTCTTGATGAATATTTTGAAGCAATTGTGGGAGATTTTGGATTGGCAAAACTTTTGGATCACAGGGAATCCCATGTTACCACTGCAGTGCGTGGGACTGTTGGACATATAGCACCAGAGTATCTGTCAACTGGCCAGTCATCAGAGAAGACTGATGTGTTTGGATTTGGGGTTCTTTTAGTTGAGTTAATCACTGGTCAGAAGGCGTTGGATTTTGGAAGAGTAGCAAATCAGAAGGGTGGAGTGCTTGATTGGGTAAGCATGCATCTTGTGGTTTGTTATTTCGTTTTTCATATTTGCTTTAAATCTTTAAACCGAAAAAAAGCCTACCTTCGCTTTTATACCTTCTTTGCCCTTCAGTGGTTCAGTTTAGTCTTCCAGAGTTTGTCATTAAAAGTTCATCTGTTTGTATCTCCATGAACATGTTTCCTCATACTATTGCCTGGCTCCAGGTTAAGAAGCTTCATCAAGAAAAGCAGCTGAGCATGATGGTGGATAAAGATCTGGGTACCAACTACGACAGGGTTGAGTTGGAGGAAATGGTTCAGGTGGCTTTGCTATGCGCACAATACTACCCATCTCACCGGCCTCGGATGTCTGAGGTAATCAGGATGCTGGAAGGGGACGGTCTTGCAGAGAAATGGGAAGCATCACAGAACGTGGACACACCAAAGTCCGTCTCATCTGAGATCCTACCTCCAAAATACATGGATTTTGCCGTGGACGAATCCTCGCTCGGCCTAGAAGCCATGGAGCTCTCCGGGCCAAGGTGACAGACCGACCAGATCAGTCATCGCGTAGATGTTTGCCATACGAAGCCTATTGCTGTATTACATTCGATTTGGCTAGGTGTAGAGCCCCAACACAAGGCGAAAAATTTTCCGGTTGATGTAGGGTATGGTCTGTCTGTCTATATAGCTGTGGTGGCATTTATTTGTACATACAGCAGCGGTTGTGCGAGGTGAGCCCATCCTTGTTGCGCATCTACTTGGTGGCAAAGAGATGAGACGAATGAGTATATATAGAAATGAAAAATTTTCCAGTGCAGTGCAGTTTGTGCCTGTTTGTGGTTGGTTTTGCCTGCTGGTGGCCCGTGCAGTTGATATGCTTGATACTTTCTGTTTCTCGCATCAGTTCATCAGCTTGTACCAGGGATTGTGTTTTTAGAGAGACAGAGAGTTGGGAGAGGAATGTGTATTTGAAAAAACCAACAGGGATGTGTTACAGCAGAAAGAATACTTTACAGACATTCTGGCTGCTGCCTCCTGATGGCATGTGGTAGCACAGTGTGTGTGCCCTTGTATGTCTTTGTAGATGAGAGGGAGCTATGATGCGGCGTGCCAAGCTAGACAGCTGCACCTACAACTACAAGCAGTAGTGTATACTGGAGTACTGTAATGTGCATGGCGAGCGTAAAAAGCGTGATGGAGATGGAACCGGTCGTTGGAGTGGTCACTGGTCAGTGATGCTTGCTACTGCTGGACACTAGCTGGTAGCCGGACGCAGCCTGCCGATCAGCACCATCGCATCGCACCAACTGTTGAATGCATCCCCTCGCATGCGTGCAAAGGCTCCGTCGCTTGTCTCCTCCCCTGTTCTGATTTCTGAACTTCTGATGGCAGCCGGCCCGGCCACACCGTGCCTTGGTACCATCGAAGCCAATGATGCAGTTTTGCTCTCGCCAGATCGGGCGAGGGTTGGTTAGTCAGTGTAGTAGTAGTAGTAGAAAATGGAACAATCACTAGCGATCCCGATGACTGTACAGTCACGCAGACGAAAAGGCTCATCGAGGTTCAGACAGAGAGCTTTTGAGGCGTTGTCTTGCCTTGACAAGTCGCAAGTGCCCAACCGATGACGACAGAGTCGCGGGCTGGCCGCGTCGCTTGGGCCGAAACCGAAACGCCCAGTCCGACGTCAGATATGACAAGGCCCCTGCGCGTCCTGCGTGCGCCACTGCGCCTCACATGCCTGCCCGTGGGACATGCGCCCCGGCCGGCCGGCGTCATCAGCCGCTGGATCAGAGCCGGCCGGTCAAGCGGCACCATCATGCCGTGCCGTGGGGCACCTGCTGCCTCGCCCGATCGGGTTGGAGCCGAGCGCGCACGGGCGTCCTGCGAGAGCGAGCGCAGCAGAGCGTGGGCACGGCAACGCCCCAACCGGACAGGAACGCCGGCAGGCAGGCGTGGCGAGGCACCAAGCGATAGAGAGTGCCTAGCCGAAGCCGATCACTCGCTCGCTCGCTCGCTCACTAATTGCTTCTTTTGTCCGGCGCCCACGTCAAATCGAGTAGCCCTCCTCGTCTCCTCCTCCCCTTCCCCGCTCGTCGTCGCCTTCCGTCCCGTCCCGTCGCGTCTTGTCACCGGCCGGCGGTGCCGAGTCTAGCCGAGCCCAGCCGAGTCCTCGTGGCGTGGAGAGGTGCCAGACTGCCAGGAACCCCGAACCCAGATATGAGCGCCGCCAGCAGGTGCCTCAAGCTCCTGCTGCTGGTGACGCTGCTGCCGCTGGCGCTCAGGGCGGCCTCCCTGCTCATCGGCAGCGGCGGCCACGCGGCGCCGGCGTCGTCGTCGTCGTCTCGCCGTTCCTGGCACGGGGGTCGAAGCGGCGGCGGCGCTGCTACTGATACTGCCGCCACCACCGCCACCGGCCGCGCGGCCGTCTCGGCGGCTGCTGGCTCGGTGCGCGGCCGGGCGTATCGGCCGACCAGGCGCTACCGGCGGGGGAGGAGCGAGAGCGCCGCCCTCGCCGCCTCCGACGGCGCGCGGCGGCTCCGGCAGGCCGGCGGCGGTGGCTGGTTCGAGGACGACAAGAGGCTGGCGCCCACGGGGTCCAACCCGCTGCACAACCTGCGGTGACGCCGACGGTGGCCGGCCGGGGATGTGATGTCGCCCCCGCCCTGCTGCACAATCTTGCACAGTTGCAGGTCAGCAGGAATGTCGATGGGACTTTTGCATACTTATTCTTGATAGCATCACCAGCGTGCATACTTATTCTTGAGCATCCATGTACATACGATTTGAATACTTGAATGAATTGGTGTGAACAATGAAATACTTGTGCGTGACATGAATACTTGAATTGAATTGGTGTGAACAAATACTTGTGCGTGGCATGCACATCTGCATTTCCTTCTGATATTTCGTATATGCTTCAATCAATTATGTATAATTGTAAAATTTGTTATCAAATCCTCATGGACAAAAATGAAATGTTCATAGTAGCTTCTGCACTTGCTGAATTTCCAGTTCCCTCCTTTCACTGAGCTTAGTCTATGATTCCAGAAGGTACAATTCAGCATAAAACAGCTCTGTAACTTTTGCACATAACTTCTGTGAAAATAAAAAAGAACATGCTCTCATTTCAGGCGTTGTTCTGAGTGCGTACACGCCATGATCACAGGCTTGGAACGAAGCCTACTTCACAGTAGGCGACTGTTCAGTTTTACTCCGGCACAGAGACGGACGGTCTCACCGGACACGGACAGACTCCCTTGCTTGTCACGCATTCCACTTCCACACCTCTCTTTTTCTCCAAAAATAAAATGGAACAAAAGAAACACAGGAAAAATACTATACCAATGAAGAAATTAAACGAGGACGAGCAGATCCCTGGCTGGTGTAGCAGAGATCCTCCAAATTTAGCAGCCTCCCCTGCAATCATGGTGTCGCCGCATCATGCCGGCACGGCACGCCGAGAAGGAATCGATGTGATTCCTGAAGGGAGGGAACCTAATCCCTGCAACAAGAGACAAGCGCCGCAGTACAACACTAATCACAGTGCTAATCTATCCAACCTGGAATTCTGGAAACCGTTTTATTCTCTTAAATCTCCCTCCCGAATTGAATGTCGTTGGAGAAAAAGAGCTAGCAGACAGATCACAGTTCACAGATCATGCATGACACCGTCGTCTCCACCTGATACTAACATGAAAGGTAAAAGTAGCAAGTCGAGTGTAACACACTGTCAACCAGTGACATCATCAGAGGCGACAAAGCAAACTACTGATGAGAGTACAGTACACTAAACTAAAGCGACATGCCATTATGCCAAACAACATGCAGATGATGAGCTACTGAAGTTTGCACCGTCAGTCAGTCGCCGGCGGCGGCTCGGCGGCGACGACGGTGATCTTGCCCTGGTCGAGCAGGCTGTAGAACTCGCGGGTGCGGCGCTGGTTGCTCCAGTGGTGCAGCTTCCACAGGTACCCCGCCAGGAGCCCCAGGCTCATGTCGTACACGATCTCCCTCAACACGCTCGGCGGCCGCCTCCCCGACCCCGCCGCCTTCATCCTCGCCGCAGCCGCCGCCGCCGCCTTCATCCTCGCCCTTCGATCTTGTCGGTAGCCTGCGCGCACAGGTGTCAAGGTTGCCGCAAGCTGTGCATCGAGACCAAGACACGCAGACGCAGACCGCTTGTCACGCCATGCCCATGCGTGCGGTGAAGAGGATTAGTTACATATATACCTGTCCGAGGTTGAAGATCGATGGAACGGGAGAACCCGGATAGGAACGTCAGATGATGGTGAGATGTGAGCTGTGAGCTACGAGTCTCCGTGTGGTGAAGAAGCTTTGCATTAGGGTAATTAAACAAGGAACGGGAGGCGGCAGCGTGCGGGGGAACACCGCGGCGAGGCAGGTGTCAGCTTCGACGGCGGGCGCGTGGCTGATCGCGCCACGCGTGCCGGCTGGCCCCGGTCGCCGCCCAGGTCACGTGCGGTGGTGTCGTCGCGGCAGTCACGCACGTGACAACCGGTCAGTGTGTGTAACGTCCGTGATCGAGCCATGACCCAGCTCAGGCACAGATCAAACCAGTCATTAATTAATTACCTGCAATGCTAGCCAGGATATGATGTACGCCGACCAGCAAACTGAGGGGGCAACGTCAGCTATCGTTCTTTGTCGAAACAGAATGAAAGGAGGACAAAATTGGATAACCAACGGCACGAGTTTCCCGTTCAAAATTTCGCTTCGCACCACTGTTAGGCAATTCAATATAGGCCTTGTTTAGATGTTGAATTTGGGAGGGTGGATTTGGGAGTATGATGTCACTTTGTAATCATTGCGTCACTGTAGCATTTTTTTGTATTTGTAAAAAATTGTCCAAAAATTGATTAATTAGGCTCAAAATGTTCGTCTCGCAAAGCACAATAAAACTATATAATTAGTTTTTGATTTCATCTACATTTAGTACTTCATACATGTTATGATATTTTGATGTGATGGGGAATCTTCTTTTTGCATAGTAAATTTGGGAGTAGAATTTGGGATTAAACAAGGCCATAGTTATCAACGAAAGGAGTCCTCTTCTCTTACCCAATAGACATTGTGCTTAAATAAGTCATGACCACCACGCTTCTCAAGTGAGAGGGCATATTATATTGTTTGACAAACGAAAGTCTCAATAGTTCCTTCTTTCCATGTTTGTTTAATCCTCTGATGGGAGGGTAACTGATTTAGGCCTCGTTCGGCAGCAGGGACTTTAATCCAGATGGTGATTTAATCCTTATCAGGATTGGGTGGATCCCCCTGCTCCCACTCGATCCCCGTGCGATTTTGTTCTCCTCGATTCCCGTGTAGAGCTAATTCCGTGTTTCATACTGGGTGTGTTTAGTTAAAAAAAGTGCAAGAGAAAGTTTGGAAAAAATGTCACATCGGACACTATAGCGTACTGTAGCACATTTCGTTTGTTTGTGGTAAACAATGTTCTATCATGACCTAACTAGGCTCAAAAGATTCGTCTCGTCGTGTACATCAAAGCCATGCAATTAGTTTTTTTATTTACCCACGTTTAGTGTTCCATGTATGAGGAGAGAGATTTGATGTGATAGGTAGATAGTGATGTTTGGAGAGAGAATTTTAGGAATTTTGGTGATGGGATGGGGAATATTTTTGTTCGGTTAGCCCACCGTCGCGCGCCTCGGCGCCGAGACTGCGTCGCCACCGCCCCACTCGTACGCGAGGCGTGATTCCGTTCCTGGAGGTAGATGGGCTGGCTGCAATCCGGGCTCATGACGGACGGAATGCCTCCGTTCCTAGGCCATCTTCGTTCCGGCCCAACATAACCGAACAGAGATATATGTGTACAGGCGGCCCATGGGCCGGCGGCACGGCCCGCGGCACGGCCTGCACGCACGGCCCATGGGCCGTGCCATGTCCGAAGGCCTGGCCCATAGCACGGCCTGGCACGGCACGGCCGTGCCGTGCCAGGCCGTGCTATGGGCCAGGCCTTCGGACATGGCACGGCCCATGGGCCGTGCCATGTCCGAAGGCCTGGCCCATAGCACGGCCTGGCACGGCACGGCCGTGCCGTGCCAGGCCGTGCTATGGGCCAGGCCTTCGGACATGGCACGGCCCATGGGCCGTGCCATGTCCGAAGGCCTGGCCCATAGCACGGCCTGGCACGGCACGGCCGTGCCGTGCCAGGCCGTGCTATGGGCCAGGCCTTCGGACATGGCACGGCCCATGGGCCGTGCCATGTCCGAAGGCCTGGCCCATAGCACGGCCTGGCACGGCACGGCCGTGCCGCGTGCCGTGCCGGCACGGCACGGTGGCCACCTATAAACAGAGATTCCAAGTCTGACCCGACTCCAAACTGGGCCGAACCGATCAGGCCGGAACAGGCCACTTTCCGGGTCATTCCGGGCCAAAACGAACGGGCCCTTATAGGGGTTCTAATCCCCCTCAATCCCCTCCAAACCCTCCCATCAAGGGATTAAACGAACAAAGCCTCATTGTTCCTGCACTCTTATAAATTATGGGTATGTTTAACATACATAAAGAAGTAGAATAAATTTGTGAATCGCATATATTTTAATATGATATTGGTTTTATAGCAATTTAATTACGTATCTCAAGATTTAAAAGAAGACAATAATCAGTTTATAAAAGTCATTAGTTTTTTTCTTCAATTCTAACACATGAAAAAAGACGTGTGTGAAATACAAAATACTCCCTCTGTCCGCATATATATGACGCTTGTTAGCTCAACAATGAGCTACTCAACATCATATAAAAATAAATAGAGGTAGTACTATGTATTTAAAGTTTGATATTGTATTTCAAAAATGACAAGACTCGAAATAACTGTGATATAGTGCAACTACTTCACTCTTAACTAGCTCTATGGATCTCTTTGATTCTAAATTGGTGGTGTACTCTCTAATCCGAGTCAAACTTTGCTACTGCTGTCTAAACAAAATGAAAAAGGTATAGTCACTTGACATTTGAACAATATAGGGTCGTATGTATCTCTTGCAAACCCAAATGCTTATCGTAGCCACTTTGCATACCATAATTTTTGTCATAGCCAATTGTGCGAAACAACATGTTCCAATGGTAATAGTGGATGCAGGGGGCTCATGCCCCTCTATATCCTGCTACTTCACCTATGTATAACCTGCCTACTCCATTAGAGGTGGAGGAAAAAGGGAAGATGTTTAGTAATGTAAAAATTCAAGGAGACTTTCCTCACATCTAGCGAGGTAGAGTTGATAGGTATAATTATTGACACTTGAATATATATAATTTAGTTATAAGAATACAAAATGAAACCTACAAATGCTCCAAATAGCATATAAAAAGAACATGGACATTAAGTTGTTGTCCTTCGTACTGGATCTTTGCAACTATAACTGTGGGATACGAGTACTACTGAGTCCACTATTAGAGGAGATAACAGCCGGCTTAGTCCCACGTCTGACAAGGTTGTGGGCCGACCCTAGGTGGCCCACAAGAAATCCCCGACTTACTGAACAAGATTGGTGAAGGCAGAGTGGATTGTGCTCCGGATATCTCGGAGGATCTGTAGAAATCTACTCTGATACGACTTCTGATTGTAATCCAGTAGGTTAGATTCGAACCGAATTGTAAACTCTAGTCTGTCACCCTATATAAGGCAGCTTAGGGCAACCCCCGAGAGGAATCCATCTCTTGTAACCATAAAGCTTGCCATTACTTCCTGAATCCTGGTCGAGCACAAGCAATACAAACCACCACCAACACAGGGCGTAGGGTATTATACCTTCGGATAGCCTGAATCTGTCTAAACTTGTTCCCTGTGTCACCTTGAAGCTACTCAACTCAGCGATTCTCCTGTTGCAAATCTACCACTCAGGTATCCCCAGTGGATTGCCGGGTGTTAGATCCCACAATAAATATATCGGTAATCGAGTTAGGCACGAGCAATGATGGAGTCAGGGTTGAATGTGAGTAATGGGAACTTGTTGGTTGGGCCTATTTGGTGGGAGGGAATGAGAGTTTAGATGCATCTTAAAAATCTCTTGTTTGATTGGTGGGAACTACCTACTGCTTACTTAGGCCATAGCGGTGCTCAAAAAAATTGGGTCCCACAGTCAAAAAGCTGGAGTCACTCCTTTCACGTTGCAGTGTGGTAAAAAATTAAGCACCGGTGCTATCTAATGAGCGGGGCCCGCATGAAGTAAAAAGAACTGGGCACCTGGAAGTTTTTCTCCCCTTTACTCTCTCCGCTCATGAGCATCGGCTACAATCAGTACAATACTTATATATTTGTTTACAAACTGGGCACCGAAGCCCGTCTTTGCCTCGCTCCAGCTTTTTCTGGCACCGCTCAATATGGGCACCGCTAGCCAGTGTGTGGATTGATGCCCAAAATGGAGAGAGAAGATTGGGGCATCACTCAGGGCACACACTGCGGAGGGTCTTATCAGGGAGAGTAGTAACCAGATGGAAATTGTTCTTTAAGTCTAGATTGATGCATCACAACCATTCATTCAACTTATGGTACCATGTTCTACTCCTAAACTCGTGATCCAAATAGAAAACCTCTCATAAACTTCTCATCTCAACCCCAATAACAAGCAAACACGGGATTGGATTAAAAGTCCAATTCATGTGAATTCTCCCTATCAACTTCAACTTCCAGATACAATTCCCATGCCTTTTCTCATCGCTTGCCAAATACACTGTGACTTGCTGTTGCTCGGTTCACATTGTGGTAGAGCATGGCCAACGCCCAATATGATTGGCTGCCTTTGCAGGTTACCGTGCATGGCATAGGCAAAATGATCTTGGATTTTCCCAACTACATAGCGGTGTGATGAAATTAGGATAGGCCAAAGAAAAGATTTACATGGAGGCTTGGGCTGGTGCTCGCCTCCACCGAAAGCTCGGCTCAACTTACTACTGGACGTCGGGTGGCTCGGTGCTCAAGCAAAGCGCGGGAGGCCTCCGAGGCAGTCGAGTGGGGGACAGCACGAACATCCTCCAGCTCCACGTCATCTGAACTGACGCAGGAGTAGGACAAACCTGACAGATAACCATAACCGAATGCATAAAACCAATCGCAGCTTGACAGGCGAGACTTTCACCATCAGTGCCTCCGGCTGTCCAGTTTGGGCTTTTGGAGTATAGCACTGTGACTAGGGGTGGATATCGAGCCAACTCGGCTCGTTTTGGCTTCGCTCGTTCGAGCTCGTTAGCCAAACGAGCCAGCTCGGCTCGGCTCGTTAAGAAAACGAGAAAAAATCCTGGCTCGGCTCGGTTTATTAAGCTCGCGAGCTACAGTCAAATTTAAAATTGACATAATAATATATATATATAATATAAAAATTTATAGTATTTATATGGTCTCAATATCTTCAAAATCTACTCTATCATACTGTAATAATAGAATACAACCATAACATCATCTAGAACTACACATATAATATACATATATTATTATTAATTAATAATTTTCTCATTAGTTTATTAAACCTTCTAGCTCGTTTAGCTCGCGAGCCGGCTCGAACTCGCTCGTTATACTAACGAGCAAAAACTCTTACTCAGCTCGCTAGGAATATGCAACGAGCCGAGCCGAGTCGAGCCGAGCTGGCTACGATCCGAGCGAGCTAACGAGTTTCGAGCATTTTGTCCAACCCTAACTGTGACAAATGTTACACAATTAGAAATATATCGTGAATACAACTATACCAATGCTACCAGAATTCAGAGACTTGTAACAAACACCCTCGTATCTTACTGGCGCATACACAAAATGAAGGCACCGAATGCGGATCATAAAACTTGGCCTGAAATTGTTTATACAGCAGACCATGTCATACTATTACTTGTTATGTGTGAACAAAACTGCACAACATAGTTTCGTGATGGTAACAAACCAAAATACAAAAGCCCTCTACGAAGAGAACAGAAACTCTAGCGTCCATTGCCACCCGAAACAGGAATTTCTCTAACATGGTATTAGTATGAGAGCTATGCTTTCACCTCTACACTCCTATGTGGCCTTCAATGAGAAACCATGGACCTATGCAAGTTCAGCTTAATAAAGGAAGCCCAAAGCCGTAACTTCACAAAGTAAGATCCAAGTGAAGTGTTCTCCTTTTTTGTCTAAACCAATCAAACAAATGCAATAATAAGGGCATGTGCTACCTGACTTTACCTCCAAATTCATTCCATATCAGAAGAGAAAGTGAGAAATCATATTGAATAATTACCCTTTTCTTATATCCCTTTAGCTTCCCCGCTGGTCAACTCTCGTCCACCATTGTTCTCTAATGACATGGTTAGCTATTAGGGGAACAAGAATTCTTTGCTTTGATAACTCTCCTCACCAACATCATGAAAGTGTCAGCAGAGGGGACAAGCTTCTCAGTCTCTGCCATCATCCTATCATACAACCAAAGTGCCCTCTTAGTGTTACCTTTCTCGCAGTAGCTGCTGATCAACGAATCATATAGGTCACTAGTTGGAGCCACTGCTTTCTTCTTCATCACCGCCAAAAACTTCTCAGCTTCCTTCAGATTTCCACACTGGCAAAGGCTCCTGATCAAGGTGGTAAAAACATCAACACCAGGATTAAGCCCTCTGTGCTCCATCTCGTGGTAGATCTTGACAATGCCTTCTGCATCACCAACCTTGCCATATCCATCAGCAAGCCTCTGGTATGTGTCCTTGTCAGGAACAACTCCTTTGTCCATCACTGCCGTCAGCAGGCGGTTCGCAAGGCGAACCTCTCCTGCATTGCTGAGAGCCTCTAACATATCGTTGCAATTGCTGATATCGGGAACAAAACTTTCTTGGAGCATGGTGTTGAAGTAGGCAAAGCCTACGTCTACCAGGCCCTGTCTGAAACACCCGACAATGAGATGGCTATACGTAGCATCATACGGCTTCAATCCCATGGATAGCATTTCTTGGAGCAACTGGATAGCCTTGTCGACACCTTGTTGACAGCAATGCGCTGTGATGAGGCAAGTATACACGAACGCGTTCAGGCGACAACCTCGGCGTACCATGTCATCCCGTTGCTCGAAAGCCGCCTTCATATCACCGATACGGCAGTAGGCATCCACGATAAGTGAATAAGCGATGTGGTCCAGCAGAATGTTCCTCTGCAGCATCCTCTTCAGCAGTAAGATCACCTGCTCCACCCTCTCTTCCTCGATCATCCTCCGCGCGAGTGCCACGTGCGCCACGATGCCGGGCGTACACTTCTTGCCGTGGATCCTCTCCACGAGCACCGCGGTCCTGGAGAGCTTGCCTTCCCGGCTCAGGACACCGATGACGAGCTCGACGGTGCTCTGGTTCGCATACACCCGCTTCTGCGTCATAAGCTCGAACACCTCCCATGCGACACCGAACGCCCCAGCGCGCTGCGCCGCCTGCAGCGCGGCGTTGAAGGCGGAGAGGGAAGGGAGGACGCCGCACTGCGCGAGGTAGCGGCAGGCCTCGAGGGCCTCCCCCGGTAGGCGCAGCCGCGCGTAGGCGTGCACCAAGAGGTGGAGGCCGCGGGTCGTGGCCGCCGTGCCGCTGTCCTCGTAGGCGGCGAAGAAGGCGTCGAGGAAGGAAGAAGCGGGGGGCGAAGACGGGGAGTACCTGGCGATGGCGGACTCGAGGAGCACGGACGCGTCGCGGAAGAGCGCGGCGCGGGAGAGGAGGTGGACGAGGAGGCAGTAGGAGCGGAGGGAATGGGAGGAGAACGACGAGGAGGAGGCGGCGGCGGCGGCGGCGGCGGTGGCTGCGGACCAGTGGAAGAAGGTGAGGGCGTTCTTGGCGACGGGCTCGGGGGAGGCGTGGGGGTGCCTGGCCAGAGATAGCAGCACGGCGTCGACGTGGCCGGACGGCACCGCGACGCCGCCGCCGCCGGCGGCAGAGAAAGTGGCGGAGAGCGCCTCCCAGGTCGCCCGCGGCTGGTGCGCGAGGTAGTGGGAGATGTGCTGCGGCGTCGCGGCGGCCGTGCACAGCAGCGCGGAAGCAAGAGCGCGGCCGAGGGAACCACCGCCACCGCGCCGCCAGACCACGCGGCCGCCGGCGTTCATGGGCTCATGGAAAGACCCCGCCATCTACCAAGAGCCATCTATTTGATCCCAAAGTTCGTTTCCAGCCGTCCGATCAGGGAACGGACGACTGAGGAACGGCCGCACATCTGCATATCTACAGTCTTCCCACTGCAAATTCAGCATCTCAGACAGACTTTTGACTTGGGGCCGTAGACTTTTAAATGATTTTACACGCAATTATTGTACTATTACATGAGGCTTAAAATATATCTTCAGATATACAAACAGTAACAGCAGCAAGATCCACCGGATCAGTGCATGGAAAGCACACTTATTTATTCTGACTACCACACATCGACGTGTTGTTCTTGCAGAGATTGTAAGCAGCAGTGTTCACCGGCCTGACTGCAGCCAACATGCCTAGTGCTCCTTCACAACCGTCACGGGGCAGGCCGCGTGGTTGACAATATAGGTGCTCACGCTGCCCATCAGAGCCCTGAGTGAAGCAGCAACAATGGTGGAAGTAAAGATTCAGTCAGTAATTCACTTATCCAGAAATCTCCAGTGCGGGAAGGTTTAGATCATCAGGTTCTGAGAATAGAAAGCCTGCAAGTTTACCTCTTGAGCGTGCTCAACCCTCTGCTCCCGATAACCATGCAGCTGAGGGGAACCAGGTCAACTGCTTCATACAGCTTCTTTGCAGGGTCACCGTAGAATACTTTTGCAAAGACTTCAATCTGTGGCCATGCAGTTTCAACAGTTCAGGAATCAGCTCAGGAATAAAAATTTTCGCGAAAAAAAATGAGGAACAAGAACTGAGTACTGAATATGTGCATATGAAACAGGAATGGCCCGTACCCCTCTCTGATTTGCCACTTTGAGGATCTCAATTGTCTCCTTGTCTGGAGACACACCATACGTCTTGCTGACATCTGAGAACTCAGCCAGAGGGATGAGTGCTGAAATACACCAGAATACACAAGGATGATAAATCGGCATGACTTCATCGAGCTTAGAACGAAACAAGGATAGAGAAGAAAAGACGAGATCACTCACGTGAACCACTCTGTTCCCAGAGATGAACGGCTCCTTGTTCATTCTGAGAGGAGCTGTTCACATGGATAAGTATGAGTTTATCACCGCTCCTGGTAAGATTCGTCGATGCCCATCTCAGGGCTGCTTTGCTGCATGATGAGAAGTCCACGGCAACTCCAATGTTCCTCCCAGCCATGTCCCTCCCAAGTTGATCAGAAACTGGTTACAGTTTTCCAAACCACTATGTTTATCAAAAAGAAAATGAAGTTTCACCAATGGTATTTCCTGCTGTTGGGCAGATCATTAAATAGAGGCTTGCAAGTTGGAAATACCAGACAAGAGGGGGAGAGAAGAATACTGGTGTTACCTTTCCTGTTTTTTCCAGAATTCCTTTCCCATGTCGAGCAAATGATCTTTATACCTCAGTTTCATTTATCCGATTCCTTATCATCACTTTAGCTTCCTGGAAAACATGTTACAATGGTTGCTTCAGTGAATGAAGGATGCTGATAAGGGGCCTGCAAAGTAAAGATTCATGATGCAAAGCAAAAGGTGGCAAAGAGCACAATATTCCATTTTTTTATCCAACTGTCGCTGAAATCCCACATTCCAGTTTTATCAGGTCACTGAAGAAATATCACCTGCAAGGGGGAAGTAGTGAAAGAGCACCTAATTCTGATTCGTACTGATTTTGACCAAAAGAGGGAGCATCTCAAAAGCCAGTTTAATCAGGAATAAACTAAAATGAGATGCTGCCTATTTGGATGAAAAGAGAAGTAAGAACTTCAATTGATTCTTCCTTGCAATAATTCTGTTTCAGTCGGATAACTGTAAGACGCCTGTTCATAGCAACAGAAGATACTTCAAATGAACTCATAACCGCATCCTTTTTATTATTATTTGTACAGATATTTTTCTCGAGACGAGGCACAGCCCCATTTCCATTTGTACAGATATTTTGAAATAATAGAAAGGAAAATACGGGGCAAAAAAGAGAATGTGGTTGATGTGATTCACTTGGCCATTGCCAATTGTATTGCAAACACACGCAGGTCAACAATACACTACATGACAAGAAACAGATCTTCCAAGTAGACTTGCATTTTACTAAGTACAGCCTATTACAAATATCACTGGATTGCATTATGCAGTTACTTCTTTTTACATCATTGGACATCAGCGCTATAAAAAATTTGCACTATAGCTCTCCTATTAAAATGTCAATTTTCTAAGTAGCTACTGTCAATTATAGATTATTCAATATGCCCGCAGTTCAGAAACAGCTGGTTAACTTGCTGTTTAGAACTTAATAAACTTTACACCCGCTCTTTTCACTTGACATATGACACACGGTAGATCCACCAGCTGCCCAGCGCTCCAATGAGATGCAGCACTCTTCCATCCACTAATTCAACAGTTCCAATAGAAAATAACTTGTAATCTTGAGTATCAACATTTCTTGTTCGCACAGACTGCAAATAAATACAGAAGGTTTAATTCAAAAAATCAGGCACGTAAAGGAGCATAATAAAACAGTACAGAGAACAGAAAGTTAAATGCATGTGTCACTATTGATAATAGATTAATAGGCATTAATTACTTCACCAATTAAATCCATTCCCGATATTTTCATGTCTGCAATTAGTAAGCCACAATTGAAACATACATTAAAGAGACTACCAAAATGTAGAAGTACAGCTTAACTGAACTGAATTTCTACCGAAAACTTAGTAAAAGCTCATATTTGAAATGCACCAAGGTAAGTGTTCTGCACTGGGAAGCATGGAAAAGAACTGCAAGCATAAAGCTCAAAAGAAAACAAGGAACACATCACACAAGCCTTAGTCTAATGGTTTAGTCTATTGGGCCTGTGCTCATTCATATGTCATTTATGATGGTGTACAGGGGCGTCCAGGATCAGCTCAAAGGGGGTGCTGAGACTCTTGAACTTAAGCTAACTTGAAGTTGTGCACCTAATTTTACACAATCATACATGGTCTGACGGGGTGCTGCAGCACCTCCAGCACCCCTTGCAGATCTGCCCCTGATGGTGTAGTTGCACTAAACCCTAAAGTACACAGAGGTAACATTAAGCATAACCCAGAAATAAGAATTTTGTGAGTAGTGACCATCAGGGACAGCTAGACAGAGTAAGGATCTTGAAGCTTTTCATACTTCTGCAGTTCTGCCTAAATTACAGTAAGGACACCACCTCAAAGACACAGAAGTAGTCCCAAAGGATCCAAAAACTCAAAACTGATGTGAATGAGTCACTGACCCCCTGAACTGCCTTTATGCAAGGTCAGCATACTATTAACTGGGGTTCCGGTTATGTTTAAAACTTTAAATCACTACCGAGGGAAATAATCTAAATCGAGCATGGTGTTGTCAGGATCGTGATACTTTGTAGGATTTTTCTTTATGGAATCTTAGGGGCTAGGGCCATGGTAGGATCACCCCTCAAAATCTTTATTCCAAAGATCATAGAATCTGGAAAATTTTATAGCCATGATCCTAACAGGGAGTAGTGCAGAAAGATCGTAGGACACATTGATACTGAATGTGATATTGTTTGACAAACTTGTTGCATGATCTTACTAATTTGGTTTCCTAATCCTGAGGGCTCATGGGAAATTTCAGGGTCATGTAAACAGCACAGATATGCATGTGAAGTTACCATACGGAAAGCATGTTATTAGAATCTAAATGAGATAAGACCCATGTAGAACTACTGTGAATCCAATTTTTGCAGGCATCTACTAGATCACTACATTCCACTAAGGCCTAAGAGGAAAAAAAGAAATAAGCATAAAACTCACCTCCTCCTTCCACACAGAATGATTTTGGCCCATCTCCCTATGACGAAGCTGAAGTAATTAATTGTACATTAGTTCAACAGAAAAACATAGAGTAACCTCCCGTGAGTCAATTGAAACATAATTTCATGTTGAGCAACACAGATATGTTGTTGCTAACATATTCATTTATAGAGCAGAATTTTGACTAACCTCCTGAAGAAACAGGTATATTGAATAACGGCTTGGTCTCGAGCAGTAGATGAGAAGCAAAATATTGGTGACAAGACCTAACGGGAACTGGAAACCAGACACAATCAGAAACATCAATCCAACTGGCAGCTGAAGTCTTCTGACCAAAGGCCAGAAGTAACCAATCTCGTTTTTCAAAGATCCCGGTGGTGGCCTAGTAACAGCTTGTGACGGTTGCTCTGTGAAGCCAAAATTAAAAAAATAAGCGTCATTCATTAAGTCATCTATAAATGCTTAAAAGAAAAAACACTTAAGAGATCTGAATGAAAAGATAGTTATCATCATCTAGCTAGAAATAAGTTCGTACGACAGAAATAAACCAGCCTACAGGTCCAGTCAAAACAAACAAAATGATCCCTAGTTTGCAGTTGATACAGGTTTTATATATGGCAGCTGGTGCCCTTTAACTATGTTTAAAGAAAACAGGTTGTTTTGCCCAAACGTTGCAATGTGAATTTTGCACAACATTTGGGCACCAGCGCTTCGACCATGTGTTTTAGAAAAATGATGTCGTTCTGAGTCCATAAGCCCTTGTATGCCATTAACCTCTCATTGAGCTATATTTAGTGTATTTTCTTGTGGGGCTCTAAAAATTAATTTGCTTTTTTTCTCTAATGTATGCAAGTAGGGGCAGAATTCTCACCTCTTGTGGCAGCAGTAACCTTGCCTTGATGAAGTGACATCGCTAATACAGTGCTAGTCCCAAATCCTTTGAGCAGGTTGAGGCCTGAAAGTGAACACACAAAATTAGTAAAAGTGAGCCCATGTAACTGTTACTTACTCTATGCTAAAGTAAGTTCAAATCAGTGAGCTAATTTACTCAATGGACAAGTAAAATCGCATAATCTCCGCCTGATTCCTGATCGATAGCAAACGAAAGACGAGATAGGCATAGCACGGGGTCGTAGGGTTACCAACCTGACAGCTTCAGCCGGAGTCCAAGGGCCACCCTCGCGGCGAGCGAAGGCCCGAACTCGGCAGCGCGAGGCTGGAAAGCGGGGCTCGAATAGCGCGCGAGAAACTGACGAATAGGGCTGGCGGCGACTGGAGGGCGGGAGGAACAGGAGGCGGCGGCGGCGGAGAAGGCCCGAGCGGGGGCTGTGGGCGCGGTGGCGGCGCCCCGCCGGAGCGAGGCCGCGACGGCCTCCCTCGCCACCCGCCGGCACGCCATCATGGTCGCCTCTGTCGCCTAGTCGTTGCCGGGGTCTCGTCCTCCGGTGCCGTGGTGCGGAAGAGGAAGAGGGGAACTGGGGAAGTACAGCGGCCTGAGAAGGGAGTCGGACACGGAGACGAAGGCGAAGCGGAGGTTGGGTCGTGTTGGGCTCGGCCGACGACGTTTCTTGTGGGTTCATCGGGATTTGCTGGGCCGAGTTGGTTGTGCTGGTGGCCTTACATAGATGTGGCAGGTGGATTGGGCCGATGATGGATGATCGTGTTAGTGTGGGCCGTATAGTAGTAGATTGGGCCCGTTTGCAAGTTCCACTAACAGAAAAAAAAAATCAGGCGCAACCAAATCGTTAGGGCGGCTCGCGTCATGATCTGCAGCAAGTTTTGATCCTATGTCTGTGTGATTACAAGATTTAGAAATTAGAACGGAGGCCGTGGTTTCATGATGCTCAGGAGAGAAGAAAAAGATGTCCTCAAAAAAAAGGAGAGAAGAAAAAAAGAGAAAAAGGAAAGATGATTAGTGATCTGGAGCCACGTCGCTCGCTGCAGAGTGAAAAAAGATAAAAATCAGATTTGACCGTCAGTCGCCATGATGGTGCAGGATGCGACCCGACGAATGTTACCGCCGACGGCGATGATGATGCCCCCCCTCTATGGATCCACTGCTCTGGACATCCTAGTCCTGACATGTACGGACCCGTATACGGCCCGGCTCCATCATTACGTGTGTACGTACAGTACAGTCCCTTCATTTCAAAGAAAATACCGTACTGTACGTACATCTGCATACGAGGAGGTGGTATTAGGTATTTCACCTGTATTGTACCAGGTACAACCGTACAGTGAGCACTGAGCAGTTGTGCTTGAGCACAACGGTCGGTACACGTAGCCCCCTAGACGTACATGCTGGCATCCGACGGCTGCCACCGACCAGAGTGCCCAACACGGCTGGATTGCCATGGCGCTGTCTGTCTGGTCGTCGTCCTCGCCGGAGCAGCTTCGACTTCGCCTGACCTGCCGGCTACTCGCCAGGCTTGTCATGGCTTCCATTGGACCATTGTCATGCACAGATGCAGATAGGCATGCTCGCTGACTCCGACTTGCCTCGCACGGTCAGCTGCGTCGTCAGGACAACGGGGTGACGACATGGATGGCCGATGGTCGTGGTCTGCGAGCTGTTGAGCTGAGCTCCTGATGCTGATGGTTTCTAGCTGGTCCTGTGATCCTGTCTGCTGGGTTGAGAGGTCGGGACGCCGTCGCTGTTCACCGCTGTGGCCGGCCCCGGCGGTGTCTCTCTCGGTCGTCTTTTTAGATAATGGAAAAAATTCCGGCCTTGGCCTAGCGGCTACAGCCAAAGTTTACAAGACAGTATTACACTCATACGTTCTATCGGTCGTCTGCCGTGGTGAAACTGATCGAGGCAGGTGATCCATGTCGCGGTAATCTATATCTTGTTTCTTTTCAGAGACAAGATTACAGTGATCTTTTTTCCTTGTTTACATTGCGCTGTTGAGTTTTTTTTTTGAAAAAGTCATTGTTCAGAGTTCGGAGGCAAGAATAGAGCAGGCTGCCACCGACAGGCGACATCCCCCATTTCCAGCGGCTGGGAGTCTGAATTTTAATGCCAAGTGCTTGGGGCACCATGTGTGGCTGCCTGGCTCGTCCAGAAGAAGGCCCATGCCTATTCAAAGTGGCCACACGGAGAGACTGGTCAGTACTAGGATCCCAACTTTGCAGAAGGAAAACGGGCGCGCACCTTGGTCCGTGTTGGCAGGGAGATGCTGAGGGCCCATGGGAGTGTAGTCTTGGGTCGGTGCGCTTGGTGCCGCGGTGTTCTCGGTGACGGTTGGGCGGAGGTGTTGCTCTCGGAGCAGGTTCAAGTATCCGAGTCCTTGACAGAGGAGTGTGAGGCGTAGGATGAGGCGAGGCCCCCGCGCAGAGTGGTCAGGTTCGATGGTTTCATTGGTGCTGCAATGAGAGTGTTCTACCGAAGCAATGTCGGAGCAGGGGGATCGACGACCGAGTGTATGTGGCTTGATTGTGATAGCCCATGATGGAGGAGTTCAGGTGGCCACTTGTGCTTGCAGCGGGCTACGGCCACAACGTTGGCGACGGCGGCGCGGGTTGCGGTGGCTTTTTTGGCTCTTCTCCCAGGTCATGGTGGTGTAGTGTTTTGTTGTGTGCGTTGTTCGCGTGCGTTGTTTATGTATGGTGGCGTTTGTTTCGGCGCGTGATGCATAATTGCTGCTTCTTCTTAAATGAATTGGCAGTGCTTCAGCCTTTGTTAAAAAAAACGGGCGCGCACGCACGCACGCAGGAGAGACCATTTGCTCGGTTTCAAGCCTCTGTACACTGTTCATCTTGTTTTTTTTTTGAAACAGATGCATCTTGTGCAACCAGCTAGCCTACTGTGTTCTTCACTGTGCAGCTCGCTAAAAATGTAAACATACATCTGTTTTCTCATGTCTCTGGCAAGCCATGAAGGAAGAGCAGAACCTGCTGCATGGAGCTAGGGATTCACAGCCGCAGGGAGAAAAAACTCTTAAAGGAATCTTGCATGCATGGAGTATTAAACGAAGTCTATTTACAAAACCCTTTTAGAGATGGGTACAACTTTACGCGAAGAATCTAATGAGTCTAATTAGTCCATGATTTGCTATAGTGGTGCTACAGTAACCATCCTTTAATAGTGCGGTCAAAGACCTCATTAGATAGATCTCGCGAAATAGTGCAATACTGTGAAAGTAGTTTTATAAACTGACTTAATTTAATACCGGTATTATTGGTCAAAGGGGCTGGAGTTTTCTCCCGCCCCAAAGAAACACGGCCACCCTTCCTGTTAAAAAAACCTCAAGAGGCGTCAAATTAACAGTGCTGTACTGAGCCGATTAGATACTCGGGTTTAACTCCCAGAGATCTTGCACAGGCCGGCCGTCGAACAACTGCCAATCAGTGAACTGTACTACTGCGCTCTAGTCACCACGTTAAGTCTCTTCGCCTGACGACGTACCGGATCCTTCCTAACTTCTCCCTGATCCGGATTTGAATTTTACCGCCATCAAAGGTGCCCGGTAAATTCAGAGCGTGGCTGCATCTGCATCGTCATCGCAGAGCTGAGAACTTTTCGGCAAGCTGCTTTCAGAAGATTATCCAGTCAACATTCAGAGCGAGATCGACTGTGCTAGGGTCACTACTCACTAATATATCTCTGCTCTCATATATGCATGGACCAGAGAAGAATGTGACTGCATGTGCTGCCGAATTGCTTCCCCTCTCCTTTTTGCAGATAAATTGCTTCTCCGCTCCTTTTTGCAGATCAATTGCTTCTCCACTTTGGTACGCTACAGCAAGCCGTGTGATATGCTTTGTTTGCACTCTCAGTCAACAAACGCCACAATCACAAGGGGGAAAAAGAAAAGGTGAAGCTAAAAAGATGAACAAAATGATCATCTCGCAGTCCTAGTCACCACTCACGGCCAGCGATTACCGCTAGTAATCACTGATCAGACAGGCTAATCTTGGTTAGTGGCGTCATGGTGTGCGTGGAATGGTAGGCAAGGGGACACGCATGCCATCCTCCATGAGCAAAAAGGTGAGAGAGCGAGCAAGCTCCAAGCAGGCATGCCGATACGCCATGAAAGTGCTCTGGCACACCCATTTGAGAGGCCATGGAAAGGAGTGTAACCATTCCAAAAGAACATGGATTAGACAGTAGGATGGCACTGGAATCGAAACCATCGATTTCCCAGGATTTTATTTTGCAAGATTTTATCTTGGGCAGCAATGCAATCCACACATCCACAGCTGGCAGCCGGGAGCCACCATTGCTTTCTCCTCCCACTGACTGAAGCCAGCATATCTTACTCTTTTCCCCACACCCTCTGGGTGCAGTGCAAAAGGCAGCCAGTGGGCCTCATCGCTCTTGTGGGCTGCAGTGGGCTGTGTGGGCCCACCCAGCAAGCAACCTTTATGAACGAACGCAATGGACTCCACTGTTAGGTGCAAGAGAGATGCCAAAAGATTAGGATGCAGCTTGTTGGCGTTGGTAGCGACTGGCCATGAATGAGGAGAGTACTGAAGAATTGAAAGCAAGCTCGGCGGCTGTCCATGGCGCTTGCTCTCTCTCTAGAGCTACACTGGTTGGGTTGCACTGGACTGTGGACCTGACCTGCCTGTTTCGCTCATAAACACATCAACACCTGCCCCCTTCTGCTGCAGTGAGATCCATTCAGGATCATCATAAGACGTAGGCCATGGTACTGCAGGTACGCATGGCATCGATGATCGGTGATCTCTGTGAGTGTGAGACATGAAAGTTATGATCGTTGGGGTGGTACAGTGCAGGGACTTTGCAATGAGCAGGCCAGACCGCTGGACAGATCAACAGCCGAGCCAATGAAGCAGCGTATTTCCCAGGGGAGGTTGCTATGATGGCTTTGCATCGGCATAATGGCTTTGTTGGCTTTGTTTCTGCCTTTTGTTAAGGAAAAGGAGGGGAAAGTGAGATCAAAGAGCGCCCAAAAGAGGAGTTGGGCTGCATGTGCAGGCTTGTACTGGTTTTGTGGCTTACAGGGTATGCCTACAGAGTACTGCTTCTAGAGCCCAGTAGTGTACACCAGATCATCAGCACATTGCTACGAATAGACATTGAGTAACAACTAATACGGCAACACCAACCAGTGGTGAACAGCTGAACACACTCGAGGTTGATGTATGGACATATAATGTAACAACACCCTATGACTAAGCAATAAGAATGAGAAGGTCAGAGTAATCCGGAGTTAGTTTTTGTTTGACAAATATTCAGCGTTAATTAACTGGTCTGAATCCTATGCTTGGCACTGTTGATTTGATCAGAACTAAAGCTCCGAGAAAAGCTGAATCGGCAACGGAAAGAAAACCAACCGCTTTGATCTGGGCAAGAAAGCAAGTGATGTATGACAAGCAAAGCAACGTATGCATCTCATTCTAGTCTGAGAGCTCGATCAGAAGCTGCGTATGTGATCTGGACTGAAGTGTTACTGATGGAAAGAAGCGGCCCAAAACGCAGGCGCAGGAGAGCCAAGAGTTGCTGCAGGGAGAGCTACAACTAGGAGGTAGCGATTTTGAGCATGATTGCACGCACCAGTTGATCGGACGAACCCACTGTCGTGGCTTTAAAAATCCTTCTCCTGGCACATGCCCGCCACCGCGCCCTGCCTCCTCTCCTGTTCTCTGCAGCAAAAGCAAAGCAACGCAAAAGAAAGCCATCCACAGCCCTCCGCCCCTCCCCTTCTCTCTCTCTATCCTGTCTCCTCTCTCTCTCTATCCTGTCTCTCTATCCTCTCTCTCTCTCATCTTGGTTCCTTTCTTTATTCATTTGCTCGTGCCCTGATGAGGCAGTGCCACTGCAATCTCTATTCAGCATTTTTTTCTTCCAATGGCCTAGCCAGCTTTATATAGCATTCTATTCAGCATTTCAGCCCCACTATCTCCCCGGCAGGCCCAGCACGGACCCCTTGATGACGATGATGATGCACAGAGATAGAGAGAGAGAGGGGGGGTGTAGAGAGAGAAAGAGATGACGCGCACAAGAGGAGGGGGAATGTGGAGAGGGAGACAGCTGCAGCATATAAAAACGAAACAAAAATGATCCATCCATGGAGCTGCAAGCCTGCAATTGCATAGCAACGGGGGTGGGGGCGCCCTCGGGAAAAGCGAGCTCAACGCAACGCCTCAAACAGAAACACAGGCAACTGAATGAATTCCGCGTTCGAATTCGCCGTCATCAATTCCGCATTGGTCGCATTGGGCGGCTCGGGCGACTACCCTAGCCACCGTCACCGCCGCCCCCCATCCTCCCTCTCCCCGACCTCGCCGCCGTCGGAGGGCGCGGCCGGAAGCCCGGCGGCCCCTGGGACGACGGCGGCGGGGCGGCTCGCCGGCCACAACGCGTGGATCTGGCGGCTCCACCTCCCATGTGTGGTGGTCCGGCGTGGACTCGGCGGGGTCTGCGCTGCTGGCGGGGCGACACGCGGCCGGTGACGCGCGGGCGGCCTGGAGCGCGCGCGC
>OAMR01000069.1:2428235-2463716 GCA_900205405.1 Echinochloa crus-galli
ACCCACCCACGTGTACGCGCAGGACCCACACCGTGGGAACTGGTGGCTGCAGCTGGGGTCGGGCCCTCTGGTGGGGTACTGGCCGTCGTTCCTGTTCACGCACCTGGGCGGGCACGCCAACATGGTGCAGTTCGGCGGCGAGGTGGTGAACTCGCGGCCGTCGGGGTCGCACACGCCCACGCAGATGGGGAGCGGCCACTTCCCGCGGGAGGGGTTCAACCGCGCCGCCTACTTCCGCAACGTGCAGGTGGTGGACGGCGACAACAGCCTCGTCCCCGCCGCCACGCTCCGGCTCGTCGCCGACCACCCCGGCTGCTACGACATCCGGGGAGGGTACAACCGCGCCTGGGGGAACTACTTCTACTACGGCGGGCCCGGCAGGAACGTGCACTGCCCCTGATGATGATCATATAGCCATGCATATTAAGCAGATACCACTACGTACACAGATACAGAGGAGGAGGAGGAGGGTTCGCCGTGGATGCCGCCGGAGTTCAGCCGCCGATCAACCGGATACAGATTGATCGTAACATCGGGGGGCGATTAGTAGAGGCACTAGCAAGCTGATTACTACTGTTAGTTTTGAGCCCTGCTATGTGGGGGCGATTAGTAGAGCCAGAGAGCTAAGGTTTCGTTTGATGTATTCGAGGCTTCGTTCGTTTGATCTGATTTTTTTTTTGTTTTCTTGATGAGTAATGTATACATGAGGGAATCCACAGAGAGTGTTTTGATATCCATATATGTATAGCATGCACGGCCCATATATCCGATTTACAGTGTGTTTCGGTCGTGTCATGTCGTGACCCGTAGGTCTCAGGGAATTAATTCGACCGATATTCTTATTCTTAGTGAAACAGCCCAGTTTTGTGAACGTGGTGGTCGTGTTGAATAGCTGAAGCGAATTACCGGCAAAATAACTTTGAAGAATCTTTTTCGAAGAGCAGAGATGGGGAGGCAAATCACACATACTACTCCGTAATGTCATATGTTTATTGCCCTTTGATAATTGGCTAGAGTACGGTTCAGTGTCCATGTGCACGCCTGCGCGGTACAAGAAACCCGCGAGATAATCCTGCACCTCGCCAGGCATTTTGGGCCACAAACGAGGCCTCCCAGCCCATATAAGGTTTGGTTTTAACGCCACGGAGCAACGCACAGCTCCTCCTGCGTCCTGCCTACCAACTTGCCAAAGACTTGCTCCCAGATTAGTACCACACTGCTTACCCAACCGTTCCACAGCCAGCTTAAAAACTCTCTGCTCAGCGCCCGCGACAGCCAGGAACGGTCGCGCGTGCCTGTAACTCCAGCTTTAGGAGGGCTAAAGAGTGGGTAGGAGGGGGGATTGGAATTTGCTTTGAGCCCATGTCAAATCCAATCCGCCGAAAGGCTTGTGGTGCCCAGCCCTCTCGACGTCAGAGAGGAAACCGCGGCCCAAGAGCGACCACAGCTTTGTGAGAGAACCTAGCCTCCGGCCAAGTCGTCGGGTTGCAGCGCTGAGCGAGGACGCCAGGCTGGCCCGTGAAGAGGCCCGTCGAGGAGAAACGGGCGCTCTGTGTTGGGCCGTGGACCTGCGAGAATGCAGGCCGGTCGCAGAAGGCACTTGGACCGTCGTGAGGTAGGCCACAGGCTGCTGGTGGGCGCGCGTTGTTCGGGCCTTTGCCGAGGAAGTGCCGGCGGGGGCTGGTCGTGTGTGACGGTTTCGAGAGGTGACTGTGGGCTGCCAATTAGGGGGGTGGCTTTGGCCCGGGAGGCCGGCAGATCTGCCGGCGGGTGATAGGTCGGGTTCGCCCGGCCGGAGCCCGTTTACGCCGTGCGGGGCTTCCACGGAGACGGGCGGCAAGAGGGTGCGCGATGAGTTCGTGCCCCCGAGGTCGTTGTCGCCGGGCTGTGCGCGCCACACGCGCAGCCCGCTTCGTGGTCTTTTGTTTTTCGTTTTTTTATCCATCATTCTTTTGTTTGACTCAGTACTCCGAGCGGTCCTAACTCATCACGGTACAATTGTTTGGACATGGTAGAAATGTAGTGTTTGGAACTAGTTTAAAAAAATATAGTTTTGTATGATTTAGTAAAAGACATTTTCATCCGATTCTCTCTCGTTTTACATTAAATCGTTTGACTTTTAACTTTTTTTACTACAGGTTTGACAGCTCGTTTTATTAAAAAAATTATGTATATACAGTCAAATTTAAGTCATTTGTCGAGAAGTTTACGTTAATAAAGCAAGCCAATACAAAAATATGATAATTTACATAAAATTTTGAATAAAACGAGCTGTCAAACTTAGAGTCGAAAAGAACAAACAAACTATATTTGAAACACCGGGAGTACAAATTATCATATTTTGTGCAAAATAATCATATTTTTTATGATGACTTGCTTTATTAACAAAAAATATATAAAAATGACTTAAATTTGACTATATTTACATGAATCTTTTGAATGAGATGAACGATCAGACTTGTTTTAAAAAATCAAATGAACTATAATTTAGAACAGAGATTGTAATAGATAAAGTCTGATCATGTCACCACGAAATCCATTAAGCTTTGTTTACGAAAAAACTAAAAGTTTTCCTAAAAAGTTTTTTTTCGACGTTTTTTGTCTTGCTCTGCATTTCTACAATAGTCTTGCAGCGTACTATACCTGCTACTGAGTAGTATATTTGGCTGGCGTGACATTTATCATACTAGAGTCCAGATTTCCTGTTGACGCAAACTCAAAATGGTGCAGTGCACTCGTCCATCACTCGATATGATACAGATCATATCATCTACCAGCTCAGGTAAGCTCGGCTGTTAGCCCATGCCGCTATTCCGATAGCTGCTTGCCTGCTGCTACCTTCCTCCACTGCATCATGTGCCACTAATCCATCATTGATCTATACCATGTGTCATTGACTCATCCATCATGCAGGCACATCCGCCCGGGCCGGGCGTCAAGGCCCGGGCCAGTGGCGATCCACGACATTGTATTAAAAGAGAACACCTTCTAACACAGGTCGAGAAAATTTCCGAACCCCTACCCCATCCATACACAGTGGCACCGTAGTCTAGTGAGATTAGACCGGCCTTAGACCTGTGCTTTGGCGTGAGACAGGCGAGGAAATTTTTTTTCAACGACTTCAGCACATCGGTGAGTCCGCCAGGAAATCCGCTCCCCGTGGGGATGGAACTCCGGCCTCCCGAAGGAGGTCACGCGGCAGGCGGCACTGACCAACTGGTCTGTGCTGGAGGGGCAAGCCTTTGGGTAAATCCTCCACCATATGGAGTTATGGACCGAAGCCTTTCTGTGCTTAAGGCAAGCATTTGGGCCATACAAGGTGGTGTGGTGCTTTAAACCCACGGAGCAGCTAGCAATAAGAAAACGACCTCTCCTCCTGCCTGCCAAGGATTTACTCGCAGATAGTACCGTACTGCTTACCAAACCTCCTAACACCCAAATTAAAAGCTCGTTTCTCAGCGCCCGCATCGGCCAGGAACGGTTGCGCGTGCCTGTCACTCCAGCTTCAGGAGGGCTAAAGAGTGGGTAACGAGGGGATGTGTGCTTGAGCCCATGTCAAGGCCTGCCTGCCTGCCGAAAGGCTAGTGTGGTGGCCCAGCCCTCTGGGACGCCTAAAGAAAGGAAGCGCGGCGCAGAGAAAAGACCAGCTGGTCGTGAGAGGAAGCTCTAGCCCGGCCCTTGGGCCGCGGTGAAGAGAAGAAAAGAGGCGGCTTTGGCCCGGGAAGCCGGCAGAAAGCCTGCTGGCGGGTAATTAGGTTGGGGTTCGCCCCGGCCGGAGCCCGCTTACGCCGTCAGGGCTTCCACGGGGTCGGCGGCAAAAGGGGCCACACGTGCCCGAGTCACGCCGCTGGGCTGTGCGGGCCGCACGCGCAGCCCGCTTTCGTGGGTGCATGGGCTCGCATACACGCCCTCCTACCTACTCTTTTGTTCCTCATTATGCAGTGCAATTTGTTTTTTTTTGCAATTTTAATTTTACATGGAAACGAAAATTCTTGTGTGTTCTGTAGAGTGCAAAATTAGATCGAACCCGCGTATCACTGGTACAAAATATAGGACATGGTAATTTCACATGGAAACGAAAATTCTTGTGTGTTCTGTAGAGTGCAAAATTAGATCGAACCCGCGTATCACTGGTACAAAATATAGGACATGGTAATGGAAACATTGTTTTTGAATTTCCTCCAAAATGTATTTTTTATAATGTTGTCCATAAAAATGTACTGGCTTTCAAAAGTACACTTCCTTTTGCATTTATCGGCCTTCCTGCATGCTTAGCAGATTTTGCATGGCAGTAGTAGTGCACGTACAGCGCGTCATCTGGCTGGCTTTGTCATGTCGTGCCATTATTCATTCACTTGTGATTCGCCAATAATCACTGAATCCAGATCGACCGTCCAGCTTAGCTAAGCTCGGCTGCTAGCCCGTGTCGCCATTCTGCTAGCAGAGTGCTAGCTGCTTCTTCGTTCCTCCACTTTCCACTACACGTACTGTTCGCGACCACGGCGTACGTGAGGTTCGTGCGTCTGTATGATACATCCAGGAACGAATCATGCATGTGTCATCATATGCACGCACGCCCGGGCCGGGGGCCGGTGATGCGCCTCAACGGCAGACATTCTCTGGCCCAGACAACTAACCCCGGCCCACCGGACCACAGTGCCACTGCCCTGGCATTCCGCCGACTTGTTGCTGGCATTGGACAGTGGATGAGGAGAGCTCTGGAGAGGAGATAGATGCCGGCTTCGCCCTGTGCACTGTACGCGGGTCAGGACACGATGCCGCTCTGGCCGCTGGGACCGATCGGGGGCTTCGTTCACTGTACACCGGATGGGGACTCGTTTTTGGTTGTGCACGTGTATACGGGTGATCGAGGCGAGGCGAGTGATCAGCTCTGATCATTGATCTGATATTCTGATGAGACGCCGGAGGCGATCTGAGACAGCTGCTTGCATCGTCCTGTGCCGAGCTATAGCTAGTGTAAAATGCCGGGAACAAACCGCCGCAATGTTCCCGTCACTAGCATGTCCCCACTCCCCACTTCGATGTGTCCCGGCTAGCGAGCGCGGGCCAGTGGATTTCGATTCGACGCAGGCCTTTTCTTTCTTTTCCCCAGCCTGATGGATGAAACAGTGAGTAGAAAGACAGAATTTGCAGGCCTATCATTCCCGAGTCCTTTTACGCAGCCTGATGACTCCTAGCGCGCATCAGGGACGCAAACACAAGGCACGCAGACGCAGCTAGCTGCAGTCGGCAAGAGCTATGATTGTACGACCGATCGAGCCCCACTGCTGTGGTTTGCTGAACTGAACATTCTTCTATAGTTCTATGGCCCGGACAGCTGCGAGCCTGCGACACTCCTCTGGGACAAACGGATCGACATCCCCTTTTCTTTTCGTCACGCTCTGCAATCAGCGCGGCATTCAGGAGCGGAAAAAAATTCAGTGCGCCGGAGGCGCCCGCGCGCCAGGGTGCGCCTCCGCGCGGATCGCCGCACAGAAAAGATCGGACGCCTGGCTCCACGACGTCCACGGCGTAGCGCACGGCTCGCTTCCCTCGACTGCTCCCTCGGCTCGTTCTCTCACGCCGCTCCCTCGGCTCGTGGAGCCGTCGGCAACCCCTGTCTGCTTCATCTCTGTCGATCGTCAGGTAACTGCAGCCGCTCATTGCTGATGAACCACATACATGTGTCACTCTCGATTATCAGGGGCACTGTGCTGTGACAGGGCTGTCAAAGTTTGCTCATCAGATGTTCAGGGAAATTAAACACACATGCGATTCAGCAATATATATCTGTCACTTTCGTACGTAACCAAAGATCGTACGTAACCAAGTGCTTCCTACGTAATCATGTTCCTGCATAGTGTATTTGCGCATGCAGATCATGCCTCACTACTAGAAGATCCATCATCCACCCCTCTCGTATGCCTCGACGCACTCAAGAATCGATGCTAATACAACATTAACACCGGACATAAAATTAGAGTGTCACCGAGGACCCTTTAGCACCGGTTGGTACCTAAAAGTCCCCTTTAGCACCAGTTGGTGTTACGATCTGGGGTTAAAGGGTCCCCCTCCTTTAGCACCGGATGGTGTTACGACCCGGGGCTAAATGCTCTTTGGCACCGGTCTGTAAATACGACCCGATGCTAAAAGGGTATCACATACTACTTCAAAAGGAGCGCATCTTCTATCCTATCACATGTGTTGCGTAGGTGAGATGGTTAGGTGAGTGTGCGCGAGCCAAGAGGTTCCGAGATCGAATCTCGCAACACGCAAGTATGCAGCTAGTGCCCACCTTACCGGTGCTAAAGGGAGGCTTTTCAACCGGTGCCAATACGAGTTTTTCCGGTAGTGTCTATTTTTTTTACTAAATATGAGTTATGAAAAAACATTTAAAAATTCAATACATGTAAACATGTTAGAGTAAATTAGAGAGTAAAATACACCACAGGTCCCTAAACTTGTCCCGCTGTGTCAACTAGGTCCTCAAACTTTCAAAACGCACGTTCAGGTCCCTAAACTATGTAAAGAGGTTCATTGGAGGTCTCAAACGCCCACCAGCGTTGACCAGCCATTGTCATCCTGCAAAAAGGCCCCCTGGATTAAAAGGGAAGGGGGCATCCTGCGAAATAACCAGAGAGAGAGGGGGGCGGCCGGACCATGGATCGAATAGTAGAAAGGGCAGAGGTTATAGGCAAAAAATGCCCTTCTTCTCCCTCCTGAAACAGAGGGGAATAGGGAGTTCGCCGGCGGCCGGCGGCGGCAGGCTTGCCGGCGCTTCGGGCGACGATAGCAGCTAGGGATAGGGGCGGCGGTGGCAGCGCGGCCTCCGCGGCGAGGAGGACCTCCACGAGGCGGTGGCGTGGGCGGCCGTAGTGGTGATCGGTCGCTCGATGCCGCCGCCCGCGCCCTCCTCACCTGCACGGCCGTGGCGAGGAGGACCTCCACGACGGCTTGAGCTTCCTCCCGAGCAGCGAGTGGATTTACCCGCACCTCGCCCGACCCGTTGCCATCCATAGCGCGGAGGCCTTCACGTTCATGGAGGTGTTCGAGCTCTTCTGCGCCAGCGACCGCTGCATCTGCGGCCCGCCATGGCGGCACGTGCTCGAGTACTGGGAGGAGAGCGTGAGGAGGCCCGGCGAGGTGTTGTTCCTGAGGCGGGTTGGGGGCGGCAGCGGACGGCGCAGGCTTGGGCTTGGGGAGAAGAAGCGGGAGAGGACTTGCTGCTTCGGCTGGCCCATGGCGATGGCGGCCCGCTGCTGGCGGCGCTCCGGCGGCGGTGGGAGCAGAGAGAGGGGAGGGAGCTATAGAGAGATGGAGGACTTGTGTTTGAAAGAAACAAAAGGAGGGGGGCCTTTTTGCAAGATGACCATGGCCGGTCAACGCTGGTGGGCGTTTGGGACCTCCAATGAACCTCTTTACATAGTTTAGGGACCTGAACGTGCATTTTGAAAGTTTATGGACCTGGTTGACACGGCGGGACAAATTTAGGGACCTATGGTGTATTTTACTCTAAATTAAACTAAACCTGTCCTGTCTGGTTGCTATACCCTATAAACAATCGAACTTTCTTGGTGCTCATTAAATTTTGGTGGAAAGAAAATTTAATGATCACGAGCCGAGTGAGCGGCGTGAGAGAACGAGCCGAGGGAGCAGTCGAGGCAAGCAAGCCGTGCGCTGCGCCAGACGCCGTGGACGTTGAGCGAACGAGCCGATGGAGCGTTCGTGGAGCCAGGCGTCCGATCTTTTCTGTGCGGCGATCCGCGCGGGGGCGCACCCTGGCGCGCGTGCGCCCCCGGCGCACTGAAAAGATGAGGCCGCGGGTTGGTTTTCAGGCGGCTGCGTTGAAAAGATGAGGCCGGGCAGACACGGACACGCTTCGCTATATATCCAGATCAGCAGGCAGGCAGTTGCTGGCGCTTCCCTTTCCGTCCAGGCTACCCCGCCTCCGGGAACACACCACACCCACGAGGCCACGACCCACCGCCGGTCACCGTGCACGAGCATCGAGTAGCATCACCTGCAATCTGTGCCTGGTCTACGATTTCAACTGCAGGCTGCAGATTAGCTACGTACCATGTGGATGTGGGCAGCAGCAAGCAAAGAATGATCTCACTGTCTAAGATAGATGCGGAATGATTCAGATAGATGTGGATGTGGTTAGTGTTAGGATCATCGCCGTCAGTTCCTCCGATCACCCTGCAGTTCGACAAGGCCGGCGAAGCACTGCACGTACGGCCGACAGATAGATGCGGAATGGTTCAGGACACATCATGCCATGCATATACCTCATCATCAGACATCAGATTACCAATGCAATTCACTGATGGGTAGCTTCAATTCAGTACAAGATGCATGCATCGCGCTAGAGCTAGCTACATGTTGTAGTGTATGGTACAGTGGGGGCATGCAAGGAATTATTGCTTGCTCGATCGATTCATGCATGGTGGGGCGCCTCCTTCTCCTTCTCCCCACCCTGCCTCGCTCCACCACCCAATCTACACGATGATCATGAGCCATGGCGGCGGCCCGTGACGGTGAACATTCGCCGCCACTCCTCCTCGCCGGCGAGCGGCGGCCCCGGCGGCACACCGGCGGTTCAACGGCTCGACGGTGGCCCAGTCAGCGTTACCGTGTCCGTCGCCATCGGTAACTCTTTGAGGCTTTGGGCTAATAAAGGCTACGCTCCCTTACATTGAGTAGGCCAACGAGCTGGACTGGGACTGGGACTGGGCCTGGGCGGGGCGTGGAAGGTCCGTGGGCTTGGTCGGCGAGACAGAGGCCCACTTCCCCGAGTCCAGCTGCTGCCCGGACCCGCCGCCGCTGACCTTGCGCGAGTCGGCGCCGTCGGGGTCGCTGCGGAGGCCGCGCAGCAGCGCCGCCACGTCCTTCATGGTGGGCCGGTCGTCGGGCCGCGCGCTGGCGCAGAGCAGCGCGATCCCGAGCGCCTGCAGCATCTCCTGGACCTGCGCGTCGGGCCGGCCCTGCAGCCGCGGGTCCACCACCTCGGCCGGGTCCCGCTTCCGGTGCAGGTGCTCCCTCACCCACTCCACCACGCTCCTCCCCTCCCCGTACGCCGCCTCCACCGGCCGCCGCCCCGTGATCGCCTCCAGCAGCACCACCCCGAAGCTGTACACGTCGCTCTTCGTCGTGATCTTCGTCATGCACCCGTACTCTGCACACAACGAATCATCAACGGTCAGTTTCTGGCTCGTTTGGCTTGCGACTGGTTTTGATTTATGCTAAGAGAAAAATACTTCTGGGAGCAAGCGGCGGCGGCGGAGGCGGAGGCTTACCGGGGGCAATGTAGCCGTAGGAGCCGGCGAAGGGAGGGGGAGAGGAGTTGGCGCCGCCGTCGGCGGGCATGGCGAGGCCGAAGTCGGCGAGGCAGGCCTCGTAGCGCTCGCCGAGGAGGATGTTGTCGGCCTTGACGTCGCGGTGGAGGATGGCGGGGACGCAGTCGTGGTGGAGGTAGGCGAGGCCCTCGGCGACGCCGACGGCGATCGCGAGCCGCAGCTCCCACTCCACCACGGCGGCGCCGCCGCCGTGGAGCAGGCCGCCGAGGGTGCCGTTGGGGAGGTAGTCGTAGAAGAGGAGGCGCGTCCGGCGGTTGGCCGCCCAGCCCAGCAGCCGCACGACGTTGCGGTGGCGCACCCGCGGCAGCACGCCGACCTCGCACGCGAACGCCGCCGACGAGGCCTCGTCGCACGACCGGAACCTCTTCACGGCGATGGTCACGCCCCCCGCCGCCGCGCGGTACACGGACCCCGACCACCCCTGCCCGATCACGTTCGCCGGCGTCAGGCTGCGCGCCACGTCGCCCACGCTGATCTCCAGCTTCTGGTACAGCGTCACGTCCCACGGCGGCAGCAGCATGTCGGCGTCGTCCTTGTCGCCGCCGTCGCCGCCGGGGCCGAGCGCGGAGCCCCCGCGCCGGCGGCGGACCCACGAAACTACGGTAGATCGATTAGTTGTATCAAAGTTACTGGTTATATAGTAAGCTTAAATCGACCTCAATTTACTCTTTACCAAGTTACCGGTTAATTTGTCAAAAATTGACTTAAACTCATCCTTAAATTAAAGAAGTAAAATTCTTGTTTACTATATTTTTCTAATACACGCGCGTGTCGCGCGTGCACTCTACTAGTATACTAAAAGGATCGACTTCTTTTAAAACTTTTGTTACCAACGAAAACCCCCATACCCCTCACAATGGACCCACCTGGACCCATGATGCAAGGAAAAAAGGAAATATTGCGGAAGTTTTTTTGGTAGAGCGAAAAATCCCATGTAAGCGCTCGGTCAAGGTCGCCTCAAAGATTTCCGTCTTGTGCATTAGCCATCAGCGCGAGGAGCCCCAAGTAGCCCTGCTTCCTGTCCACGGCGACGCCCAGGTTGCGACGAGCACGGATGCGTTCAGGTGGCAATCTGCCTAGGGCCATAACAAACGCGGACAGCAGACATGGCCTCGGCGGGAAGCCTTTCCTCCCTCTGTGCTCCTCAGCGAGAGCATGTCGTGGAACAGCCCCGGCGGCAGAACGCCGGTGATGGCGTTGCTGTGGAGGTCGACGAACGTGAGGTTCCGGCAGCCGACGATCTCGGCCGGGATGGCCCCGGACATCCTGTTTGAGCTGAGGTCCAGGAAGCTGAGGCTGCCGAGCTTACCGACCTCCAGCGGGATTGCGTCGGCGAGGTGGTTGCCGCTGGCTCGGAACAGGATGAGCGATGTGCAGTTGCTGATCTCCAGCGGTATCTCACCGGACAAGGCATTGTCGCGGCAGCCGGAAGACGGACCTTAGGATGGGCCCGCTAAGCGCGTTCTGTGACAGGTCAAGAGATTTGAGGCTCGCGCAGCCACCTATCTCCGGCGGGATGCTCCCGGTGAGCAGGTTGGCCCATAGGTAGAGCATGCGCAGCGCCGTGAGCTTGCCGATCTCGGCGGTGATGGCGCTAGAGATCTCGAGGTCGGTGAGGTAGGTGCAACGTGCGAGCTCGGCGGGGATGGGGCCGGAGACCTTGTTGACGCTGAGCTAGAGCTCCTGCAGTGACGTGAGGTTCCCCAGCGCCGCCTGGATGTGGCCAGTGAAGCCGTTTATGGAGAGGTCTAGCACGGCGAGCGCCAAGCACGCCCCGAGCTCCGGCGGGATGACGTCGACGAGGTTGTTCTGGCACAGCAGCAGGTTCCTGAGGTTCCCGAGCTTGCCAAGCTCCAGCGCAAATATTACAATAATATTATGCGTGCAGGTCGACGAACTGGAGGCTGAGCTCCGTGACGCGGCCGGCGGCGTCGCACGACACGCCCGTCCACCGGCACGGCGACGCGTCGGAGTCGCGCCAGTCGCCGAGCGCCGCGCCGCCGCGCAGCGTGCGCTTCCACGCCAGGAGCGCCGCGCCCTGCGCGTCCGCGGCGAGCGCGCAGCCGACGAATGCCATGGCGAGCGCGCACCGCAGCAGCAGCGCCGCCGCCCTCCACCTGCTCCGGCTCCGGCCGCTAGCCATCACGCCAGGGCTGCACTTTTGACACTGTACCTGAGACTGAGAGCTACGCGTCGTCTAGAGCATATCTAAATTACGAATTACGATGATAGCAACGAGGAGAGGAGATGACTGAGGTGAGATGATGCTGTAGGATCAGCTGCAGCTGGTGTCACTTGCAAATCCGTGTTCTTGCTTGTGCCGGAAGCACCACAGAAAGCAGCCTGCAAACTTTGCAAAGCCAGGCAGAGTAGGTGGGACTGGTGCCGAGGTTTAAGCTAAGCCTCCCTGACAGGTTTTTAGTACCAGGAGGGAGAAGAAGAGAGGCACGCCATGGCCAAAGCGGCGATTTTTATATGCCAATGGAGAGAAAAAAATAAAAAGAGGTCAGCAGCTGTGAGAAAGAGATGAAGCAGGAAACCAGCGAGAAATGGCGGATTAGGTGGCAGCAAGCAGAGCTGGGGTTCAGGCTTAAGTGAGCTGCTGGGATTGTGAAGTGCAGGAGTGAGAGGGTGTGGCAGACACTCATGTGTGTCTGCAGAATCTCCGGATCCGAGGCCACCGGTTGGGTCAGGCCGTCACCCCTGTCCCTCCCTGTACTTGTTTATGCAGGCCCTCCTCAAGCAGGCATCATCAAAGACCCTAAAACCGCAAGCCCACTGTCAAATTAACTATACGTTGATCACAGGATTAGGGGCTTTGTTTTGGTTTCAAATTTCGGAGACGAGTCATCAACGACTAATAGTTGTGTTGTGTGTGCGTTTTGCTTTGGCCAATTTGAGTTCAACACTACAAATAGTTTGATACTGAAAACTGATGCAACAGCTTTGCTCCTCCCAGGGAAAGATGGTGAATCGTGGTCACTCGAGCTGTTGCATCGCATCAGTCAGGTTTTCAGGTCAGGTAACTTGTTCAGTCGTCATGGAAAGGCTGTGAACCTGCGACATGGCTGATACGGTTAGCGATAGCATCAGCGGAGAACTGGTTTCACCAATTATGCGTGCCATTGCCAGCCAAACAAGTTATTCACCCTTTCTGCCAAAGAAAACAAGTGCTTGCGATTGGCATTTTGGCAATGCAAAGCCTTTCACATCATGCACGCCGGAGCGTCCCCGCTGCAACAGCTAAAGCGGTGGCAGTGGGCAAAGAATATCTGGGGAACGTAACAGCTCGCCTAGAATAACATGGGCATCGACACATGGCGAGTAACTAGCTACTCCATCCCACAGTCCCATTGCCTGAAATTTTAAACATCTCTCGGTTCCTCTCTTCAATTTCTAGACCAATTTGCTGCTCTTCTTCTCTTGACGCTCTTGTGATCACTCAAGAATAAAAAGGCCATTTTCTCATGCCAGCTTATTGTTTTAAAAAAAATATCAAGAGAATAATGAAGCAAACATGTCATTCCATCTGGTCTCCTTATTAATTGGAATGCACAATTCTAAGATGACCAATATTTTCACAATCATTTGCTGTTGTGTAAACTGTAAAGACATGGTAAGAGGCCTGCGTAGTGATTTCCGGCACTGGAAGATGGCAGACAGCTGAAGCAAGAATCTCTCAAGAGTTGAAACACGAAAGGTGAAAAGGGGTAAAAGAAAACAAAGTAAAAGAAGGCACCACAGCTGGCCTCTTAGTGGGTGAAGCAGTAGTAACACACGACACGCATTCATGCAGTAACAAATAAACAAACAACAACTCTTTCTTACAGCGGCTTCCTGCTCTGCACTGCAGTCTGCAGGTTAAACAAAAGGGTTAGATCTACACTAGTGCACCCCTTGATGGAGGGCAGCACATGTCCTTGGTTAGATGAGATCTACTGCTGTTAGGCTGTTACCACCACCACCTAGCAGTAATAAACTAATGGTGTCACCCTGTCTTTCTCGTAATTCGCGTTAATCGCGAGGAAGCCGCCATCAGGCCGCGGTTAAAAAACTCGCTGGCAACGTACTGAAAGTTTTGCAGGCTCAGCGATCTAGATCTACCCTCCACTCCAAATTCCCATTGGTAAAAGAGCAGTCCTAATTAACCGGGACACAGGGCCTCTAATCCCGTGGAAGATAGTAATTCCAATGAGTAGAGCTTGCAGAGTATTTACATCGGAACTAGGGCTTCTATTTGGGACAGGCAACAATGGCATTGCATTGTAAGTTGTTTCACCCCATAAAAAACAGCACGCTTTCCTGTTCTTCTCTTACAGGGAACAACAGATGGAGTAACCACTGCTGTGGAGTACATGCAGGTTCAGATAACTTTACTGCTAAAGTTGTAAAAACATCTGGTTACCACAGTTAATCTAAGTTATCTAGCAGCACAAAAAAAATATTACCATGGGTAAGCTTAGTTCACAAGTATGTTGGTTGATCAAATACGGGTTGAGCAATGATACACCAGCATGCAGGGAGGCTCAAAGCTGGCAATCTGGTCTGAAAAGCTGATCAGTTTTTACATGGATGATGAAAGGTCATGGAGAAAGAAAGCAAAGATAGCAGTAGAGTAGCATGGTTATGTGCAGTCTCAGCAAATTAGTTAAGGGACTAATGATTTACCCATGCACAGTACTAGCTGTCAAAGTTTTTACCCCATTATGATCTAGATCTAGCATCAGACTATCAGGCTCTGCCTTCTGCCTACCATCCACCAAGTCTACTTCTGCTTTTCTGTACACTAGCATATAGTACACGCATATTTTTAACCAAATGACAGGATTTGAAGTTTTGGCATGCAACTGGCAGCTGTAATTAAGACTTGTAATTAATAACGGTTAAAAACAAGTTGATCTGCATGTCCTGATATTATCTTTGATGAAAGGAATCGTAATATGATCCTTGTAATAGAAAAATGGATAGCAGAAGAGAGCAAAAGTGATCGATGGATCACGTGAGGCAGTCGACGCTTGACTTGAGAGGCGCTTGCCGCGTGACAGCATCCAACTCGATCGACAGTTCTCCATTCCAGTATGGTATGGCCAATCCATATGTTTGTAAAAACTTGTGGGGTAGGTATGATACTTGGGATCCTTTTCAGTTTTCAGGATTAGTCCAACCGGAGCAGAAGAAACTGAAGATAGGGATTGACATGTACTTGTATTAAAAGGGACAATCACATGCAGCCCTACAAAATCTGAACTACGAATAAGACGTGCATCATCAAGTTATAGTACTATGATGAAGTGCCTTTAACAAATTAATATATTCCCAGGAAATTGTGCGCTAATTATATTCTCAACTAATTATATTCTCAAAGGTACCGATGTGATTTTAAACAGAACGTGTGATATATTTACATGTAAAAAACCACTAGCTTTTAGAAGATGGTTAGTAATCCTTCTAAAATAAACAAAACCATTCACATACTCTAAACAACAGTGATGTGCAAGCATTTCACGTACATAATAAGGTGCAAGTTAATTAATATCATATGAGAGATTGACAAGAGATATACAAGCTACACGAGTATCAATATATGAACTTAAAGTAACGGAGATGTTGGACGAAACTAGCAAAACCCCAATTATATATAGGTAGCAAAGATTGCTTTGTTAAATTAGTGTCGGCAAGAGATTGAAATTAAAACTGAAGCAACGAGAGTGAGGGAGACGGGGAGCAAGGAGAGAATCTAGGCATGAGGGGTGGAGGTGGTAGGGGCACATGCATGAGCTAAAGACAAGAAGAATACAAGTCTCACAAGGACAGGGAAAGGCCCCATGTGAGTGTGGGATGGTTGATGAAATGGTGCTGTTAATCCTATCACTACCTCACTATTCCTAGGTGTCGATTTGTTTTAGCCCCCAGGCCATTAATAGCAGGGATGAGCACGCATTAGCCGTGAGCAAAGCATGATCAGTGCCTAATCCATTATGAGCAAGCAACAAAAGGAGCTTAGAGTAGGGCGCGCAGCTATTACCTGGTGTCGTGTGCACTGCGCATCCTTGGTTGCTCACTGTTGATGGTGGTGAGGTCAAGGCATCCATGGACCATGGAGACCAAAAAACCACACATCAAAAGGAGAGAGCCACCACAATTCCAGAGGCTCACAAAGAGTTTCACTCACAGAGCAGCAACGGCCAATGGCTTGCATCAAGATGAGGGTTCCGATTGGGAGTTCCGGCCCTCGATCACAGGTTCTTTACTGGTTTCTCCCTTGCAGGGCACAGACAACTCCACGTCCATTAATTTCTGTTCGATTGGTACTTGCACCACCTCGACCGCAGCGGTCGGGAAGCCTTTTTTTTCTTTTCTTCCCTGCAAGGACACGAACAAGCTGTTGTCGATTCATCAGCGAGAAGGATTGTTCAAAAGGAGAAATAGTGACGCGTCCTTTCCTGTCCAAACAGTGCCAGCTGCATGGCAAGCTCCAACAGAGGTGGTCTGGGCCGTGCTGCAGTGCTCGTCAGATTCCAACTAGAGCTCAGAGAGTCAAACTAATGGCATCTAATGATACTGGTTGTTAGTTAACAGTCTAATCGTGTACTTACTACTTGGAAGCTGAAACCAATCCTGGCATAAGCCTGGATATAGACTTTTTCAGGTAGGTGCTCCAGGCACATCTTTTGCAAGTCACAAAACCATGTTCACTCTCTGGAAGTCTTGGGGATAGATGATGCACAAATGCTCAACAAAAACGATATGTTTCTCAAACCACCAGGCAGATCTTCTTCAAGTACTCACATTAACTGTAGTTTGCAAAACGTTTGACTCACTCCCATCCCTTCCTTTGCATGACATCCCAAAAGTTTTAGAGAAATCTAAGCTCTTGGTTAAGCAGTTATTCAGTTCTCCTAGATTTTAACATTTTTCGTCTTCATGACTTATGGTTACTTTCTAAGTCTACAAGGCCATAACGGTGATTTGGAGGCAAATTTGACAAGTAAACATTGACACTTAACAGACTATGGATTGAAAAACAATGATCGATTTTGGATGGCAAAGGAGTCTTTGGAATTGAAACAATGGCAGCCGAAAATTTTGACTACATGAAGTAACATGAGAACTGAGGTAGTGAGGTACATTGGATAGGTGTTTAACTTCAAATCTTCAACCAACCCACAACAAAATCTAGCCAATCCAGTTTACGGCGCCGGTCCCTGCAAAAACAACAAAATCTAGCCAATCCTCGGAGCAAAGTTACTCAAAGCAAAATGGCACTGGGTTGCAGATAATCAAATTAGGAGAATATGGCAATTCAAGAACTATTTTACACAAAAACGGCATCATTATAATATAAACTGCGGAATATAGGGTGAATTTTGATCCTCGAAAAAATATAGTGTCAATTTTGTGCAGATGAACCCACTTATTCAGTGGTTACTAGTAGATCAAGTATTTTTCATCTAGAGAAGCACATTGGGATCTGAGAGCAGTTCCGGGTTTTGAGGGTGGTGGAATTTAGCCCTTTGATTTCTTTCCGCCCTAAAAAGCAATTAGGCCAACTAACCACGTCCCTCCCTTTTTTGTTGTGACCTCATCACCTTTTATCATATCAGGCGGTACATATACCTTACTTGCTCACAGTATGCAGTTCCATCATCCTCCCCCATCTTTTTTTCATTGTTGATCACTCCCGAGAAATACTAGCTTTACTTTTCATTATACTAGTTCAGTTGCCCTGAAATAATGTGCTTGGCAAAGATAATTCACACAGCAGAAAGTGCAGAATAAATGAATCTTATAGTAATAAAACTTAATGCTGGGACAAGAGCACATAAAAGAAGTTCCACTCCAGCGTTATTATGAAGCTCAATTAATTGATTTTAAGACAGTCATCATGCTTATGCTCCATGTCATGAGCTATCTCCACAATAAGCAGGTTTATATACATAATTTTCTCAAAAAGTAACGATGGTGTCATTGTCAACTGGCATCAGATAACAATAACGTAGTGAAGCTGAAACCTAAGGTACAAATCTACTTCTAAGGCCACTATGTCAGTACGTAATATCATCTCAATAGGACCAGAAACTGATTGCACCACAACAAACTACACCTACTGAATTCATATTTTGATCAGCAGGCCTAAAAGCATTTCTACCACATTACAGATAAAAAATAAATACAAAAAATTACAAATAACAATTCCAGATGACCAAATCATCAACAGTTTATCTATAGACAGATTAACAACACAGATCAACAATAAATACAACGGCATTCCCTCGAGAGTGCCGTGAACCTTATGTTGTCAAAAGAAAATAGACACAAAATGCCGCAGACATTTCCTACAGTATTAAGTATAATTTAAATGCAAGGAAGGCAAGAGTGCAGTCTCAGACATCAATTTAACAATTTCACAGCTAAGGAGCAGAGGAAACCTCAAACTATGGTAGAGCTTGCATACAACTGCTGAAACTATAGAAGCATGCTAGGGTCCGAAAAGCAGAAAAAAATTAAGATGGAGTTATCTTTTCTCCAAGCTTGTTGTTAAAAGTGGTCTTACGGAGTAATGTTTCATAAGATGGGCCTTTAATTACCCAATATCAACTAACCTCCTGCACGGATTTTAACTCAGACAACTTCAGCCGCACAACAAACTTCTTAGATGCAGGATGGCACAAATCAATAAATGAGGAAAACCTTGCTTTAAATACATTGCCATCCAGTTACATCAATTATTTCGTTGAGGTAGATGCCCCTGGATCAAGGACACCAAGTTTGGTAAGCTATTACACATGCACATTTATAATGATGCAGGTTAGATGATAGTTCAGCACTTCAGCACATTTCTGTATCCCAGGAAACAGATCACAAAATCTTTTATATACAAAGTGGGATTTTTAAACTGTATAAGAGAATGCATATGCATGATTCTGAAACGACCAACATTTTTACAATTCTTTGCTGTTGTGGCCACTGCAGGATAGCAGGCAACTGAAATCAAGAATCTCAAGAGTTGAAACAAAGGGTGAAAAAGGGGTAAAGATAACAAAGTAAAAGTTGAAAAGTGCTCCCTCACTGCCGGCCGGTGACGAGGCCATGCTGCCACAATCCCCGTGAAGCCAGCAAACCCACATTGTGGAGATGCAGAGTTGGGGCGGCAGCAAGCTTGAATGGCAGGGGAGCCATTTAGAGCACGACCCCTGCAGCAGTGGCGAGCCCACGGGGCAAGGAGGTCCCATAGGGGCAAGGCTGGCCAGTGCCAGTGACGAGCCGGGACGGTGGCGTGGCGTGGCGCATCAAGGCAGAAGCAAGTGCAGCCAGCGACCCTGAGCTGCAAGCCCGCATCTGGCCTGCATGCCCATGGCGACGTGGAACTTGCATTGGCGGCTGCTACGAGCTTCTGCCATTTTCCTTCCCCATTTTTTCTCCATTGTTTGGTTTTTTTTCCCTTTGCGGCTCAGTGCTGAGAAATGAAAACATATGTAATTTATACAAATAACTTATTTACAAGAACAAATAGTTTTCTTGTGAACTAAAAAATACGCCTGTAAACAATTTACAAGTGTAAATGACAACCGGGACCTAAAGTTGTAAAACATCTGGTTACTAAAGTTAATCTAAGTTATCTAGCAGCACGAAAAACACTAGCATGAGTAAGCACAGCTCACAAGTATGTTGGCAGAGAAAATGTTGAGCTAAGGGAGGAACCAAGCTGGCCCCTGATGTTAAAAGCTAGTCAGTTTTTATATGGATGAAAACTGGGAATGGAGAAAAAAATCAAATAGCACAGCAAATTAGTCAAGGGACCAATGATTTACTCATGCACAGATGTCAAAGTTCTAGCTGATTCATGATCTAGATGAGTTAGCTTGTTCCTCCAATGTTGTTGTCAAAAAGTTGTTATCGGTTTCTGTTCATATAAGTAATCGCCTCCACAGATTTTAACTCAGGTAACTTCAGCCACACAACAAATTTTCTAGATGCAGTATATCACATATCAAACATAGATCTAAAGTAAAACCTTGCTGTAAATACACTGCCATCCAAGAAACACCAGATTTAGAGCAGTGAATACATGTCAGTTACGTCAATTCTTTCGTTGAAGTAGTTGCACCTGGATCAAGGACAGCAGATTTGGCAAGTTATTACACATAAATTTAAAATTGTGCATGTTAGTTGATAGTTCAGCACATTTTTGTATACCAGGATGTGGTCAGGAAATTTTGTAAGTACAAAGTGCAATTTTTTAAAACTGTGCGAGAGGAGTAGCATAAATTGAATTCAACTTTGATGCAGTTCCCACACCAGATTATCTGGTGCAATTAAAACTTACCTCAGGACACAGGAATCTCCAATTCTCCATAGGCCATAGCAGTACAGAATATGAACATATTAGCGGGTTTGATTCCATCCCAAACCAGCACCATGTTTGTTGATGGTAGGCTGTATAGGTTCTAGGATACCCTTTCTGCTTTTTCCAAGGGCCTCTCCCTAAGAAAATTGAGAAAACAAAATAAATCAATGGGAATTCATGCACTATTTTGTGATGAAACCTGATAAAATATCAAGCATTTCTAAAAAAAAAGGTGATCAACTAGAAACATTATTCATAAAAAATTTAGTACTTAATTTCTTATTATCACTGGTTCAGTAACAAATATATTAGCAGCCCGACAATACCTAGTTAACAAAGTTACAAAAACCAACTGCAGGTACTACTCAATATATCTACCTAGTGCATATAGAATATAAAATTAATAAAAGATATATTCATTATCTTCCTTATAGTCCTACAAATATGCACATCATTCCCCAGCATTCTAGAATGCAAAAACTATCAGCAAAGACATACAAAAGCATAAACAATAGACAAACGGAGTGGTAAACACATGCCTCCTTCCAGCCCATGTTCTCCATTATTCTCTTGGCAGAATGCAAACCGCTAGAACGGAAATTTGTATCTACTGACGCAGTTCCCATTGAATCAATGTCATCAATTGATTCCTCGTGTTCATCAAAAATGGCGATATTTTGCTTCTGTCCAGGTCCTATCCCTAAGCCACGGTGTAGGTTCCTTCTCTCAGCAGCTCTGTCCCTGTAAGCTTTTGTCTTTTGTTCCTGAAAATATTTCATAAATCACAAAATTAAAGCTGACATATAGAGCACTAACTCTGATGTTTATGTTTTACCATTTACAGATGAGAAAAAGGCATACAGGAGAATGTTATATCAGAGAACAAATCAGCAAATGCTACATTACTTTTTTCTGAAAAGGATATGTCATAATCTAGCATTGTTCATGTGCATTTCATACAATGCTAGAAAGTATAGTGACTTTCTGAACTTCTGATAAGAAATAGTGCAGCAGTCAAAAGCACTTTTCAGATAACTTATAACTCGACTGTGTTCATATGTACAACAACAAAAAAAGGCAGCTTGGGTTTTATAGAATCATAGCCATAAGCATCCATAAGGCACAAATACAGCCCTCAAGGGAGTGCCTTAAGATGTTAGCTTTGTGTATCATTTCAAACTAATACTGCCTACACATTGATTGCAAAACTGAATCAGGCTGCATGCTGTACGTAGCATACAACGTATCAACAATTCAATCCATAGGGAAATTTCTCGTGAAGAAACAATTCACTGTCTATTCAACCCACCTTGAGATCTTCCACTGTCGATTTTTAGATCATATCCAGTTCATCATGGGTACCACAGATAATAGATTGCATAATTGGATTACAATTTTCAAACTGAGATGCGGCAAAGTCTACAAATGGGTTTATTGTCAGGAAAGTAAACATCTACTGATAGTTTAAAGAATTACAATGCAAAATTATTTAAGCTTAACTTGCCTTGACATTAGCAGTTGAGACACCTTCCTCGATGGAAGACTCATCAGCGACTTCAGAACGGTACTGTGCAGTTGACTGCTTATTCAAATTAATAACTGGATTTGCATATATATCTGGGAACCCCCAATCTTTTGTCGGATTAGAGGAGTCATATGCGGACAAAGAGGCCAAGTGTTTTCTGCTAGGGTTCCTTAGCCTGTACAACTTCCCTGATAATAAGAGAAGTGAGTACTTGTGAGCAATCTATTGCATCATCAAGCCCAGAACTGTCAAAAAAGAGCACTCCTCTTAAAATAATGTCTTTTCAATATTCAGGGGAACGGGGGAGTTTCCACTGGTTTGTTCTAAGCGATGATCTATGACAGCAAAAGTTCAATTGATATTATATTGAAAAAAGCCTTACGTATTAGGAACATGTCCAACGGAGGCCTCCTGAGGCGCCGGTGCGTAGTGGGGTTCTACAGCGGGCCAATAATGTTAAGAGAGGTAGAGGGCGACCCAAACTAACTTGAGACGAGTCGGTTATTAGAGTCGGTTATTAGAGACCTTAAAGAGTGGAATATCTCTAAGGATTTAGCTATGGATAGGAGCGCTTGGAGACTAGCAATTAATGTGCCTGAGCCGTGATCTTTGCTTTCTTTTCTGCTTTCCTCTAACTCTTTTTCTGTTTTTTTTTTTGACCTTTTGGGTTTCACCTCTAGCCTACCCCAACTAGCTTGGGACAAAAGGCTATGTACAAGTTGATGGTGGCGGACTTCAGATTTCGGGTACGTGTCCAGCGGGACAAACGTGCCAAGATAGCGAGAACGAAGTGGTGGAAGCTTAGAGGGGAAGCAGCGCAAACTTTTAAGGACATGATGTTAAGCGAGGGGCCTTGGGAGGACGGAGAAGATGCAGACGACATGTGGCTAAAGATGGCAAACTTCAGCCACACAGATGCAGTATATCACATATCAAACATAGATCTAAAGGAAAACCTTGCTGTAAATACACTGCCGTCCAAGAAACACCAGATTTAGAGCAGTGAATACATGTCAGTTACGTCAATTCTTTCGTTGAAGTAGTTGCACCTGGATCAAGGACACCAGATTTGGCAAGTTATAAATTTAAAACTGTGCATGTTAGTTGATAGTTCAGCACATTTTTGTATACCAGGATGTGGTCAGGAAATTTTGTAAGTACAAAGTGCAATTTTTTAAAACTGTGCGAGAGGAGTAGCATAAATTGAATTCAACTTTGATGCAGTTCCCACACCAGATTATCTGGTGCAATTAAAACTTACCTCAGGACACAGGAATCTCCAATTCTCCATAGGCCATAGCAGTACAGAATATGAACATATTAGCGGGTTTGATTCCATCCCAAACCAGCACCATGTTTGTTGATGCTAGGCTGTATAGGTTCTAGGATACCCTTTCTGCTTTTTCCAAGGGCCTCTCCCTAAGAAAATTGAGAAAACAAAATAAATCAATGGGAACTCGTGCACTATTTTGTGATGAAACCTGATAAAAGATCAAGTATTTCTAAAAAAAGGTGGTCAACTAGAAACATTATTCATAAAAAATTTAGTACTTAATTTCTAATTACCGCTGGTTCAGTAACAAATATATTAGCAGCCCGACAATACCTAGTTACAAAGTTACAAAAACCAACTGCAGGTACTACTCAATATATCTACCTAGTGCATAGAATATAAAATTAATAAAAGATATATTCATTTTCTTCCTTATTGTCCTAAAAATATGCCTTGCACATCATTCCCCAGCATTCTAGAATGCAAAAACTATCAGCAAATACATACAAAAGCATAAACAATAGACAAACGGAGTGGTAAACACATGCCTCCTTCCAGCCCATGTTCTCCATTATTCTCTTGGCAGAATGCAAACCGCTAGAACGGAAATTTGTATCTACTGACGCAGTTCCCATTGAATCAATGTCATCAATTGATTCCTCGTGTTCATCAAAAATGGCGATATTTTGCTTCTGTCCAGGCCCTATCCCTAAGCCACGGTGTAGGTTCCTTCTCTCAGCAGCTCTGTCCCTGTAAGCTTTTGTCTTTTGTTCCTGAAAATATTTCATAAATCACAAAATTAAAGCTGACATATAGAGCACTAACTCTGATGTTTATGTTTTACCATTTACAGATGAGAAAAAGGCATACAGGAGAATGTTATATCAGAGAACAAATCAGCAAATGCTACATTACTTTTTTCTGAAAAGGATATGTCATAATCTAGCATTGTTCATGTGCATTTCATACAATGCTAGAAAGTATAGTGACTTTCTGAACTTCTGATAAGAAATAGTGCAGCAGTCAAAAGCACTTTTCAGATAACTTATAACTCACTGTGTTCATATGTACAACAACAAAAAAAGGCAGCTTGGGTTTTATAGAATCATAGCCATAAGCATCCATAAGGCACAAATACAGCCCTGAAGGGAGTGCCTTAAGATGTTAGCATTGTGTATCATTTCAAACTAATAATGCCTACACATTGATCGCAAAACTGAATCAGGCTGCATGCTGTACTAGCATACAACAGATCAACAATTCAATCCATAGGGAAATTTATCGTGAAGAAACAATTCATTGTCTATTCAACCCACCTTGAGGTCTTCCGCTGTTGATTTTTAGATCATATCCAGTTCATCATGGGTGCCACAGATAATAGATTGCATAATTGGATTACAATTTTCAAACTGAGATGCGACAAAGTCTACTGATGGTTTATTGTCAGGAAAGTAAACATCTACTGATAGTTTAAAGAATTACAATGCAAAATTATTTAAGCTTAACTTGCCTTGACATTAGCAGTTGAGACACCTTCCTCGATGGAAGACTCATCAGCGACTTCAGAATGGCACTGTGCAGTTGACTGCTTATTCATATCAATATCTGGATTTGCATAAATATCAGGGAACCCCCAATCTTTTGTCGGATTAGAGGAGTCATATGCGGACAAAGAGGTCAAGTGTTTTCTGCTAGGGTTCCTTAGCCTGTACAACTTCCCTGATAATAAGAGAAGTGAGTACTTGTGAGCAATCTATTGCATCATCAAGCCCAGAACTGTCAAAAAAGAGCACTCCTCTTAAAATAATGTCTTTTCAATATTCAGGGGAACGGGGGAGTTTCCACTGGTTTGTTCTAAGCGATGATCTATGACAGCAAAAGTTCAATTGATATTATATTAAAAAAAGCCTTATGTGTTAGGAACTAAAGTTTACTATTTCTTCCTACATGTATAATGGCACATGCACTGTCATTGTGGAACCTATGCAGTCTTACCTGTTGAAACACGCACAAGGTCAAGATGAACTTCACTCACAGAAGCAGTCCTTAGACGGCCACCACGAGCAGGCAAAGAAGGATGAAGCTTACTAGAACCCCTAGATAAGCATCCCACAAGCCTAACCACAAGCTGACCATTGCTAATATGATCTTGGACTACATGCCAATCCCATATATCAATGGCTGGCAGTAATGGTATATCATCATTTACTCTCTCAACCTGACCATACTGAGCCAGCCATTTCTCTTCCTCTGGAAAAACATTAAATATAACCAAATATTAGTCAGACCTGACACAACTAAATAATGGAATAATAAATAACCATAAAATCAATATACTGATATTGTGTTACTTCTTTGCATTTTCTGTGGGTTTCATGGTATTGAATTTTCAGATGATAGACCAAGAAAAAATTAAAACATAGACCGACTTTGTTGTTGTTGTTAACTAAGAAAATGAAGCCGTAAGAGAATGGATCCACACCTTCCGCCAAAGATTCATCCATAGCAGTAGAATTCTTAGTTTCCGTTTCATCTTCAACTTGCTGTGATGTTGCATCATTTAGAGAAGCTGATGCACTGTCTGAAGTCAAGCTACTCGGCTTGTTTCCAATTGTCTCAGTTCCGTCTTCCTCTGGTGATCATAAAATCATTAGGACTGACTCTATAAACTTTAACACCTCAAAATAAGAAAGCAATGCGAAAGTCCGTACTAACCATTTGTATGAGTGTTTCCTAGTGAACTTTCAGCATTGACTTCTCTATTTGAGTAGCCTGACAGATACAAGTTTATAAGTGTTTCCTCCATCCTGTGGGAAAAGAAAAGGGTTAAACACTAAAAATTATTTATCAAATAAAAGCGAGGTAATCGATAATGCAAGAACCATTCTGATGGTGGTCCCAGTGTTTCATTCTCGTTGTCAGGTATAGCTGGTTCCAAACCTGCTATTAAACATGAAAATCAATCACTTTATTGTTACAAGGCCGACTCTTTTTTCAACATAGGGTCCTCATCTGAACAGTGCCCTTTATAGCAATATCAGTATTGTTAGTCTCTGTGGTCTGAATTTAAAGATAAAATGTTCCTATTCCAAGAAACAGGAACTAAAACACAATCTGAAACAAGCTATAGTGCTTGAATATGGCATCTAAATTTGCAGTTAATTTGAATCGATACACATACCAGAGCTTTTCAAGAAATCTCGGTTGGCCTCATCATATGGATAATTTGTTTCGGGTCCATTGCCCTGTTTCACATGGATCAAAAATTGCAAAAGTCACATGAGACAACAGCAAGATGAGGAATTTGGAGGAGCTAGCTGAAGTCCTAATTACCAGATCTGCCGTCAATGGCATGTAATTTCCGTTCTCGTATGTGTAGTATTGGCCATCTCTGCTGCTGTAGTACCATCCAGCGACAGGGTCATGGTAAAAACCAGTACTGAAAAAGATATTTCAAGAAAATGTCAAAACTATATATAAATCATAGCAATGCTACTGGCCCGAACTGAAATTGAAAGAAAACAGCCACTTAATATGCTGTGCCATGTGCCAAGGAGGATGCATAAGAGTCCTAGAAAGAGAATGCCTGGTATCCTTAATTCAATATCAAAATATGTTTGGTTGACACTAGCACAAGAGAAAACAAAGGCTAGCTTAATGACAAGCTTGTCGCAAACAGTACCCTGCATGAACTCAACTGCCACACAAGTGAGTATTACATTACATCAATTATCACCAAAACTCTGTATACTGCAGTGAACAGATAGACGGATGGTTGCATTTGTGCAGTCCGAAAGGGCGTTCAGGAGGTTATGATGGTATCTAAAAGCATGCTCAATATGATTAACAAACTGCTCCGTACACAGAACCAACAGCGTCTAAAACTCAGAGACTTGGTCAGAAAGCATGTTATTCACAGACAAAGTCTTCTGAGTTCTGACATATGAGCCCTATTTTCTTCCAGGCGACAGCATATATGCTGATAGCCTGTAAGCCTGATATCCATTTGTAGAAGAGATGCCCCCAAATTGCATAGAAGATAGAAGAGAGACATATGTTCAATTGGAAATCCCAACCGCGCGAGAGACTCATCCATCAATTGCACAAAAAACACAGCAGCTAGATCCGCAGCTTCCTTTCATGTGTTCATCAAGAGTTTATACCTGCCTTCTACCATGAAAACACACCGCGGACAATCAACAACGCCCACAACCTCCCGCTTGAACTCCCAGACACCACAGCCCCCAAGCACCGACCGTCCCCCACCCCAATCTTCGATACGAAACACGGGAGCATGTGGCGAGAAACGAAACGGGTAGGCGCACGGCGTGAACCTGGCGTGGTAGTACAGCTGAGAGTCGGCGTCCCACTCGAACCCGGCTCCCGCGCCCTCCGCCGCGTCAGCGCCACCGCCGCTCCCTTCCATCGCCGCCGTTCGCCGGACACGACACCACCGTGCTGGCGTTTCTGCGTCTCCGTCGTCGGAGCGGTTATGATGGGCCGGAAATTGTTCGGACTTCGCGGGGTTCCACCGCCGTGGACCCAATCCGTAGTTGAGTGGCTTTTGGGCTGGAAAACGTAAAAGTGGGCTCGTGTTATGGGCCTTACTTCAGCTACACATGCGGATGCCGTGTGATTTTGATTTTTTTTCGTTTCGGGGGATAAAATTGGCACCGGTAGAAAGATCCCTATGAACCGCAACGATGAAGTGTAGTATCTCTTTATTTTTTTCTTTTTGCGGAACTAGCATGAACGCACGTGCGGCACGCACGTTTATTGATGACACATATGTACTAAACCAATATCACTTGAGTGGATCATGGTAAACAGACTAGTCGTGCGAAGCGTTCTGAAAAATACTTTATATTCGTTCTCTTATGTATAGAGAGCTCTAGATATATTCTCAAATGTAGATACACATCATCTTTGAGATAGTTGGTCTTTATTTATATGAAAAAGACTCTCCAATCTATTGTTTATTAGCAATACGGGATAATTGTGTATAGACGTGGTTACAATTGTGGGTATATCATGAGCAGGTGGGTCCGCGTGGGTATGGGTAGAGTATTAGGTGACAAAAACATTAGCGAATTGACGGATTCACAGCGGAACATGCAATTTTCATCCGTCTACCGCCTGGTAGACAGAAAAAATTCCGCCAGGTGGGTCCGGTGTAAGAGAAGGGTATGGAATTTTTTCAATTGTCTAGGAACTTTATTTTGCGGAATGACGGGTATTTCTTTCTGTGTGTACTCCGAGACACTACTCCGAGACACGAGCAGCTCTCGGAATTTGCCATCCTTCTTTTCTGTGCAGGGATGCTTGAGTTCTGGAGTAAATAAAGGGTACGTAGCATTTTCCTTCAGTCGCCTTTTAAACATGCTTCTTTTTTTTTACAGTACAATTTTACAGTTTTACCTTAGGAAACTCCTCTCCCTGTTCCATTTTGGAAGTCCGAATAAGACGATCTGAAGCAACGAGAAGACACAAACCCAGGGCGGTACCAGAATAATCCAGAATTCCAGATGCTTCTTTCCAGGCGTGGAAAACGAACCGATGGACGACGGGGGCCGCCGGAGGCCGTTTATTCGGTTGCCCCCGAGACAGGGCACGGCGACGCCACACCCAATGCCGTCTTGCTGCGTACTCCCTCTGTTCCTCGTCGCCGCTGGTTTTCGTGCCACGATTTAGATTCGATTTATATAAAATATGTATAATATTTTAATTTTTAAAAAAAAAAATTGTTAAAAAACTAGATCAAAAGATCTAATGGTACTAATTATACATCATAAATATTAATATATTTAATATAAAATTAATTAAAGTTATTTTTCGGGAAGTGTATTGTATCGGTACACGTCAGTCACATCGCACGGTGAGTTGATCGACGGATACATGCACGTACCGTACCGTGGATGAGTGATGCTGTGAACTGTGAGTGCTAAAGGTGGGAGCACTAGCCAAAAATATTTGTATATTTGCGTGTTGCGGGATTCGAACTCGAGACCTCTTGGCTCGCACGCACCCACCTAACCATCTCACCTACGGAATACACGTGATAGGATATAAGATGCGCTCCTTTTGAAGTAGCATGTGACACCCCCATTAGCACCGGGTCGTATTTACGAACCGGTGCTAAAGGGCCTTTAGCATCGGGTCGTAACACCACCCGGTGCTAAAGGAGGGGGATCCTTTAGCACCGGTTGGTAACACCAACCGGTGCTAAAGGGTTCCCGAGGACGTCTCAATTTTGCACCCGGTGCTAACGTTACATTAGCACCGGATCTTGAGTACACCGAGGCATATAAAAAGTGCGGATGTGAGTTATTCTTGTAGTGGTCGCTGAACAGCAAGCTACTCTCAAATCCGGTGACGGACGATGGAGATGGACTCGCGCAGGATGCAGCGGAGCACCCTGCACGGGGAGGATGCAGTGCATCGCATGGCCACGCCGAATCGGACCCTTCAGCAACAGGTGCACGACAGGGTCAGTGGCATACAACTTGCAGCGAGTATTTCGCAGGTACTTCCTCTGATCCCAAAATAAATATAATTCTAGGACCACACACGGAAACCAATACTAGATGTAAAATTACGAAAATATTCATTGTCTTTTATAAAAATCATCTAGATACTAGCTTACCTTTTATACGAGAAACTTCCAGATACTCTTTGTCTTTTATGATACTCTTTGTCTTTTATGATAAGTGGGTCAAAATAGCATTCTTTGTGGGATAATTTTTGAATCCTAGAATTGCATTTTTTTCGGGACGGGGGAGTACTTGTATTAGAGATTTTAATATTTAAAAGGAGCAGAGCTGCCTGGGAAGTTCTGGATGGTTGACGATGGAGCCCTCGATTCCTATGCTACCGGTCATCATCCATATATGGGCCGTGGCGATCCCGAGTCGCGAGTGTTCTAGACTTGGCAGAGGAGACCAACAACCACCGGAGAGCCAGGCTGGCCTGTGGCATTGCCGGTGCTCGCAGCTCGCTGGCCCAGCAACTTCGGTCCCGGCGGAGGATCTAGTGACCCTGGCGTTGCCGGTTGATGCGTGGCCCGTTCGAGATATCTCGATTCTCAGCTGCTGCCCGGGATCGGAGTACACGATGCCATGATGGCCAGGGCAAGGCCGACCTTCCGGAATCCGGATATACGATATTCATGCTCCACTTGCGCTCCACTTACACATACTCCCTCCGTTCTGAAAAACCTGACGTTTAGGACAGCGACACGGTCTCCAAAACACAACTTTGACCTCTTGTTATTATAAAAATATTTATCAAAGAGTTATATATGTATACTTTTATGAAAGTATTTTTCAAGACAAATCTATTCATATAATTTTCACATTTGTAAACTCAACAATTTAAAAGTTATTAATTATTTATATTTCCAATGTTTGACCCAAACCTTGTCCTGAACGTCAGGTTTTTCAGAATGGAGGGAGTAATCTTGAAACATTTTGTTAGCAACATATACAATATGCTGTTGTTTTGGTTGTCTTGTAGGGGGTGTTTAGTTCGTGGAAAAGGGTAAAAAGTGAAGTGAAAAAGTCACATCGGACATTGTAGCACTTTTCGTTTGTTTGTGGTAAACATTGTCCTACCATGACCTAACTAGGCTTAAAAGATTCGTCTCGTCGTGTACATCAAAACCATGTAACTAGTTTTTTTATTTACCCACGTTTAGTACTCCATGCATGAGGAGAGAGATTTGATGTGATAGGTGAATAGTGAAGTTTGAAGAGAGAATTTTTAGAAGTTTGATGATGTGACCGGGAACTAAACAGGGCCGTAGTGATACAATAATATTCACTAATTTATAAGAAATAAATAAATTATTTGTGGTTTCATGACAATAAAACTCGTACCATGATGGAGAGTTTATTCTCTCACGTCGCACTATTTTCTCCACACCAGTAAAAATTTCGGGTGACGTTGTATGAGACGATCTATTAAATTGCTGACACGTATCAATATACCTGCTATAAGACCAGCTAATGGCGGTAAGCTTCAACACACACATATTTTTTGTCCGTTTACTAGCTTGCTATTGCCGGTAGCCGTTCCTAATTTGGGAGCAGGTAACATGTTGGTAAAATCCATACTCTTTCCATTCTAGGCAGGCATCATCATTCATTCGATCGAAACTTTTGTATCGGCATGTCGACGTAAAATCAGCACCTTACGCTAAACACACAGCAAGCTGAATTAGCTAGCTTCACACGTGGTCTGAGCGTTTGAATCCAAAGGCGTGCCGGTCAATTTTTCTCTGAAAACTTTGACAAAAAGAAGAAAATATTTAGATAAAAACCTGAAACGTGCCGGATGATACCAGACAGTTCCATATCTACGGCTACAAAGCCAATTTTGAGTGACATATAGCTACGAACAAGCTATCTATCAACAATCAAAGCATCATTCGGTAATCGGTAAACCATATAAGAAATACGCTGCCGAACACGTGACGTCAGCATGACGAAAGATCGGTATTTGCTTAAGTAATCATTGCAGCACATGACCATAACCGATCAACGAGAACAGAGCATGATAAAATAAATAGGAAGCTAAAAGTATAATCATAATTTTTAAATAAACAAAGAATGCATAGGTTAAAAGCACTAGTCTACCGCATGTCTAGATACTTTCGAACCCGTCAAGCATAAAAACAAACAAGTTAATCCACCACATGATACAACTTGTTTGAGATCAAACCACCAACCAAGAATAGATCAATCTACCGCATGATATACTCTAAACATGGAAGGCTAGAAGCACTCATTGTTTAAAACAAAACCATGAGCACGTTTCACTCGTGAAAAGACCGCCGAATACGGCTATACAGCCGAATCGGGCTCCATGAAGAAGGAACAAACTTGTCAATGATGATACATCTATCAGATCGAATCGAATTCTAATCCACCGGATGATTAGTTCTAAGACGACCCAAAAATCTGCATCTACTGCATGATACCTGGTTCTGTCAAAATCTATACAAGACCAACAAGTTTGAACCCGCAACACGTGACAATCTAGATTGACTCGAATTCGGCTATGGAGAAACAGTGAATCGCTTGTCATATCATAAACTAGAGCCGAATCTAATCAATCTAAATTAGGCAAAGGAGTGTTAATTGAATTAAACATAAAAGTAAAACTCAAAGCAACACGGGATAACTTAAAGAATCTATTAGATATTGTCAAATCTAATAGAGCCGGTAACTTGCTTCAAGCTAAATCTTAGCCTACCGCATGACTCATGATTTAACATGAAAGCCTTCTTGAACCAAGCTTAAATCCACCGCATGATACTAAGCATGATACAAGGTTGCCGATACTTACGGAGGTCGATGGATCGATGATTCCCCTCGAAAGAATTCGACGACACGACTAAAAGACTCGAAAGTTGGCGCAGGACCGGTTTGTTGTGTAATTGTTCTCTTCCTATTACAATCACCATGGGTCTATATTTATACCCAGGTTTTGACACGACTCCTAATCGATTACGATTACAATATTTATTTCCAAAGATAAACATCGAAGCGCCATATTCATCTCATACACATCATCAAATCAGCCTTTTCCTTATATTTAATTCACGTCATCACACGTTCCCGAATGCTTCCGTTTCTATCTGTGGAATAGTCCCCTTGCCGAACGACGATGGGCTCCCGACCGCAGAACGTCTTTGCCGAATGCTTTGAAGAAAACCTTCCTTGCCGAATGGTATTATTTATCAAATCCGGCCCACACGTCAGCCTCTTCCTGGTGCCAATTTTTGATGTTAACACGGCCCGGCCCAAGTCGAGATCCGCGTAGTAGGAAAAAATGCTGGCCAAACGAACGATGGCGTACCGTAACGAGCCGAAACCGGCCTGATACAGCGGGGCATCTGCATCGTTTTCACGAACGAAAAGGACGTACGTACAATATACAACGGTGACACTCTCGAATCTCGATGTAACACCTGGACGAGTCCTCGCAATTCTCAAAAAAAAGAAAAAAAACTGGACGAGCCCTCGCTGGTGAACCCCGCCGACCAGCGGCTGTAGATGTAACACTCGGCGGTCGGCGCCCACCGGCCACCGCCCAAGCGACCGGGTCGTTTTCGCGGTGGCGTTCCCGCCCGGCCCGCAAGCAGCGACGGTCCAGTTCCTCGCCCTGATCCTCTCAAGGTCAAGCGGGCCGGGTACGCGTACCACCGTCCCCTAGCCCGCGGTCGCCCACCACGTCCACGACGTGGCAAGTGGCGCCGCGGGCAGAGCCCAGCGCCGCATGCTGCCTTCGTCCACGAGACATGCAGAGGATGCGCGCGCCACCGGGCCCATGTTTCTGGATAAGGTATTGACCCTAGATGTACTCCTACGAGTACTCCCCGCCTCGTCTCGTCTCCGACGTTGACGTCGTTCGGTGCAGAGGCCGGCGGGACACGGTCTCCATCGGTGACTCGGTGGCGCTCGTGCATGCCGGGGATCGCGGTGGTCAGAGCGATCCGGCGCGGGGTCTCAGCATGTACCGCCGCACGTATGGGCCATACGTGTGGGCCATACAGTCTCAGTGCAGGATTTCATCACACGGTTACCAAGATCAGAATATATAAAACCGTGCCAAATGAGTTTTATAACGATGAAACTCCTCTCACATCCCATAAAACTCTTCACTCTCTTCCCTGCCACATCAGCACATTTAATATTATGAAACTCACATGAAACCTGCACTAGACTGGCCTTAGATCGTTGCCTCCGATCTTATCCATCTAATCCCTGGATCCTCGTCAGTTGTGTTTTTTCTTCTTTATGCCTATAATTTAACCCCACATGGCACATGGCAGCCGGCTGCCGCTACGCTGATCAGTCTTTGCTGTCGTTACGCTGACCAGTCTTTGTGTTTCTTCTGTTCATTTTTCGAGGAGCGCCCACATTTTATTCTGCAGCTTTCCCCATTCCAACCCCCTATCTTTCTTTTGCTTCTCCTGCTGAGGTGGTCTAGCAACCGTGATGATTTTGCCAGGTGAGTTGATTTGTTCAGATGTCGCGATCTGATCTTACTGTTAGGTAATCATGTGTTGGTGCTTATCAAATCTCGAGAAATGTAGTAGTGCTCTGGATATGCGCCATGAACTTGTTAGGTCCCTATGGTTCAATTGGATTTTAGATATGCGACATATCTCTAGATTTTGTATTTTGTTCGTTGGACGTTGGCTGGCTGCCTTTTTTTTTTTGCTTTTCCGGTTTCCGTGAGGCCCGTATGTTAGCGCCTGTTTCAATTTGTTGGGTGGACAGTCATTGCTTATCTGTTCGCAGTGTCTTTTTTAACCGGTTTTTTCTCACCTCGCCTTTTCTCTTCTTCTCCATTTCAGCTCGTGCTTATTTGATTATGTCGGTATTTTTAAAGTAATGTGAACAATACACTTTAATTTTAATGTAATCCTATTTAAATAAAAATGTGACAATATGAAAATTTTAAATTGACAGTACAATAGCTTCTAATTGACAGTACTATTTGTATTGTCAATCTTATATGTTAGTTATGTAACTGTTATAAATTTATATTTGGATGTCATTTAAATGTAAAATAGCATCTAATTAACAGTACTGTTTCTATTGTCTTTTGCATTACCTTTACATGTATTTGATATTTGTATTTTTTAAATTTGCATGTTTAGGGTTTCAGTAGCACCCCAATTCATTTGTATTTGACTGACTGTAGAAAGTAATCTGTTTATTTGCTTTTGTATATCTTTAATTTGCTAATCTGTTGATGAGTTGACTAATTTTTATTTTCATTTTCCGGGTTTCAGTAGGGCCCACTTTGTTTGTTATCTGACTCGCTATAAACTAATTTGTTGATCTTTTTATGTGTTGTTATGTTAATATGTTGTTGTGTGTATCTGATAATAAGATTTTAGATGTCTGTGGTTTTGATGTCTGTTGATGTTGTTTCCTTTTCGTTGGATGTTGGCTGGTAGTCTTTTTCCTGTTTCCATGGGCTCCATATGTCACCGCATGCTTCAATTTGTTCGATGGGGTCGTTCCTTATCTGTCCGCGGTGCCTTTTTGAACCTGTTTTTCCTCAGCTCGCCTTTTCTCCGCTTCTCCATTTTTTTTGACGGGAATCAGCAGGGGAGACCCCTACCCCCTTTTTTTATAAATATATGTGCAAAAAGAGTATGTACAGTTTACAAGGCCCAAGGCCCAAGAAGAAGAGAGGGAGAATTACAAGAGATTACTCAACCAACTACTGATCTTCGCACTGACACTCGGTTTGGCCCTTAAGGTAACCGAATTGAGTTCCTGCAAAAATGTGCTTCTCCAACTGTCAAAGGATCGAGCCCCATTATCAAAGATGATACTTGTCGGGGACAAACCCAGGGGGTCCCCTAACCATCGGGGTAATCACCCTATAAGAACATAAAAACACACTAGCCAACAGCCCAGGCGGGGCGAACACGCCCGAGCCGCCGGGCGCATAGCTCAAGCGCGCATCCTGGGTGACGGCGACGACGCCGGCCCGCCCAGGCCGCCACGAGCCAGCCAAAAGCTCTCGCCGCGGCGACCCTGATTCGGGCCATGCCCGAACCGTCAACGCCAGAGGCGCGCAGCATGCGGCGCCAGGTGCTGGGTAGGGAGCTACCGTCGGTCGTTCAACAAGCGGAAAGCTCCGCCTCCCGCATGCGCCACCAGGACAGTCCGAAAGCCGGAAGCGGCAGGTGGGATAGGGAGCAGTCCGTCCACACCCCGCCCAGGGGCGCGTGGACGCCTCACCGTCCAACGAACGACGGAAGGGCGCTCGTGACCGGCGACCGCGAAACGAGGAGGTCCGCGAAGGACCGACTTGTAGACACGCGGGGCGCCGTCGACGATGCCGACGCACGCAACATCCTGAACAGGAAGAGGCAGGACGCGGCGCCTCCCCGCAGCAGGCACCCCCGACGGGGAGGTAGATGTGTATAAGAGACAATCCCAATACTCTCCTC
>OAMR01000069.1:2480035-2508885 GCA_900205405.1 Echinochloa crus-galli
CCCGCGAAAGGCTACAGCGCCTCCCTCACCACCCCACGCTTTAAATTACTCGCGAATTCGAAGTACCCGGCCACAATCTTTCGAAGAGCTAAGAGTAGCACATCAGAGGCGCGGGCCTCCTCTTCGTCTCACCCCTCGGAGAACATATCCGGTACGTGGTTCGCTTGCACTTCCTAGCGTCGAACAACATGGCGGAGTACGAAGCCCTCCTCGCTGGGCTCCGCATCGCCATCGACCTCGGCGTCAAACGCCTCGATGTCCGGGGAGATTCTCAGTTGGTCATCGACCAAGTGATGAAGAACGCAAGCTGCCGCGACGAAAAGATGGAGGCGTATTGCAACGAGGTTCACCCTGTAAGAACATAAAAACACACTAGCCGCAAAAGAACCGCGTCATCGTCCAAACTCCGCCTCGCTCGAGGGTCGCGAGCCCCCTCGAGCGAGCCAAACATCTCCGCCTCGCTCGAGGGTCGCGAGCCCCCTCGAGTGAGCCAAACAGCTCCGCCTCGCTCGAGGGTCGCGAGCCCCCTCGAGTGAGCCAAACAGCTCCGCCTCGCTCGAGGGTCGCGAGCCCCCTCGAGTGAGCCAAACAGCTCCGCCTCGCTCGAGGGTCGCGAGCCCCCTCGAGTGAGCCAAACAGCTCCGCCTCGCTCGAGGGTCGCGAGCCCCCTCGAGTGAGCCAAACAGCTCCGCCTCGCTCGAGGGTCGCGAGCCCCCTCGAGTGAGCCAAACAGCTCCGCCTCGCTCGAGGGTCGCGAGCCCCCTCGAGTGAGCCAAACAGCTCCGCCTCGCTCGAGGGTCGCGAGCCCCCTCGAGTGAGCCAAACAGCTCCGCCTCGCTCGAGGGTCGCGAGCCCCCTCGAGCAGGCGAAACAAGCTCCGCCTCGCTCGGGGGTAGCGAACCCCCTCGAGCGGGCAAAGCAGCCTCCGCCCGATACACTTCGGCGCACCGCCCGACGAAGGAAATTAATGCCCGCCCCATCAGTCAAGCGCCGAAGTCAAAAGGCAATCTTCCCCCATACCGCGCCAGACATCAACAGTGCCCACTGTTCCACCTGCTCCGGTCACCATCCGCCCTCACCGCCACTGTGAAAGCGCACGCGGCGGTACAGAGCACTGTGCGGACTCTCAGGGGTCAATCCACGCCTCTGTTCCCCCAACTCCCGGTCAGGTGATGGCAAGCGACAGGTCGAGTCCGCCAACTCTCGGCCATCCCCTGGCGAACGAAGCACGCCGCGCACTGTAGCCGACGACGACGACCAACCCGGGTCCTGTGCTGCCGACTCTCGTCCTTCCTCCACCTGCCCCACCCTCGAGGTCAATCAGCGATGGGCAGCTGGACATGGACTATGACAGCAGTATCCCTCGAAACCGCTACAGGCCAAGCACAGGGACGGCCACGACGCCCGCAGAGGACGGCACTCGACATGAGTCCTCCGCCAGGGTCAAGGACGATGGCAGGCCCGACGCCATGCTCTCAAGTACACCCCCCTGTGGCACACCTCACGCATGTACTTGTAAACGCCTCCCCCTCCTTTTCTTTCCTTGGTCTATAAAAGGGAGATCAGGACACACGGGACGGAGGATTCGACTAGATCCCAACACTCGCTCTCAGAGACTTGGAGAGACCTGCTCTCCCGCCTCGCTTGTAGCCCCCTTTTGCAAGCACTCCGGTGCAAGATAGTACAGCGCCTTTGAGCGCATTCTGCTGGAGGTACGACCCCCACGGTCGGAACCAGGATAAACACCGTCTCATTGTACTAAGCCCTTGCATCAACCGTCGAGGGACGGGACACAGCGCATTCTGTTTAGGCGCCGGGGATTGGCCGACCAATTCCGGCACCGACAATACTGTTATGGTGACACCAGATCGCCCAGCATCCAATCATAAAGACTTCTCTGGAGATAACAGATTGGAAGTCCAGCCTTGCTTGAAGAACCATTGGTTGAAATTCTTGCATAGTGTTCCATTGGATTCCAAGATAGATCCAGCATGCATCACTGAAAGGGCAGGAGAAAAAGAGGTGGCCGATATCTCCGCTTCTCCATTTCTGCTTGTTATTTGCTTATGTCGGTATGTTTCAAAGTAATGTGAACAATACACTTTAAATTAAATGTAATCATATTTAAATTAGAATCTAACAGTATGGAAATTTAAAATTAACAGTACAATAGCTTCTAATTGACAGTACTATTTGTACTGTCAATTTTATAGGTTAATCATGTAACTATTATAAATTTATATTGGGATATCTTTTAAATATAAATTAGCTTCTAATCGGGTGTTGTTTTCGTATTTATTGTTATTATTATTATTGTCTTGTCTGTGCAGTTATTATTTTTGCACCGTTTGATTGAAATCAGGTGGTTTCAAATTCGAGTGACAGATGGACCTGCAGCACCCGATTCCCCCTCTCCTTTCAAATCGAGTGTTTTAGGTCGCGCGCGTGCTGCGTGTCCGCGACGGGTCACCTACCGGCCTGGTACTTACGTATCTGCCTCTCGGGTCTGCGCGGGCGGCGCATCCATCGTTTTTTTTTTTTTGATAATATCCATCGATTCGCCGACCACCATTGGTGTTGGTTGGAAAGCTCCAGCGCGTGCGGTGCGGGCGTGGCTGCATCGGCCTGCAGCGAAAAAACAGTTCCCAACTGCCAACTACCGGCTCCCACCGGAGGTCCCAGCAGCGGTACGTGGCGGCCAACTGGCCGAGCCATCGACCCGGGTACAGGAGCCGTGGCCCATGGCAACGGCAATGGCAATAGCAATGGCATGGGACACAGGGACAGGGCCACCAAGCTATCAACCATGTCCATATCAAATCTCTGTGCCTATGAACTACTCCCTCCGTCCACAAAAGAATGCAATTCTCACTTATCGAGAAGTCAAACTATTTCAACTTTGACCAAATTTATGCAAAATAATACTAACATTTATGTCTCTAAATAAATTTAATATAAAAATATATTGTATGATTAATCTAATGATGTTTATTTTGTAACATAAATATTAGTAATCTTTTACATAAATGTGGTTAAATCTAAAAGTGTTTGACTTCTCGAGATGTGAGAATTGCATTCTTTCATGGACGGAGGGAGTACTATTTGATATATACCTGATCAGCGAGCGTATCAAGAAACAAACACATAAACAGTTGAAACCGACATCCCGTTCTGTCTTGATCTTTCTTTTTCTTCTTCCTGTTACGCATGCCTGTACGTATAATTTAATTCTGACGGCATGTGCTTGCCACATGCATGCGATCGTGCCATGCGCGGGAGTCGCCACCTACGGCGCCCGGCGCGGCCGGGCACCAACCGGGCTAACCCAGAGCTGCCAGTTTGCCACCTGCGTCCATTTCCCACTACTCGGCGTGTCTAGTGGCCTCACTGGAACGTACGCCCAGGCGTCCTGCACGAGACGCCCGGCCGCATGCCTTCGGCCTTGTGTGTTAGAATTGGGAGGTGAATTTGGAAGTATGATGTCACTTCGTAATCATCGCGCCACTGTAGTATTTCGTTTTTATTTGTGAAAAATTATCTAAAAATTGATTAATTAGGCTCAAAATATTCGTCTCGCAGAGCACAACAAAACTGTTTAATTAGTTTTTGATTTCATCTATATTTAGTACTCCATACATGTTATGACATTTTGATGTGATGGAAATTTTCTTTTTGTATAGTAAATTTGAGAGTAAAATTTGGAATCTAAGGCCTCCATCCAGGGCATGCAGGCTGCACACGCCGGCCGTGTCGTCTCGCGTCGAGTCGAGAGACACAGGATCGGAGGACACACGGGCGCTTCGCTCGGGCACGCGCGCCACCGCCCAGGAAACCCAGAGTAGCGGCGACGTGCCACGGCGTACGCCGTGTGGGCCCGCCCGGTCCCACATATCCGGTCCTTTTGCACCCGTGGCACGTTTCTGAAATCTGGATAGGGTGTTGACCGTGTGTATGTAACTGTTGATTTACTACTCCGTACTACTAAGGGCAGTCCCAACTCAAGACACCAGTAGTGATGTCCATAGTCTCCACATCATCAAGAAATTAGTACAAAACATTACCCTTCTAAAACAGACACTGATGCTCCATGACTAAATTAAATGCTGCTCCTCTCTCATCTTGTCTTGGATAGCATATAGAAATCATATCTCATGTAAGACCCGATTTCCTCCTCTTTCTTCATTAACTCACCAGCCACATCATCTTTTAACCTACATGGCACCTTATTTAATACTATGACATCATCTGGTCATTGCGTTGGGATTGCCCAAACTGCTCTACGACTCGATCTGCGTGACACGCACGTGAGGTCGCTGTCGATCGATATATATCCAGTCCAGGGGGTCGGCGAGACACGGTTTGGATTGGTGGCCGTGTGGCCCGTGGCCATGCACCGTTGCACGTACGATGTTGATTGGCCGATCACGCCGGCGTGGTAATTTAAGTTGTGTGCTGCACGCCTGCACCCCTACGGATTTTTTTTTTCTGTTTCCTCCAAATCCTTGATCGTGAGACTTGCACCGGCCAAGATTTTCCCCGTCTTAGGCTGTCCGCAGTGGTATTCCTGTAAGGTTCGTGAAGGAACCGTTTACAGGAAACGACAGCTGCAGCGGGCTCCTTTGTGCCTTTCCCTACGAAGAGGAAGGGCTCCGAATCCCCCAAGCCTGGCGGAGGTGCCGGAGCTCCGCAGCGCGCCACCGTGGCGGTGGGCCCACACGCCCGAATCGCTGCGCGTGCTCCTCCGCCCGCCTCGCTCCGCACCTCCGCGCCGTTGCCAGGCCACCGCACCCGGCTCCACCGCGCTCCACCTCGTACGAGCTCAGCTCCTCCGCCGATTCGCCGAGGTTATGGGCACGCCGGGCATCCATCGCCGCCGCGCCGGCCCCGACACCACCGCCGCCTTGCCGCTCCCCTCCATCGCGCGCTGCTGCTGCACCTGCACCGCGGCCGCCGCATCAAAGCCTCGGGAGCAGCTGCTGCGCGGCCTCCAGGCTCCCATGCTCGACGCCGCCGACAGAGGAGGGAGGGGAGGAGGGGGACCCGAAGCGGCGGAGCAGCTGCGGGGAGAGGGGAGGAGAGGGAGCGGCGGCGGGGAGAGGGGAGGAGAGGGAGGGACGTCGACGCCGGTGGAGAGGGGAGGGAGAGGAAGGGAGAGGCGGCAGTTAGGGAGAGCCGGCGAAGGGGCACGGGAGATGGGAGGAAGAGAGAGAGGGGAGAGATCAGACTAAAGGGTGGGGTCGGGTCAAATAAAATATATGGTTGGTAAAGATAGGGTGGAATAAAATATATGGTAGTTGGAATAGAGGAAGATGATAGAGGAGAGATGAGTGCGGAAAAAATTAGGATATAGGAAGGAATCTCGATGACCAGACAGAATATTCGTTTTAGAGGAAGTAAACACAGGAATATGAGTGCGGATAGCCTTACTACCGATCGAAGACCCCGCAGTGTCTATGTGGCTTTAATTCGATTCGGTTGCGTGACGGGTTACCTACCGACCTGCTGCATCTGGGCCGGCCGGCGGACGACGCTTGGCTCCTTGTCCTTGCCACGATGCCGTTCGTTGAAAATCTCCAGGCGTTGCCAACCGCCAAAAACGACTGCTCACGACTGCAGCGGAACAAATAAAAAAGTTATTACTACCAACCGCCAACGATCAGCTCCCGGCGAACGTGGAGGTCGGGCTCTGGTCTGGAGTCTCTGGACTGGCCGGCGTTCCTCAAGGAGGTTTCGTTCTTTCGCGAAATGCTCATGATTTCAACAATAACAGCATTGTTTACCGCTGAACACCATTATTATTTTGTAGCAGTACTATTATCAATTTGCGAATGCAACCTGCTCTGGCGTGTATAATTTCGGCTCGCTCGGTTGGCTGGTGTTAGTTTTTGCTAAGAGAAAAATACTGCTGATTGGTTGATGGCTTGTGCTGGTTTTTCTGAGAGAAAAATACTGCTGGTGGTGGCTGATAATCTAATAAATAAACAGGGCGTTTATCATGATCTGTCGGACTATACAAGCAAGCACCCGCACCTTATCATATGTACCGTGGGTGTGCTACTGGAAAGAAGAAAAAAAAGGGCCATTTCCACAGGATAAAGAAATAAAAAAAACGAGAGGAAATCGGCCACACGCACGAGTGGGGCACACTGCCCACCGCCCCCACACGCGAGCGGCGAGCCCGTCCAGAAATTCGAGAATTGTGGCGGAGCGGAGCGGAGAGGAGAGGGTCTCTTCTCGAAAGGCCTGGAGCTGGAGGGGTGGTGGTCCGGTTCGGGGTTTGGTGGTCCGGTTCGGGGTCCAGAGGCTTGACAAAAGTCTAGGGAACCCAACGGGCCCGAAATGTTGATATAAAAACGAGCCCGAAACGTCATTAGCGAAACGAACCCAAGCGCGAGCAGAGGGGAAGCCACGTCGACGCGATTAGCGCTACGAAGCGGACACGTGGCCCGCGGTATCACACGTCGCGCAGGGGGTGCACTGGTGCAGGCCAGTGCGGCTGCTGCTGGACCCAGTGCCTCCACTACAGGACACCAGCCAAGATCCTGATGGAGCCTAAAATAATAAAATTCTTAAAAGTCTGGAACTGTCATTGTTCAGCGTTTCTTGATCGTGGGACGCAACGCAACACAATCGAAATTCTTAAAGTTTGGAAGTATTTTTCTTTTTGGAAAAAAAAAGATCCGGAAGGAGACAAATACCATTGATTTGACACATTACGCATTAGCGAAAGTTAGGGGATTCTGTCAATTTTGCCTTATCCGCATCGGCGCATCCACACAACAAAATCTTAGGCGGTAAGTATCAATGGTAAGTATCAAAAAAAATCTTAGGCGGATAACTGCCATTTCCCCAGGAAGATACTATTCTACCACCACCACCATCAAACATGTGGAAACAATATCACCGACATGCAAAAATCCCGGGCATCACAAGGCAACGCTATCGGCTCTTGATTGCACGAGATCTCAAGAGGAATAGAGTGAATAGTGCGAGTACACGGTACAGAGAGCTGCTCCGGGTTACAAAGGGCCCGTTTGGACTGCTCTACTCCAGTTTTTCTAACTATGCTCCACTAGCTCCACCATAGAGCAGCTCTGTCATGGAGTTTATAGAGCAGAGGTTCTGTTCGGCATGCAACGTAACTCCAGCTCTAGAAACAACAAGATTTCCCTACGAAAAGTCTAATATTCCCCCCTCTTCTTGTACCCCGCCCTACCGGAATTCTTCTCGGACTCCTCGCGCCAATCACGACCGACGACACCCGGATCTCCGTCTCCCTCAAGTCCGGCCAGCTCCACTATGGCCGCATCAAGCACCCGGACGCCGAGCGCCTTCTCCCGGACTTCGACTTCATCGCCGCCGTTGAGGTGCTGCCCCTCACCGGGACGCCGCCGCTGCGCCCGCACGCCGCCGTGGCCGCGCCTGCACGCCACCGCCGCGCCGACCGCCCGACGCGGCGCCTCGCGCTGCGCACGCACGCCGCCGTGCCCGCGCCGCACCACCCCGCCGCCTGCACGCCGCCGCCGCACCGCCGCCCCTTGCGGCACCGCACGAGAAGGAGCGGTGCGGGCCGCCGGCGGAACTCCGGCCAGCCGCACGGGAAGCTCCGCGCGGGAGGGCGCGGCCGCCGGTGGAGCCCCTCCTTTCTCGCCTCTGCGCGGGAGGGAGGAGCAGCTCGGCGCGGGAGAGGAAGAGGGAGAGGAGAAGCTCGGCGCGGGAGGGAAGAGCAGCTCAGCGCGGGAGAGGAAGAGGGAGAGGAGCAGCTCAGCGTGGGAGGGAGGAGCAGCTCGGTGCGGGAGAGGAAGAGGGAGAGGAGCAGCTCGGCGCGGGAGAGAGGAGCGGGAGAGGAAGAGGGAGAGGAGCAGCTCGGCGCGTCGGAGGGAGGAAGCAGGGAGATGGGGGCGGCTGGCGACGCAGGAGAAAGGACGGGAGGAAGAAGGGCGTCGCGGAGGAGAAAAAAATAGAATTGAACCGGTATTCTTGTGTAATCAGTGGCAGTGGTGGGTAAATAACTCAGAACTCCATGAGAAGGTTCAAAACTTGGATTTCGGGAGCACCTGTTGAGGTACTCCAGGAAAAACGTGGAGTTGGGCTTGAACTCCACATTTTTAGGGAGCAGAGTTTTAAGAGTTGGAGGTGTTTGGTTGGATAAAGTTGGAGCAGAGCTGTGAAACCTAGAGCAGAGCAGTCCCAAACAGGCCCAAAATCAATAGAGTACACGGTACAGAGAGCTGCTCCGGGTTACAAAATCAATAGCGTGATTGGAACTTACCCAAAAATAACAGCGTGATGGGCTCTCCGAAAATAACCCATCAATGGGGGCGGATTAATTAGCGGGCGAAGCTTCGCCATACTCAAATTTGGTCGGTGAAAGTCACTACTGTTTCCATGTAAAAAAAAATCCATTCCCCTGCACGAAGCTTTCCTTGTGGGGCCTACACGAGGCTTCTATAAATCCAGTGCCAATTGGCCCCCGATGCTTCAGCAAAGCACCAAGCTTTAGCAATCTCCAGGCAACCAAAGCCTAACACAATCTTCAACACCTCTCTCGAATACTCGAGCAGCCGAAGCAGAGAAGCCGTCAAGCCAGCCAGCTCGCTCGCCGATTGCCATGGCTCCCAACCTGAGCAAGGCCTCGCCGGACCTCATCGGCGACGCGGCCGCCCCCGTCGACGGCCTCAAGGCGCCGTCGCGCTTCACCCTCAAGGGCAAGGACCTCGCCGTCGACGGCCACCCGTTCCTGCTCGACGTGCCGGCCAACATCTGCCTCACCCCGGCGTCGACGCTGGTGCCCGCCGCAGCCGCCGATGGCGCCGCCGCCTTCGACGCGCCGGCGGCCAAGAGCCGGCACGTGGTCCCCGTCGGACGGCTCCGCGACACCCGCTTCATGAGCATCTTCCGCTTCAAGGTGTGGTGGACCACCCACTGGGTCGGCGACAGCGGCAAGGACGTCGAGAACGAGACGCAGATGATGCTGCTCGACCGCTCCGCCGCCGGCGAGCGGCCGTACGTGCTGCTCCTCCCCATCATCGAGGGCTCCTTCCGCGCCTGCCTCGAGTCCGGCAAGGTGGACGACTACGTGGACATGGTCGTGGAGAGCGGGTCCTCGTCGGTGCGCGCCGCCGCGTTCCGGAGCTCCCTGTACCTCCACGCCGGCGACGACCCCTTCGAGCTCGTCAGGGAGGCTGTCAAGGTGGTCCGGGCCCATCTGGGCACGTTCCGGACGATGGACGAGAAGTCCCCGCCGCCGATCGTGGACAAGTTCGGGTGGTGCACGTGGGACGCCTTCTACCTCAGGGTGCACCCGGAGGGGGTGTGGGAGGGCGTCCGGCGGCTCGCCGACGGCGGGTGCCCGCCGGGTCTGGTGCTCATCGACGACGGCTGGCAGTCCATCTGCCACGACGACGACGACCCGGCCCCCGGCGAGGAGGGCATGAACCGGACCTCCGCCGGCGAGCAGATGCCGTGCCGGCTCATCAAGTTCCAGGAGAACCGCAAGTTCAGGGAGTACAGGAAGGGGGGCGGGATGGGCGCGTTCGTGAGGGAGATGAAGGCGGCGTTCCCGACCGTGGAGCAGGTGTACGTGTGGCACGCGCTCTGCGGGTACTGGGGCGGGCTCCGGCCCGGCGCGCCGGGGATGCCGCCGGCGAAGGTGGTGGAGCCCAGGCTCTCGCCGGGGCTGCAGCGCACCATGGAGGACCTCGCCGTCGACAAGATCGTCAACAACGGCGTCGGGCTGGTGGACCCCGAGCGCGCGCACGAGCTCTACGAGGGCCTGCACTCGCACCTCCAGGCTTCCGGCATAGACGGCGTCAAGGTCGACGTCATCCACGTAAGTGCTGCTCTTACTACTGATTTTTTAAGTATTTTCTTTTCTGCAACTTATCTATTTTTGTGGAATTAACCCCGTCGATCTTAAACTCTGATTGCGTTTTATTATTATCGTGCTAAATTTAGGTTAGCGTGGTGCTAGGACTAGATTAATGAATTCTTAATCTTTGTATAGTATGTTGAGATAGGGATCGGTAGAGTAGGTGCACGTGACGGGGTTATTGCGTTCTGGAGGATTCGGATGCGCCCGGGAAGTCGGGGGAACCTCCGAGCCAACGAGTGGGACAGAACTCCAATACTTTTTTAAACCATTTTGGGATAATTCTAGGACCAACTTTTGTGGACCGGTGCGTAGGAGTTTTAGGTGCTCCACATGTGAAATAGTCAAATGAACAAAATGGTGAAGTCCTAGAATATGGATGCATGCATATCAACAGTGCTAATGAAATAAAATACATATATGCTGATGAATGGTGTAGGCTTGCTAGGTTCGGTGAAACATTTCTTTCTGGGAAACCACATGCGAAATGAGCTTTCTGCCAATTAGATGCTTCTCAGCCGCTAAATATTAAAGAAATGTTTGTAATTTTCTTTCTGGGCTTGCTGGGCTGCCGCATCGTGGTCGTTAATTTTGGAAGGAGACGTGATTGGCGCGTAGGGATGCTTATTTCGTTTTTATGCAGTTTTTTTTATCAACTTCATCACACGAAAAATTGAAATTGCACCCGGAGTTATCATCATACTAATCCAATTGACGTTGGTCAATTTCGGCCATTAAGTAGTATCCTTTTCAGCAGGGAAGCCACTGTCCTGTGCTGTAGGGTGTAGATTTTGACATTGACATGTCAGTTTCCTATTTTTACCTTTCATTCAGGGCAGTAAAGAACATGGTTTTTGACAGTTTTGATCCAAGGAGTACGCACTAACAAAAATTGACTTGACTAACGGGGTCGTGTGATTGATTTCTTGGTGCAGCTGCTGGAGATGCTGTGCGAGGAGTACCGCGGTCGCGTGGAGCTCGCCAAGGCCTACTTCTCCGGGCTGACGGCGTCGGTCCGGCGCCACTTCGGCGGCAACGGCGTGATCGCGAGCATGGAGCACTGCAACGACTTCATGCTCCTTGGCACGGAGGCCGTGGCCCTGGGCCGCGTCGGCGACGACTTCTGGTGCACCGACCCCTCCGGCGACCCCAACGGCACCTTCTGGCTGCAGGGCTGCCACATGGTGCACTGCGCCTACAACTCGCTGTGGATGGGCAACTTCATCCACCCGGACTGGGACATGTTCCAGTCCACGCACCCCTGCGCCGCCTTCCACGCCGCCTCCCGCGCCGTCTCCGGCGGGCCCGTCTACGTCAGCGACGCCGTGGGGCAGCACGACTTCGCCCTCCTCCGCCGCCTCGCGCTCCCCGACGGCACCGTGCTCCGCTGCGAGGGCCACGCGCTCCCGTCCCGCGACTGCCTCTTCGCCGACCCGCTCCACGACGGCCGCACCGTGCTCAAGATCTGGAACGCGTGCCGCTTCGCCGGCGTCGTGGGCGCGTTCAACTGCCAGGGCGGCGGGTGGAGCCCCGAGGCGCGCCGGAACAGGTGCTTCTCCGAGTGCTCGGTGCCCCTCGCCGTCCGCGCCTCGCCGGCCGACGTCGAGTGGAAGAGCTCCGGCGTCGGCGTCAAGGGGGTGGCCCAGTTCGCCGTGTACTTGGTCGAGGCCAGGGAGCTCCGGCTCCTGCGCCCCGACGAGGGCGTCGACCTCACGCTCGCGCCCTTCACCTACGAGCTCCTCGTCGTCGCCCCCGTGCGCGTCGTCTCGCCGGAGCGCGCCGTCAGGTTCGCGCCCATCGGGCTCGCCAACATGCTAAACACCGCCGGCGCCGTGCAGGCGTTCGAGACCAGCAAGGGCTCAGACGGCGGCGTGGCCGTCGAGGTGGACGTGAAGGGCGCCGGTGAGATGGTGGCGTACTCGTCGGAGAGGCCCAGGCTGTGCAGGGTGAACGGCGAGGAGGTCAAGTTCGAGTACAAGGATGGCAAGGTCACCGTCGACGTGCCGTGGTCGGGGTCGTCCTCCAAGCTCTGTCGCGTGGAGTATGTCTACTGAGCCGGGCGAACAACTCTGCTCCGGCACATTGGATTGTCGTCAGGCTGCAATAATCAAGTGTCAAGAGACTGAAAGAGCTTAGCAAATTTTATACAGCTCTACCGGTTTCATTTTTTTGTTCGAGTTTCCTTTTGTAATAAGGATTCTATAACGTGTGAATTAATGGAGTGCTTCTAGTTTCTTCTGAAATTTCTGGTTCGTTCTGCAAATATGTTTCTTTTTTTAAGCACATGTTTGCTCAATTTCCTTTAAGAAAAATCTAATTCAAGCCTTTTGGTGTGCCACTGCGAGGGAGGGATGTCTCTGCTCCCAATTCGATGAGGGTTCATGGGGATCCTGCAAGTGTATGGTCCATCTGTTGAGTTAAAAATTTCATTATGCAAAGACGAGAGATTTGAAGATTTTAAACTCTCCCTGACCGTGTTATTTGAGCCATCGTTCACCTCCAGCAATGCAGGGCAGCAAAAATGTCCCCCGACTGTAGTTACAGTTTCAAGGGCTGCCTTTGGCTCTGACGAACTGAATGATGGTGGGGCATGTTGTCCGTCTGAGAACAGCAGTTTTCGTGTCTTTGCAAAGGACGTGTTGCTGAAGATGAGTGCTTGGTCAGGAGGTCTGCCTAGTTACCGGCAGATGGGGAGGGAATTGAAGAATGCTGGCGTACATCGCTGCAGCACTATCCACGAGCTCAATGCCGTAATGTGGCCGCATTGCTCCTGTACACAGTGTGGAATATCTGGAAGGAGAGAAATCGGTGGATGTTTGAAGCCAAGGCATAATCACCATTGCAAGCGTTCTGCTACATCAGGAGGAAACTGCATTGAGGCAAGAAGTGGTGGGAGGGCCGCAACTGTTGGTAGTTTTCCTATGATTAGCGCTTCATTTGTTTTATTTTTTCCTTATATAATCTGTATAAGAACCTGCTTGCTCTTCTATTTTTGATGATGTGCCAGTGCTACCGCCTTAATTTAAAAAAAAAACAGAATTTTTCTGTATTCATCTTAGAAGGTTGAAGCCAGTTCTTCCTTTTGGCCTCCAGTGTTGATCTTGCATTCTTGCAGATGAAAGACGCCATTTTTCACATCTCAGAAAAAAAAAACCGAAAGGAAAGGGCGCTATTCTTGGTGCATGACGGATGAAGGATGAATGAACCAGAAAAAAAGAAGCCCATTAGCAGCATCGCCGTCCTGACGGATGAACGGATGAAGTCACAGCCCATTAACAATAAGCTAATTAACGGATGAATGGATCAGAATTCACAAGCCATAATCTCAGCCCACAAGCTCCAAATCAGGCCCACCTACGGAACAATCGGAGCTGGCTGGAGCAGCAAGCAAGCCGACCGCCTCGCCGTCCCGTCCCGTGTCTCGTACTCTCGTCTCGCCTCCCTGTCCCATCCGGATTCCTCCTCCCCTTCCTCTCCTCTCCCCCCCACCTCACCTCCCACCATCTCCAGCTCGCTTCCCACCCAGCAATTTCCATGAGTAGAGTGACAATCTAACAAAATATTGCATATTAGAAGCTCAGCAAACTACTTTTCTCAATAGCCCTTGCCCCTTGGTATCGAGTCCATGCAATTACCCTTATCAGTCCGCTATGCTTGCTCAATGAAACTGACCACATAAAATGGTCTGCCTTCTCATTTCTCAGCCCATTTCTAGTAGGAAAGCATCAACATATGATGTGCACAACCAGTAACTGTAAATCTCGACAGTGGTTAAGGGTTTTCTCTAACAAAACTACTCGCCTGATGAAGTGATAACCTACAAGGCTACTACCAAGTTCTAGACCCGTGCCCAATTCGGAAAATTAAGGTCATGGAGTACTACGAGATCGGGAGATCCAGCGAGTTTTGCCATACACCACAACAAGCTATACCTTGAGGTTGTATGAGGTGGAGTAACTATCCAACTGATCCTATACAATACTCCCTCCGTTCTCAAATATATGTCGTTTAGGACAAGTAAATTAGCTTAAAAATGAACTAACTAGCTTGTCCTAAGCGTCATATATTTATGAACGGAGGTAGTATATCTCAAAACACAACCCAGCAACAGAAACTCAGCATACTCATTGGGCAAATAAGTTCACAACTTAAGTTCACAGCACCGACATACTAGAAACTAGTAGCATATGAGAAAATAAGATTAAAATTTCCATGAGTAGAGTGACAATCTAACAAAATATTGCATATTAGAAGCTCAGCAAACTACTTTTCTCAATAGCCCTTGCCCTTGGTATGGGGTCCATGCAATTACCCTTATCAGTTGTCACTCTACTCATGGAAATTTTAATCTTATTTTCTCATACGCTGCTAGTTGCTAGTATGTCGGTGCTGTGAACTTAAGTTGTGAACTTATTTGCCCAATGAGTATGCTGAGTTTCTGTTGCTGGGTTGTGTTTTGAGATATACTAGTATTGTTTAGGATCAGTTGGATAGTTACTCCACCTCATACAACCTCAAGGTATAGCTTGTTGTGGTGTATGGCAAAACTCGCTGGATCTCCCGATCTCGTAGTACTCCATGACCTTAATTTTCCGAATTGGGCACGGGTCTAGAACTTGGTAGTAGCCTTGTAGGTTATCACTTCATCAGGCGAGTAGTTTTGTTAGAGAAAACCCTTAATCACTGTCGAGATTTTGCAATTACTGGTTGTGCACACCATACGCTGATGCTTTCCTACTAGAAATGGGATGGGCGGGCTGAGAAATGAGAAGGCAGACCATTTTATGTGGTCAGTTTCATTGAGCAAGCATAGCGGACTGATAAGGGTAATTGCATGGACCCCATACCAAGGGGCAAGGGCTATTGAGAAAAGTAGTTTGCTGAGCTTCTAATATGCAATATTTTGTTAGATTGTCACTCTACTCATGGAAATTTTAATCTTATTTTCTCATATGCTACTAGTTTCTAGTATGTCGGTGCTGTGAACTTAAGTTGTGAACTTATTTGCCCAATGAGTATGCTGAGTTTCTGTTGCTGGGTTGTGTTTTGAGATATACTAGTATTGTTTAGGATCAGTTGGATAGTTACTCCACCTGCACTTGCTTTGAATTAAACACACCTGAGTTATGTATGTTTCCCCATACCCCCCATCTAAGAAATTGAGTAATTGACTATAAGTAATCTGTTGGTGTGATTTAACTGTGGGTATTATCTATATGTTGAAATAGACATTTCCTTTCCAAGGCATGTGTACTTGTAAAGTATAGCCCCAGCCCCCATTGAATTATTTAATTGAGCATGTGACTGCACATTTCTTTTGGAGTATTCACACTGAGTAAAGTATTCATGATTTCTGGTTTTAATTGATGGTATCCGTATCCTCTCCTTTCTCATAAAAATAAATTGCTCACATTTTCTCTTATGGTGTCTAGAGTGCTGGTATATTGGAGCCACATGTGCTGAAGAAAGTTAGTCATGAGGAGGACAGGAGTAACTTTGCTGCAGTTACAATGGCAGATATTGATCGAACCATGAAGAAGTATTCTGATAATCTTTTGCATGCACTGGAAGGTGTAAGCTCAAGGCTTTCGCAGATGGAGAGCAGAACACATCAGGTTGAAAACTCTGTTGATGATTTGAAGTTAACAATTGGTAACTCTAATGGCAGCACTGATGGTAAACTCAGGCACCTTGAGAACATGCTCAGGGAGGTAAGCTTCGTTTCGGCTCTCCGTCTTCCTTCCTCTCTTATATTAGCTTGCTAAGCAGAGCTGCAAATACCATACTGGAAAAAAGATTCCATAATGTCATATTTATGTTCTTTTGATGGGTATAACTTTCAGTAGCTTGTTACATACTGCTGCTTTTATTTAGCACCTTATTGCATAGACAACTTTTTCATGACAATGGAGGAATTATTATGTTCCTCCTTGTTTATTGATGTGCAACAAAGTCATTTAGGATTAAGCACGCCATGTATGCTCTTTAGCTACCTTGACCTGCTTTCACATGCTACTACTCCTGGCCCTATGCCTTGTTTCGATGTGATCGGTTCTGTTAAACTGTGTAAGTGCTTGCAGTATGTAGGGATTGTAGGCTTTGGTGCTTCTCACTCATTGTTGGTCATTGCTGTACTACATATTCTTCATGTATTGCTTGTAGAGTTAAGCTGAAACGTTCTTAACTCAACTTGTTCGATGCACAAACTTCATAGTCACTGGTGCCCCTCTTTCAGCCTCATGCTGCATCTTTACTGGTCTGGACCTTTAGGGGACCAATCCAATGATACATAATAAGAATAAAATACTCAGGTGGTCCTTAAACTTGTCCCTTGGTGCCATCTAGGTTCCTAAACTTGTTACATATGCCACTGAAGGTGCAAATTACCCTAATCAGAATAAAATTCGCTCAAAGATGCACCATATACTCTAGCTTCAATGTCCATGAGCATGGGGACATATCAGGCTCCAAACTGAAGTGCCACATATGTAATTCCTAGAGCGATTTAGATCTCCACTCTCCAGTGATACACTTAACAAGTTTGAGGACTTAAAATGTGCATTTTAAGAGTATAGGGGCCTATATGATACGGCGGGATAAGTTTAAGGATCACCAGCATATTTTTTCATAATAAATAATAATATGCTTAGGTTGCTTCTCTTGTTATAAGTTTAAGGATTGCCAGCATATTTTACTTCATAATAAATAATATGCTTAGGTTGCTTCTCTTGTTAGATGCTCACCAACTTCTGCGTAGCTTTACTTTCTTTTTATCTGTCTTATTATGGCTATATATGATTATCATAGAAAGGCAGTAGCCTAAGTGACTTAATAATGTGCAGGTCCAAGCAGGTGTGCAGATTCTGCGAGACAAGCAGGACATTGTGGAGACACAGCTCCACCTTGCAAAGCTCCAGACACCCAAAACTGATACCCAATCATCGGAAAATTGTGGGTCTGGGCAGGCTGGCTCACAGCAGCAGATGGTGGCTCCCCCGCAAGCAGCTATTCAGCCACAGCATCAAGCCCTGGTCCCTTCACAACAGCTGGCACTTCCGGCCCTTCCTGCTCCAAATGCACCGCCTCCGCCTCCAACGCTTCAAAGCCAACCTCCATCGCAGTATCCAAGCCATTTACAGCATTCACAGGTACCATCAGTCCCGTCTGTTACACCAGCTCCCTCGGTCCCGACTTTACCAAGGGATGCTTACTACGGTCCATCTGCTCAGCCGACTGAAACCATGCATCAGCAGTATCAAGCGCCGCCAGTTCCGCAGCCACAGGCACCTCCAGCACCACCTCAGCAGTACCAATCCCCATCCCAATTTCCTCAGTATTCACAGCCACCTCAGGCTTCAAATGTTAACCCTTCAACTCCCCTTGCACCCCCTGCACCCGAGCAACCTGAGGAAACCATGCCTTACGGACCCCCTCAGAACTATCCACCAAATGCACGCCCTCCTTCACCTTACATGCAGCCACCTAGTGGACCTGCTCCTCCTTACTATGGACAACAAAACCCTAGCATGTACGAACCTCCTGCAGGCCGGCCTAACCCTGGGCCGCCATCATCCTATGGTTCTGGTGGGTACGGGCCACATGGTGGAAGTGGTTTCTCTGAATCATATGGCTACAGTGGGTCTCCTTCCCACCGCGGCAATGCTGGAATGAAGCCGTCCTCACCTTTTGCTCCATCCTCGGGTGGAAGTGGCAGCTATGGCTGTGGCAGGCTCCCCACGGCTCAGATACTCCCACAAGCAGTGCCGATCAGCTCGTCCAGTACCAGCGGTTCTTCAGGCAATAGGGTGCCAGTTGACGACGTAGTGGAGAAGGTGGCTACAATGGGATTCTCAAGAGAGCAGGTGAGGGCAACCGTGCGGAGGTTGACGGAGAACGGCCAGAATGTGGACCTGAATGTGGTGCTTGACAAGCTGATGAACGGGCGATAAAGTGGAGATGTGCGGCCGCATATTGACATTCCCTGCAGTATGTGTATAATACCGAAAGTCAAGTGTCATCTGAACCGGTTTTCTGTCAGCGACCCCTGTAATTCTGATTGCTGGTCATCGTGGTTGCTCTTGCAGCTGGAATTTGGGTCCTCACCTCAGCCCTCGGTTTGCTCTATCTGAAATGGAAACAGCTACAGGTGTGCCTGCCTGCCTGCCAGGCAATGAATGATAGTTTTATAATCTGAATACGGTGTTCATTTTCTGTATATGAGCTAGTGGTATTTTAAAAAACATATACCGTGGTTTCTTGTGACCTGTTAATAAACAGTTTTACCTTGCTGTGTTCTTAAGCTCTGTTGTATTTAGTATTTACCCATCCGTCGGCTTCCTCGCTGCCACCGTCGAGCGGATTCTTTGGCTGTGTTTAGTTCCAAAAAGCGTAGGCAAAAAGCATAGGAGGAAGTTTGTAAAAAATGTCACGTCGGACACTGTAGCGTACTGTAGCACCTTTCGTTTGTTTGTGGTAAACATTGTCCTATCATGACCTAACTAGGCTCAAAAGATTCGTCCCGTCGTGTACATCAAACCATGCAATTAGTTTTTTTATTTACCCACGTTTAGTGTTCTATGTATGAGGAGAGAGATTTGATGTGATAGGTTTTACCCACGTTTAGTGTTCTATGTATGAGGAGAGAGATTTGATGTGATAGGTGGATAGTGATGTTTGGAGAGAGAATTTTGGAAATTTTGGTGATGGGATGGGGAACTAAACATTGGTGATGGGATGGGGAACTGACAGCCTTTCCCCTCCGGCGCATCACGTTTGTATGGGTGTGTTTTCAAAAAAGTGAAAGAGAAAGTTTGGTGAAAATGTCACATCGGACACTGTAGCGTACTGTAGCACTTTTCGTTTATTTGTGGTAAACATTGTCATATCATGACCTAACTAGGCTCAAAAGATTCGTCTCGTTGTGTACATCAAAACTATATACTTAGTTTTTTTATTTACCCACGTTTAGTGTTACATGCACGAAGAGAGATTTGATGTGATGGATGGATAGTGAAGTTTGGAGAGAGAATTTTTGAGTTTTTTGTGGAACTAAACACCCATTTGACAATCTGTACAGTCGACAGCGCCCCCTGTGGCCTGTGCTGTCGGTCACAGGCGCATTTACTAGTGGTAGCTCTCAGCCCCGCTGACTCCGCCGGCGAGTGGCGCGCCGATGCGGCGGAGGCGGAGCACGGCACGAGCGGCGGCAGCAGCAGCAGGGACGGTCCCTATCCATCGCTGCGTGGCGTTGTCAGCCACGCGCGCCCGGCGCATCGGCGTCAGGCCGCTGTTGCGCGCAGGTGGCCGACGCCTGCGCGGCCGCTGGAGCGGCACGTGACGGCAGGCGCCAGCTCACGTGCGGCCATGTGTCCGCCAGGCGCGGAAGTGGATCAGTGGATGGCGGGGGGTGGCGTCGCGGTCGGCGTATGGACGGACGGGGATGGTCCCCGTCGATGTGATGAGAGCCGAAGGCGGCGTGTGGTCCACGTCACATCGGCCCACGATCGGAGTCCTCTCCCCGTACGACTGCCCCATAAAGAAGCAAGTTGGGTCGGAGTCGGACCGGTGTCACCGGCTCATGCTCCCCGACCTCCTCCTATATCATCTATCTTTTTCTTTTTTATATAAAACACAGTGGTAGAAACGCAAGCCCACATACACTTACGTATATACATACTCATATATATATTTTTTTAAGAATTACACATTACAACGTAAACGCCCACACACGCACGCATACTCACCCCTAAGAATACACGGACGCAAACCCTACCCCTATGAGCACCTCCGGACTGAGCACCCGACAGATCTGGAGATTTCCAAAGTCACCATTGGCACCTCGTTGTCGACGGGAACGCCGCTTACCACTTAACGCATAGCGCAGGTAAATCCTTGAGAAAATCTCAGGAAAAGGTGCGAGCACCAGGATTTGAACCCTGGTGGACAGCGTCCCACTGGACCGTCCTATCATTAGACTACAAGCCAATTCACATATACATACTCATATATAAAAAAGCATTTAGCGGCAGAGCTATCATTATAACATTTAATGGGCTAAATGTCATAGCGGCTGCCCTTTCTAGCAGCTATATCCGGCTGTAGACCGGCTATTTAGAACCCTGATATAAATGCATATGTTCGATCTTACTTTAATAATCATTTCTGAGAAACTAGGCCGTATAGTTTTAGTAAGATTGATAAGGTAGATTATTTTCGCCGAATTCAAAGTATTTGAAATAGTGTTGTTGTTAGGTCCAACTTCTTCCTATAACTAGTATAAAAGGCAACCATTTATATTGAAGCTCCATCTCTGCCTACGTCTGTCTGGTTAGTGTTTAACTTTGACACCATTAATGTTAGGAAAATAAGCCGGACGCCATACTTGTTCGAAAAATTGGCAAGAAAATAACTCTAATTTAACACGTGAGACATAACGTTGAGTTTGGCGTGCTTTAATAGTTTTCCCGTAATCTAGTACTGTACAATACGTCTAGCTTGTGTATGTACTGCACATCAACCAATCATCGTGATCGTGTGCTACCGCTCTAGTGGATCGTACGTGTGGCCTCTCAACCGCTGACACAACTAAAACGCCCACTGTCCGGAGAGGCAAATAAAAAGGACTGGTTGGACGGTACTGATCGACCCACTGTGCCCGTGGCAGGGCAGGGCAGCACCGCACAGCACACGTCGTGATGCAACGGTGATCGCTTGATGGCGACTACTCGGCTCCAGCCACGGGCGTGCCCGGTGGTCTTGGGCGTGCTGCGGATCCTGCACCGCCCGCTCGCGCTGGTGCTGGTCCGGCCTCTGGTCCATGTGGGGGGGCGCCGCGCGTGGCGACCATTGGTTTGCACGTTCCGTACTTGGCAGCGCCAACAAAATCTTGATACGGAGTACTAGTATTATATTATGTTTCGAAATACTTTATGTGGATAATCTGTGTATGTACTCCCTCTGCCTCTAAACATAAACATTCGTTGACGTTGTTTGACCGTTTGTAAAAAGTTACCAATATATTGTTTATTTTGTTATGACATGTTTTATCATCAGATATATTTTAAATATATTATAATAATTTTTATATTTTTATAATTTTTTGAATAAAACGAAGAGTCAAATATAATGCGCAGACATTAAAAAATACTCATGTGAGTATGCATGTTGAATAGGTACAGTGTACTTCTGCGGGGACACGTGCACTTGTATATATCGTCTGCGCTCGGTCTCTGCACTCGCTGTGCACACCTCGCATGCCGCTCTGCCACCTCTTGCTAAAAGGGAACATGCAGTTTTTCAAAAAAAAAAGGGAACGATGCAGGCCTGCAATGTGTCATTGTCTGTTGTCTCCGTTAACTTGCTCCCCAGTGGACCTATGCGTCGGTAAGAGCAAACTCCAGGGGCTTTTATATGAGCCTCTACTTTAAAATTTAGAGGCTTGGAGCAAAAACACACCAGCAGTGTCTCCAAATAGACCTGCATTTTACATGAGCCTCTAAATCTCCCCTCCAAGCCTCCATTTCTAGAGGCCCTCCAATCACCCCTCCAACTGTGGGTCCCACCAGATTTCCCATCCAAATTTCCCATCCAGATTTCCCAACCGCGCCGTGCTCGCGCATCCGCATCCGACGCGCTGCCACCATGGCCCCACGAGCGTCCGCGTCGGCCGCGCTCGCCATCTTCCTCCCCCTCTTCCTCGCCACGTCCGCCTTCTCCATCTCCGTGACCGCCGGCTCCCTCGCCCACCGCCGGCTGACCACGCACGCGGCCGCCAGCGCCTCTGCCTGCGCGAGGAACATGCACAACAGGAGCACCTCCTCCAGGAACGTGAGCACGAGCTGCTCCCGGCGGTCCCTGGCGGACCCGAGGAGGCGGAGGCTGCGGTCGCGACGGAGGAGGAAGGCGGCGGAGGCCAGCGCGTGGCCCGACAGCGCGGTGAGCGCGAGCGCCGCGTGCGCCGGGAGGCAGAGGTGGGCGAGCGGGGCGTGGAGCGGGGCGAGCGCGGAGAGCACGGTGACGGCGTGCACGGAGACGAGCGTCCAGCCGAAGGGCGTCGGGCGCGGGCGGAGGAGGAAGACCAGGCCGAGCGCGGCGGCGGCGAGAGCGATGAGGGAGAGGTTGAGGAGCCCGACCAGCAGGTTGGGGAGGGAGCAGCAGCTCCTCAGGTTCGAGTTGCTGCCGGCGGCCGACGCCATTGCCTTCTTGGCTTCTTGCTTTGCTCGTGGTGTGCTGACATATCGGGTCCACAATCAAATAGAGGGCTGAGTTGATTTGTTGCTTGAGTTGAGCTCTAATTTAAAGGGCCTCTATTTTTAAATTGGGCCTGCAAATTAGTTTTGAAGGCCTCAATTTGCATAGCCTTGCTGGAGTTGCTCTAAGACAGTGACAAGATCAACAACATTTCATTTCGAAATAAAGATTTTGCTTCCTCTAAAAGAAACTTCTTATGTACGTACTACGATATATATTCATGAGGTGGATGTTTCAATGAGCAAGTTAATGGAGACGATGACCCCGGCCGGAATGTACCTCCCCTCCGGTCCAGCCCTCCATCATTTGCATCTGATAACAACAGAGACAGAGAGGATGTTATGTTAGTGTGCTGGTGCAACGCAACTGTTCATCCATCTTTTTTTGAAACTTGCTCCGATCCAATGCACGCGTGCGTCGGACAGGGAAAGGTCACGTCGGCTACATATGGAGCATCCAGCATGTGCACGACGACGTTGTGTGGCACGTTGCATGGCGTCGCACACGGCAAGGCATCGCTGGTACGTACGGCGGCTGGCTCTGAAGTGCGTTCGCCGCGGGTTATGTTGACCGAAGAGCACAGTCCACACGGATGACGTGTCAAGTGTTTATTGCCGGATAAGGCAAGCCACAGTTCCATCGATCCTTTCGCGGCGGCACTTGGGACCGCCTTAAAATGGCGCAAGACACGACTTGGCTGCTAAACTTTGACCGGCAAAGATAGCATCATTTGACCGTATCGCAGAAAGTAGTTTTTAGTATTGTATTGTAGCAGTATTGCACATTTCATATTGGATACACGTACTCCTCCACTGGCTAAAATCACGAGACACAACACGGTTTAAGACCTGTTTGGATCTCATCGTGATCGAGATATAGAAATATGCTAAAATCGAGCATGACGGGAGTGTAAGCTCACGGGCACGAAGATGTCTTGGATTACGCGTGGGGATTAACTTAGCGCGAGGATGTTTCGCGACAGTCGTCAAGTGCAACCTATTTTATGGCCGGTATGGTCACTCATACCGCTGATGATACTAGGGGATTTAGTTCCCCTATTTTAAGCCGTTGGGTGTATAAACTTTTGCTCGTGGGCATTTCACCTGCGAATGTGTGAGGATACTGAAAAAAATATAACTGATGGGGGGGCCTTTGTTAATCTGTTCCTGCTGAAAATGCTATGCCGTTGCTTTTATAAGCTGGGAAAAATTGCTAGAGAACATGCATGTAAAATGGTGTCCATGTGCTGCAGAACACCGTCAATCGCACTACCAGAAAAACTCACATCAGTACTCCTCATAGGACTCGGCACTTTTTAGACCCGATGCTCATGGTGTATCAGCACCGGGTGCAAAATTAGGATACCCCGGAAACACTTTAGCACCGGTTGCTAACACCAACCGGTGCTAGGCCCTCACCCTTTAGCACCGGGTCGTAACGCCACTCGGTGGTGCTAAAGGCCCTTTCGCACCGGGTCATAAATACGATCCGGTGCTAAAGGGGTATCGCATCCTATTTTAAAAAAGCACATCTTCTATTCTATCACATGTGCTACATAGGTGAGATGGTTAGGTGGGTACGCGCAATCCCAGCAGTAGCAACACGTATTTTTTTCTACCGGTGGGCACCTTTAGCACCGGTTTTTGATCCGGTGCTGTGCTAAAGGGTGGCACCTTTAGCACTAGAGACATAGCACCGGTTGAGAAAACCGGTGCCAATGACCTTTCCTAACCAGTGCAAATGACAATGCCTCTGGTAGTGACGTAATATGTTGAGGCTACTCTAATTTTACGCCAATTTATTGGTAGACGCCGGCGTGATTAAATAGGGTTAGTTGTATATATGGTGTCTAGTTATTTTGGAGAATTTCGAGTTGTGTGTCAGTTTCTTGTTTCCATTCCTTCGCTGAGCATAAACGACTTTTTTATCAAAGTTCAGAGGACATCCTTTTTGTACTAGCATGGTGCACGATACTGTGTACTACGACGACTTCAATACAGTAACGTACTAAGGTGGTAGTGATCCGATAAATTTTTCCTTGATGTCCATGTATTGGAAAGGATTTTACAGGTAACGACAAAGATCATATAATAGTTCTATACTGTTTCCAGTAATTGTTTTGACTGAAGTAAGATGCTCCTCGGAAGATTAATTATGAACGCACGTCAGATCATATCAAGGGCCGTAGGTTTGATGAGCTTTGGAGGAAAAAAAAGCATACAAGCTGGTGGCTGGCGCTGATTTTGCTGAGAGAAAAACACTGCTGGCTGGTTGGTGGCTGGTGGCTGGCGCTGGTTTTTGCTGAGAAAAAAACACTGCTGGCTAGTGGTTGATAATCCAAACGCGCGCTCATTTGACATTCTTCCCCGTCAGAAAAGAAAACCTAGCTAGAGAAGGTTGTAGGCTTGCAGCTCAAGTACTGAGGAATCCTAGTCCTATAGCCATTACATTATGGGCCGTCCATTCCAAGGTACCTCAAGATTGTTTCAAGGTGGTTGCGCTTTCAAGTCCTATATACTCCCAACAACATGGAGTCATGGAGCATCATGATACACATTGAGGAATGCTTATTTTGTTTAGATTTTATTTTGTTTCATATAAACCATGTTTTGCAACAAATAAAGGCCACTTTCCACGCGATGATCATGGATCAATGGCAGATGAGATCGACCATAAAAGTTCACCCGAGAACAATTTCATATTTTGATTGAAGTGGGTGCAGCGTGCATATGTGAAGTTCTGCATTTAATTTATACCATGTTTCTTTAGAAAGTATCAATGTAATGAAACTTATATGTTACTACGAATGCGGTTAGCTAGCTTAGCATCTCTCACGATGTTTCATGATATGTTTTTCTGATCATATGGGGCAAATCATTGTCTGATTGATGCTTTTCATGATTGAATAATGGTCCTTTTTCTAAACTGATTCGTCATCTTTTCCCCACATATCATCATAAACAAATGATGGCATGCAGTTCCATAATCTCTTAAACCATAAACTAAGGAAAGCTAACACAAACTTTTAAAAAGGTGAGGAATAAAAAAATAAGAAAAGCAAAGCACTAGAACCTTGATATACAAAACATGGATTTGCCCTTGTGGCTCTCTACCTTACACGGTTTCGAATAGAAAACAGAAAAGGATAGCAAATGATGGGTGCACTTGCAAAGCAGAAGATCCCTTTTGGTGCCATATATAACAAATGTTCTGTGCTTTATTTCGGTATTCGGTAGAGATGCAAAGTGCCATACTCGGTTTCTTCATTTATTTATTTTACCTTTGACTTGCTGAATTATCTTTTACCCCTAGTAGGAAAATTCTATTTACCACAAATTAAAGGTCATATGGGAAATGGCCGGTTTCTGATACGGAGTATATATACAGGGAATACTAGAAAGTGGATCTCACCTAAAAAAGCAATCAATTGTTTATTAGGGAAATTTGATCAGCATGAAGCAAACTTGCGTAATTGGTTTGTTTGTCGTTATGAGTGCGTATAATTACTCCCTCCGTCCCGCAATATAAGTATTTTTTAATTTTCGTATATCAGATTTGATCATCCGTCTTATTCAAAATTTTTGTGAATATATTATTTATTTTGCTATGATTTGTTTTATCATTAGGCATACTTCAAGTGTGACTTGTTTGTTTTATATTTTTATAAAATTTTTTGAATAAGACGGATCGTCAAACGTGATGTCTGAAAGTCAAAAAATACTTATATTTTAGGACGGAGGGAGTAGGTCGTTATGTTGCAAGAATGAAAGTTCTTTAGTCTTTCTCTTTGGTTTTTTTAACTTTTTGTTTGAGATCAGTCTTCGTTTTTTTACTTTGTCAAGCTCAATGGCAGTTAGAAGGTTGAAGACTTCCACAAATTAGTGAAGTGTACAAACTCAGATTAACTTAGTTGGTTAGATTTCTTACGGCGAACATGTTCACTCGAGTTTATCTCACTTCAGAAAGATGTTTATAATTTCGGCTAATTATTCTTTCAGTGACATGAGCCGTTTCATGACCTACTAAGAAACTTTGAGCACCTCTAACGGTGAAGTCAACTATTGTCTACTCCCACAGATTTAATTTAGATGAAGTTTTGGACATATTTTTTTGTCTGCTTCTAGTACAAATATGTGGCCAAAACTCAAAATCGACCGTTATTCATGAAGAAATGCAATATAAGAAAAGGACACGTCACCACATGTCTATCCCTGATAGAACATCGCCGGTCATAAAAAAAATACTGTTAGTTAAATTCTATAATAAATTTAGAAGAATATAACATCGACGCCGAATTAAGAATCGGAACAACGGTGCGTAAGAATATCCGTTTTAGGCCAGTTTCAGTGCGCGGTTTCATTACACGATTATCTTGACGGAAAACTAGATAACTGTGTCAAAGGAGTTTTATAATGATGAGATTTATCTCACGTAACATGAAACTCTTCACTCTATCCTTCGAACCAAGTGTTCTGTTCCGTAATAAGGCATTTACAACATCGCGTGATTGATCGTAGAGACGCTTGGCTACCACGAAAGCAACCAGCCAATCATAAGGTCGTATGTACGATGAGCAACCCAGACCCTGCTCACAACTACATAACGCGGCACCGTGGCCACCGTCCGATGGCCAAGCAACGGCCGGGGTAATCCCCGAGCTGCATGCATATCCGCACAGTCATGTGCTTGGCCGGTTTCTGTACGTTGGGCCATTGTGTAGTATTGTACCAGCAGCTTGTGCCAAGGCAAAAAGAATTTGTATCGCTAGTGGGGCGACCTGCCGGGCGGCCCTATAAAACGCTGCACCACCCTCCTCCACGCTGGTCCCATGCACCACTGTCTCTCACTCCCGCTTTGAGAGCTTCTCCCCTCCATGTTGAGCTGCCAACACTTTTCTCTCTCCTCATAAGCTTCGTTCTCTCCGTCCCCTCCTTTCCGTGGCCATTTGCTGCTGCTCAGCTGTTCTTGCCAGTTACCACTTTTTCGAGCGAGGGAGCTAGCATAGCATAGTACAGCGTTAACCTCAGTTATTGCAGCTATCGATCAGCTCGCAGCAAAAGCCTAGTGCGCGCTTGTAGTTGCAGCTCGAGAGTTCAGAGATAGAGAGAGCAGAGAGTCAAAGCCTCCAAGGGAAGGAGACGTACAGTAGCTTGTAGCCAGCTTCGCTGATAGCGAGCAGCAAGCAGCCTTCGATCCGGTGGCAGCGGCCTTCCGCTGCCCCAAGCTTCCAATCGCCGGCCACCGGCCAGCCTCCTCCGTTCGCTTCCTTCCATCCAAGAAGCGCGCTTCAACTTTTTTTTTCAAGAAAAAAAAAAGGTCGCCTTTTTCCCCCTCCCTCGCCCGGGGCGCCCGCTAATTTGTTTCCTTCCCCCAAGAAGCTTGGAGCTAGCGCCGTCGAGGCCCACCACTCGCGGAGGTCGGCGGAGCACGCGCGCCGCTCGGGCACATGACGGCGTCGGCATTACGGCGGCTCGGCACGGCGGTGGATGGAAGCTTCCAGGGGCCGCCGGCGGCGGCCAACGGCGGAGGCGGCGGGCCGGGCCGTGGCACCAATTCCCCCTTTCCTCTCGCTGCCGCGTTCGCCAGCTCGTTTGCTGCTTCAAGGTTAGCGCTTCGCTTGCAGCATCACCGCTTTTCGTTTGGCGCAAACGGAAATGTTAATTTACTACTGTAGCCGCTTTTCGCTTAGCGGCAAGCCGGCAACGGAGGTGTTAATTTACGGGCACAACCCTCCACCCCTAGTATATTTGCAATTTGCGGCTACGGCCTACGGTGGGAGGTGTTCTTCCCCACGGGGCATGTCCCTGTGCAATGTCGATGCGAACTTGCATGCCAATGGAGAATGAACTCCGATGCGCGCACGGATCAAATCTGCCTATCCCAAGATTCACAGATTAATTTTTGCTCGCGGTTCATGCACCTAGCTAGCTACTTCGTTCGTGCTTTCTTGATAATTTCCCTTCATTTTCTATCTACTGCTCATGATGGGAACGATTGAGTGTGGGCTAATAACAAAAAATGGGTTTGACATTCGGGTTGTCGGGTGCAGCGGTGACCCGACCATGTTCGAGGAGTTCTGGCGCGGGACAGGGGACGCGGCGGAGATCGTCATCCCGGGGCACCAGACCATGAGCTACTTCTCCGACATCGGCAACGTCTGCTGGTTCCTCGAGCCCGGCTTCGACCACCAGGTGCGCCGCCTCCACCGCCTCGTCGGCAACGCCGCCGCCGACGACGGCTACCACGTCCTCGTCGGCACCGGATCCACCCAGCTCTTCATGGCCGCGCTCTACGCCCTGTCGCCGCCCTCCGCCGCCGGTGCCGCGCCCATGAGCGTCGTCTCCACCGCGCCTTACTACTCGGTAAGTAACTAGCGCCAGCCAGCCAGCAGTATTTTTTAATAAATTTTATTGGAGTACCGGGGCGATCGATCAGCTAGACCGATCGAGGCCTCGCTGTCGATGCCGGCCTCCGTCGCTGTGGCCTGCTTCGGCAGCCTAAAAATAAATTCGAGACGAATTCGGGTAATGTTTCGTGCCGATGAATTGTTGGGTGACAGGGATGGCAAGACCCGTCGTTATCTTATCATTCCCCACATAATGATGAGGAGATAGAGCAGAATTCAAAGCCGTGGAGGGGGACACCGATGGCGCCACGCACTTTTGTTCCCTCCCCATTGTCCCCAACACACGGTCAGGTCATGTGATGGTTGGTCACCAAGCATATGCTG
>OAMR01000069.1:2510615-2522634 GCA_900205405.1 Echinochloa crus-galli
CGGCGGCGCCGCCAGCGGCAGGGGAAGGGCGAGGCAGGAGGAGTCGTCGGTGCCCAAGGCCTCGGCCGCCGGGGCGCCGTCGACCGGCAAGCCGGCGGTCACGGCAACCTCCGTGATCAACCTTGACCAGTGAGTTTTCAAATCTTTCCCCTTCCCCCTTTCCTCTCGCTGCCGCGTTCGCCAGCTCGTTTGCTGCTTCAAGGTTAGCGCTTCGCTTGCAGCATCACCGCTTTTCGTTTGGCGCAAACGGAAATGTTAATTTACTACTGTAGCCGCTTTTCGCTTAGCGGCAAGCCGGCAACGGAGGTGTTAATTTACGGGCACAACCCTCCACCCCTAGTATATTTGCAATTTGCGGCTACGGCCTACGGTGGGAGGTGTTCTTCCCCACGGGGCATGTCCCTGTGCAATGTCGATGCGAACTTGCATGCCAATGGAGAATGAACTCCGATGCGCGCACGGATCAAATCTGCCTATCCCAAGATTCACAGATTAATTTTTGCTCGCGGTTCATGCACCTAGCTAGCTACTTCGTTCGTGCTTTCTTGATAATTTCCCTTCATTTTCTATCTACTGCTCATGATGGGAACGATTGAGTGTGGGCTAATAACAAAAAATGGGTTTGACATTCGGGTTGTCGGGTGCAGCGGTGACCCGACCATGTTCGAGGAGTTCTGGCGCGGGACAGGGGACGCGGCGGAGATCGTCATCCCGGGGCACCAGACCATGAGCTACTTCTCCGACATCGGCAACGTCTGCTGGTTCCTCGAGCCCGGCTTCGACCACCAGGTGCGCCGCCTCCACCGCCTCGTCGGCAACGCCGCCGTCGACGGCTACCACGTCCTCGTCGGCACCGGATCCACCCAGCTCTTCATGGCCGCGCTCTACGCGCTCTCGCCGCCCGCCAACGGCGCCGCCGCCAACGCGCCCATGAGCGTCGTCTCCACCGCGCCTTACTACTCGGTAAGTAACTAGCGCCAGCCAGCCAGCAGTATTTTTTAATAAATTTTATTGGAGTACCGGGGCGATCGATCAGCTAGACCGATCGAGGCCTCGCTGTCGATGCCGGCCTCCGTCGCTGTGGCCTGCTTCGGCAGCCTAAAAATAAATTCGAGACGAATTCGGGTAATGTTTCGTGCCGATGAATTGTTGGGTGACAGGGATGGCAAGACCCGTCGTTATCTTATCATTCCCCACATAATGATGAGGAGATAGAGCAGAATTCAAAGCCGTGGAGGGGGACACCGATGGCGCCACGCACTTTTGTTCCCTCCCCATTGTCCCCAACACACGGTCAGGTCATGTGATGGTTGGTCACCAAGCATATGCTGCTGCTGCTGCTCATGGCGGCTGGCTGCTCACTGATCAGTATAGTCTGATCGATCGATCCCTAGCTCCCTGATGGGATTTGAGATCCATCGATCTACATTGTTGTAGGGCCGGCCCGGCATTACTGCGATGTGCGGGTAGCCGACATGTCTCTTTAAACAATGATCCATCATCAGCAGCAGGCCATTAGCTTAGCAGCTCCCCGGCCTTCTTCTAGAATCATGATGGCAGAATCTTAGTGGTACTGGTTCGGTTAGCAGTTTAGCACTGCGTGGGTTAGGCGGGAGGCTTGCCGTTCAAAAATCGAGCTCCATGTGCCGGCCGGCCGGCAGGAATATTTCTCACACATGGCGCCACCGGCGTGCACCCACCAGTTCTGGTTATGTTCATGTGGCATGATTCATCTCTGCTAACATGGTAGGAGAACAGCCCAACAGGAAACCGCCGGCATTTCATTTTTATGGGTTTCTGCCTGGTGTCCCTGCTGCATATCTAGCGCTAAATCATGTGTTGAGCAGTGGGCGTCGGCGCGCCGAATTGATAGTTTATTTTGCTATTATTCCCCATACCCTGCATTCTGAACTGCACTATACTAATGATTGATGAGAAAATAAACTAGTCCCATGCTCTGAACTTCTGAAGTCTGAACAATACCAATGATTCGTATACCAAAAATAAAACTGACGATGATGGGGAGTCAATCAATGCAATGCACTGACTTGATCTGATCTGATCTGATCTGTGTGCAGTCCTACCCTGCCGTCACCGATTTCCTCCAGTCCGGGCTCTTCCGCTGGGCCGGCGACGCCAACTCGTTCAAGGGCGACACCTACATCGAGCTGGTGTGCTCGCCGAACAACCCCGACGGCACCATCCGTGAAGCCGTTCTTTCCTCCAAATCCGGCATCGCCGTTCATGATCTGGCCTACTACTGGCCCCAGTACACCCCCATCACCAAGCGCGCCGACCATGACATCATGCTCTTCACTGTGTCCAAGAGCACTGGCCACGCCGGCACGAGGATCGGGTAATGCATGTGTCTGTGTTCATGCTGAGAATTAAACGTCGTGCCGATATGGTGACGAATTCGAAGCAGCCGAATCGCAATGGCTGATGATGGAACGTTGCCACTCCAGGTGGGCGTTGGTGAAGGACAGGGAGGTGGCGAAGAAGATGACCAAGTTCATCGAGCTGAACACCATCGGCGTGTCCAAGGACTCGCAGCTGCGCGCCGCCAAGGTCCTCAGCGCGGTCTCCGACGCCTACGAGCTCCCGGAGGCGAAGGAGGAGCACCGCCTGTTCGACTACGGGCGGCGCAAGATGGCGGAGCGCTGGAGCATGCTGCGTGAGGCCGCCGCCGCGTCGGGCATCTTCAGCCTGCCCGACGAGACCTCCGGCTACTGCAACTTCGCCAACGAGACGGCGTCCACCAACCCTGGTAATAAGCATGCGCCGCCATGTCTGAACTCTGAACTGACCATCGCGTTCTGCGTTCACCGTCTCACTGATCGAGCTCTTCCATGGCCTGCTTGGCTTGCTTGCTTGCAGCGTTCGCGTGGCTGCGCTGCGACAGGGAGGACGTGGAGGACTGCGCGGGATTCCTCCGGGAGCACAAGATCCTGACGCGGAGCGGGAGCCAGTTCGGAGCGGATCCCAGGTACGTCCGGGTCAGCATGCTCGACAGGGACGACGCCTACGAAATCTTCGTGAAGCGCCTCGCCTCCCTCAAGTGAGGTGAGGTGAAGAGGACGAAGCAGCCAAGCAGGGATCGATGGAAAAATGGAATGCCACTCGGCCGGCGCCGGCATGCGTGCGTGCGTGCCCGTGGGAGCATGAGTAGAGCAGAAGTATTATCAGTAGAGTAGGAAGAAGCAGAGGAGGAGCGTTTTGTTTTGCTCTTCTGCTGTGTGTTGTGTTTGTTGGGGATGCATGCTTGTCGCAGCATCCCAAATATTTCTTATAAAGGTTTCATTTTTTTTCCTTTGCTAATTGCTACCTACTGTATGTGAGACTGAGCTGACATAACGAAGATCGATCTGGGAATACATTTGTGAATGAACTGAATAATAAAGGACAAAAAAATTGCTATAGCCGTTCGGAAAGGTACTCCGGGGAACATAGGATACTCTTCAATACACAAATGGGCTGGCCCCAGCATTGTGCGCTAGAGGATATATGGGCCGACTGCCCCCCATATTCAATAATAATGGGCCAGAGGTGTTGGGCCGTGATCCTTTGCAAAGGGGAATCAAGACATGGGTGGGCTACCAAACAACGCTACTAAAACCAAACCAAACCCCAAGTAATTCTCTTCCAGTGGCCACTTCCGTCTCCGGCCACCGGCACCGCCATGGCCTCCGACGCGGCGGCGCTCTCCCGCCTCGTCGACCGCACCCGGGTCCCCGACCCAGCGCTGCAGCGCCACGCGGTCGCGGCCTTCTTCCGCCACCTCCTCTCCCTCCCCGCGCCGCTCCCTGACGCCGCCCATGACGCCGCCTCCGCCCTGCTCGCCTCGCCCCACCCCGCCGTCGCCGCGCACGCCGCGGCCTCCGTCGCCCGCCTCGCCGCCTCCCGCCCCGACCTCCTGCCCCAAGGCCTCGCGCTCCCGCTCCTCCTCGCGCCCCTCGCGGCCTCCCCCTCGCCCCGGCTCGCCTCCTGCCTCGTCAAGGCCGTCTCCGCGCTCGCGGCCTGCGCCCTCCGCTCCGGCTCCCGCTTCCCGCCCCATAACCACCCATTCGTCCAGGCGCTCGCGTCGGGGGCGGACGGCGCGCGCGCGGAGCTGGTGTTCGTGATGTTCTCCGTGGTGAGGAAGGGGGACGCCGCATTCGCGAGGGATTTGATAGGCGCACTGGCCGCAGCGGCGTCGGCAACGGGGAAAGCTGGTGTCGCCATCCCGGCGTTGAAGTTACTCGAAGAGAGCATGCTGCATTTCGGCCGTGGGGATGATCGGGTAGGTGTTGCGGTCTATACTCATAAGGATGATATCAGTTCTCTGACCCGGAGATGCTCCACAGTTGGCAATGCTGTGAGCAATCATGCAAACAGGAACTTGGCCATGTGCACTGTGTGTGTTGGAGCAGCAGTTCCGATGCATTTCATCACAGAAGTGATGGGTTTTCAATATTTCCATATTATTTGTCTAGTCCAGATTAGTTGTAGCAAAAGAAAAAAAAGTGTAGGAAAATCATTGGAGCTTTGGCGAGCTTATATGTCATATCTGGAAGTGTGTTATTGTGTCATGTGTTCTCAATAGAAGTAGCCACATTTGGTGATTCATCATTAGTATGCCTTTTCTTCAGGAAATACGGCTATGGCTTAGTTCTGCAGAGTGCTTGGTTGATGCTTATGTGGTGTTGCTGAAGAAGTTGGCTCATGCTCAAATGGTACTGCTCTCTGCCTTTTGCTTAATTTGTACAATGAAATGTTGGAGTGACTAATATCTGTGTATCAGCCAGTGTGCTTCTTGGGTTTATTTCTTCTCTTAATAGACATGTTATCTGCTGGCACCTAGATCTGTTTAAATGGAATGATGATGATCGTTAGTGAAACGTTTACCATTTGATGAAAATTTAATACTGTCGCGGAATCCGGTTACTGGACTTATCCATTTTGGTAGGGTTTGTATGTACTTGATGATGCTGTATCAGTATACTGCTCCACTTGACATATTGTATACTGATGTATGAATCAAAATGTGTCACAAAAAATACATCTCTGCGTGAAATATTTTTCCGAAATTTTGTGAATTTCGGATTATATACTCCTGGATGGTGCTATTACACCATTTCTTTGCACTTTGGACTGCTCTGTATTTTTTTTAAAGTGCAGATTCCATGCTGTAGGAGTATCCAGCATAAGTTTGTCCACTCAAAACCCGTGAGGCATTAACTGTCCGCAACAGTTTTTCTTCTGAATGTCTCTTTGCTTTAAAACACTAAGATTTATTTGACACACGAACTTCTATAATTTAATAGTCAGTGATGATGTTGACTTGACATGTGGACCTCTTTCATGTTTGATTACTCATTGATGAGGTGATAATCGTTGCTTGCTTTCTTGCAATTACTTGAATTCAAATACGTATATGGTTGCTGTGCATGGGTAATGCAGATATATTATACTGATGCCTTTCTTCCTTTAACAGCCAATACATGATGCTCAGGCAAGTAGTGCAACGTTGATGGAAGCACTACTATCACAATGTTCATTTCATCAAAAGTTTCTGGGAGTCACTTCTGCTGTTCTTGGATTATCGAAACATTTATTCTCAGTGCAAAAGGACCTTGGATTATGCTATCTACCTGAGATTTCAATTGTTCTTAGTTCTCTTTCTTATTCTCTCAGTGGGCTGGAGTTTGAACACGAACAGCTAGCTGGCTTGAAACTTCTGGCCTTTTTGATTGAATGGAAACATGAAAACGGTACATTCCCAAATGTTTTATACACCCCCCCTCTCTAAATTTCCAATTCCTGTTGTTCGAGGCACTAGGAACTTGGTTCTTATTGTTTTCCAGCCTGCTTAAGCTTCTGTTTTTTAATTCGTATTACTAACCTTATTTAGAACCAAAAGTGAATTTGGAATGGTATCATCTTCCTCTGCTCCAATAGTCCTCATGGAGAGGGTTTGCAGCAATTAATGTGTCAAATACACTGGTGCTATTCTCATATGTCCTGAATAGAGAATCATAATTTTAGGGGGTTGTCTATCTATATTTCAAGTAAAAAACCAAACTGTATTTTTCAAATATTTTGTCATCCCTTGTTTTTGTGTATGTGTTGCATTGGTCCCAACAAAATCAATAAAACTCGCTGGACAGGAAGATGATAAGCAAAACAAAAATCACTTAAAGATGAAATAGCATGATAATTATTTAAAATGTTAGCGGTAATTTTTCAGATATATGATGGCAAACATACCATGGCTATTAACATATGGAAATATGCATGTTTGAAAACAGAGGGAGTGACGCTATAGTTTTTTTTAGCTCAATCCATTTTTTGGGGGCGGCTTAGAGTCGATCTAATGTTCATTTTGTTGTCATTAACATGAGATGCAATGTGTGTTATCATCGGAAAGTTTCATATATGTGTATGACTGCAGTGCTTGAACGGAAAGAACAAAAGCACCACCTCAGCGATGAGCTTCTCTGTGTTATGGCAGTTATCAACCTTGCAATTTCTCCATCTAAATCTGTGAAAGCTGTGGCATATCATGTTCTGTCAAGGTTCAGCTTGCTCGTTTTAGACTTGCCTGCCTCTCATTCATCAGAGCAACAAGATATTTCAACGGATTACCACATAAGCAAACCTGCACTTATTCTTCCTAAACTTCTGCGTCATCTATGGTCCCAGGTTATCCTTTTGTCCTTGGTGTTTTTTTTCTTTGTCCTGTTCTTGTTCTGCCTTATTCTCACAAGTTGTTAAAGAAATGAATTGTGACAATTAAACTTCACAATCTGAGTATGAAGCATCATATTGTGGTGTTTGACGGCACAAATATGCTTGGCATCACCCAATGCAAATACTTTCAAAATTCATATGTAATGAGTAATATTCTATATTATTTTAGGTTTCATAAATACCGGAGTATTTGTTATCTTCCTAGCTGCAATACTTTCATAATTTGAGTATAAAAGGTTCAGGTTATGTTAGATGAATAGCGGGTACTTAACCAGTCAGCCACCTAGTAGTGATGATAGGATATAATTGAGTCAATCTTGTGCTCTAACTGCCAATTATATGGTAACACATAGGGGCAATGCATACGAGCATGTGCAGTGGTGCCATTTTATATGCCGGCTCATGCATTGCCATGTAATCATGAGATATTTAACAGAAACCCTCTACAACGGGTTGTCTTTATAGTTATCTCTTAGGGATTCCACTAAATGAATGTTACGAGTCCCATGGCAACCACAACTCGTACAACAGTGTGGCAGCTGTCTCATTGTGCTAAATTTATCTTATGAGACCATTGTTTCGCAAGACAGCAACTTCTTCCTCTCACCCCCTCTGCTACAGTATGCGTTACTGTTAGCAATACACTATCACCGCCCATAGCAATCACATTAATTATGTCAACCTCTCTTTTGTGTGACTCAACTCAGTGCAAGGTGGCGAATGTTCATATAGGAAAATATATTCTTGTGCATATGTACATATTGCAGCATCACCGGGAAAGGGTCATGTTTTTTTCAATGTTAGTATTGATTTATTCATCTCTTGGAGTCTTGGTTCTATTTTGAGTCTGTGTTCACATATATTCTAGGCATGTTTCTGTCTCTAGAAGAGAAAGAAACTTGTTCATATGATAGGAGTTTCTCATGCTATTTGCCCCCTTAAAAAGGCACGCAGGTTGTTGCTTGCTCCAAATCTTCTCCACTACCATCCCCAGAAAACCATCTTTTATGTTTCTTGTGTACTATGTGCTCATATAAGTTTGTTCAATTTCTGCATCCCATGATCCCATCCGCAGCCATCTTCAGCAGCCTTCATTTTTATGAAGCACACAGCTACCAATGTTTCACCTGATCCTAGTCGGAAATATTCAGAAGCAAGATGTTGGACTCATCAACTAAATGAATATCTGACAGTCCTTCGCAGACAAAAGCTTACGTTGGATGGCATGTCTTCGAAAAAGACATCTTCAGGTCGATGAGTTTACTTGTGCCTTCTATATGCTTACTATATTTTTATCTTTATTTAATCCTCTAACCTGTTGCTCTATATAATTACTTGCAGTAGCAATATCATCTCTGATAGGCTCTGTAGCATCTGTTTTGGTAATGCATCCAAAACTTGGTACTTCTGCTATAGAGTCTTTGGCTGTGCTTGGTGCATCAGACCCAAGATTGGGTATGCCATTGTTTGTAGTTATCCTCTTCTATAGCAAGATTCTATGCAGCAACAGTAATTTTTCAACAGAGATCTCGGTGAGTACTGCAAGTCTATGTTTCTTCCATATTTGAATGCACATGATGACGAATTAAAGTTCACTTGATGCCTTGATGGGATTCTAATCAAATGTGAAATCCTCACTAGTTTAAAATAATTTTTCACTGTCCAAACCGAGGCCTTTTGAATTGAGAATCCACGTTGTAATGTCAATAGACAGTAGTTTGCAGAAGGGATTATGATCACTCATTTTTAGAAATGGGAGGTACGGAACTCCAAAACTACTTGGATGCATGCACATGTGATACTTAAGCCGAAGTATTCCGAAATTTTTGGAAAGTTATCGCAACGAATAGAAGATGGGATGGTGATTTAAATTTTAGTACTTCGCATCAACACGGAGGTACATTGAATGTACCTGAATGTTCAAGTGCCAATGCAATTTTGATCTTGGACGATGTTTTTTTGAAAGAAATACCCCAAGGGAGACCCCTGAAGTTTAATGTGCCTCACCCAGTATTTGAACCCTGGGTGGGAGCCTTCTAGCTAGTGGCCTTTGCCACTACACCATGAGCTCCTTGGCGATCTTGGACGATGTTACATTTCTTTTCTTGCCTTGACTGCAAATACAGCACAGACATGATTCGAATTGCAAAAACAGTCGAATATTTGATATATGTACTTTTCACATATGATTTGCAGCTAAGTTTGCTAGAGTCATTGCCATCACTTGCTATACATGGTTTTGTGCTTCCACTCGCTCTGCAATGGATATCGCCAATGCTTAAAAGGGACACAAATCCGTAAGTTAAATGCACTAATCACAAGTGAGCCCCAACTTCATTTTCTTTTTTATTTTTCTTGTTTGCTTGTCCTAATGAACTCCGCCTATGTTGTCTCAACATAGCAGGTCCCAAGCCCTGGTAAAGGAGGAGGGTTGTGATAGGCTCGGCGAGCCAATGTAAAACCTAGCCACTCATGTTCTACAGCGGGCCAATAATGTTAAGAGAGGTAGAGGGCGACCCAAACTAACTTGGGACGAGTCGGTTATTAGAGACCTTAAAGAGTGGAATATCTCTAAGGATTTAGCTATGGATAGGAGCGCTTGGAGACTAGCAATTAATGTGCCTGAGCCGTGATCTTTGCTTTCTTTTCTGCTTTCCTCTAACTTTTTTTCTGTTTTTTTTTTTTTTGACCTTTTGGGTTTCACCTCTAGCCTACCCCAACTAGCTTGGGACAAAAGGCTATGTTGTTGTTGTTGTTGTTGTTGTTGCTTGTCCTAATGAGCTTAATCTCATTGTACTGACACATATGGACCGCCTGGTCTTGGTTTCATTTTTTATTTATTTTTATCTCTGAACACAAATGAACGCAATCTCCTTTGTTATTTGGAGAAAAAAAAGTCAATTTTACTACCCTCACCTATCCGCTTTGTCCATTTAACCCCTGAACAAAATTTAGGCTCATTTTACTCCCCCGAACTATTTCAGTTGGTCCAATCTACCCCCAAATCGGATCTGTCCTTTTTTGTTTCTCCATATATAAGTTGAATTTTAAATTCAAATTTTGAGAGATAACTTATGACATGATGCCCTATATTACAAAAATACGTTATGAAATTTTCACAACTATTTTCTGTGCAATTTTGCATCCTTATGATCAATTTTGTATTAAAATTTTCTAATCTATAAGAATAAGCACGGGAAATTCTTAATATATTTTTTATAGCATGAGGCATCATATTCCGTATGCCCTCATAAAATTTGAATTTAAAACTCATTTTTTAGGTGGAGAAACAAAAAAGATAAATTCCATTAGTGGGTAGATTGGACCAAATGAAACAGTCAGGGGGAGCAAGTAGAGCCTCAATTTTGTTGAGGGGGTTAAGTGGACAGGTAAGGGTAGTTTAATGTACTTTTTCCAAGAAAAATAGAGTTCAGCATTCAGGCATTAGCAGCCAAACACATTAAATAGACATTTTTCAGGAAATTTAAGAACCAGCACAAGCCAGCATACATTGGTGCAGGTTACATTACTATATATTTTTTATATAAAAGATTATCTGTGTTTCTAGCACATATTACATAAAAAGAAATATCGTGCAATGCTTGAATTCAGAACCTAAGGTTATTCAGAATTCAAATTTCAGAACCGTCCATATAAGATACAAAACTTGGTTTTATGAGTCTTTAGCCCAACGTCGCTGGAAGATCACGAGCTTGTATTCCTTCTGTGCTTGCTTAGTTTCTGCCTTTAGGATGTCTAAATATTCTGGCACCTTCTCCAAATATCTCCATATTCTGGCACCTTGTCCAAATTACCAGAAAATCACACATCTTATGCTCAATCTTATTAGTCTGTTAACTTACTGGTGATCAAAGCAATGGAAGCATATCATTTCTGATCTTAGCAATTACTTTTATATTTAACATAAATAAGCCCCATTTTGAAATGTTGGTTTGTTTTGAACATCTACCTTGCAGGTCTGTCCTAATTGCTGTGAGTTTATTGTGTATACATATCTGTATTTGGTTGAATAGTGTTTAGCTTATGGATGTTGCAGTAATGGACTGACTGAGTTCTGATTATCACATTTAGTCATATTTATCAGTTTAATTTCAGACCCTTTCCTTTCTTTAAACATAAGGAAAACAAATGTGGAATTAGTTGCTTGTGCTGTTCTTATAATGATTTTTCTGCAGGGTTCTATATGCTGTAGCTGTTCGATTACTCTGCAAAATATGGATTGTCACTGATTGGGCATTTCCAAACTTACAAGTAAGAATGCTATTTCAACTGGATATTGTAATCTTATTTTGTCATGGTGAGCTTTCATACATTGTATGTGATGTAAAACTAAGGTGATGCAAAAACATGACTAGCGAGATTGATAAATTTGTGCCTTTCTGGTCCGATTTTGAAACATGATGTACCCTTACCTGCCATTTCAAAATTTTGCAGTCCCTGACACAGGGGCCACAGACCCACATGCCATTGGCATTTTCAAAAGATTAGCTGGCAGTTTGTGTTTTTTATAGATTGATTCAGTAAAATTGTTACTAATTTTGGCTTCTAATTTAGGTAATTCTGGATCCTGAAAAAATTTCCAATTTCATCTCTGACAGAGAGATTTCCATGAGTATTGCCTCATCAATCCGTGATGTTTGCAAGCACAACCCAGATAGAGGTGTTGATTTAATATTATCTGTCTCGGTCAGTATTTTCTAGATATATTTTTCCAACTATCATTTATTGTTACTTGGTATGGTTTCTAACATGTAGTCAAGTACCTTGTAGTTTTGTATCGAGAGTCGTGATTCTGTGGTTCAAGCTCTTGGTCTGGAGAGCCTCTCATATCTGTGTGAAGCTGATGTGGTCGGTAAGTCTAAATTTCTTACTTTCCATTAGCTTGAGCTCATTACTTAGTTTCTGGTCAATGTCCCAACACTCAATAAGTTATTGCCAGTATAAATTACAATGTTGTCACAAAACCATGTGTTCCGAAAAGTGAAAATTACTAAGGGAGGTATTTTTATAAGAATTCATATTTGCAGCACCTCACATCTGAAATTAGCTCCTCATTTGTATGCCAGATTTCTATACAGCCTGGAAAGTTATATCGAAGGAGCTGCTTGATTATTCTGTTGAGCCTGCTATTGCTCACAGGTATGACTGCTGACAAATATTTGACTGAATGCTAATATGTGTCTGGTCTGGTAGACTGGTATCACCAAACACCAATGTACAGGTCTGTGCTGACATGTGCTTCTTACTCTCAATTTGTTTTCTTGTTTTT
>OAMR01000069.1:2527859-2565043 GCA_900205405.1 Echinochloa crus-galli
GAAATGTTGGTTTGTTTTGAACATCTACCTTGCAGGTCTGTCCTAATTGCTGTGAGTTTATTGTGTATACATATCTGTATTTGGTTGAATAGTGTTTAGCTTATGGATGTTGCAGTAATGGACTGACTGAGTTCTGATTATCACATTTAGTCATATTTATCAGTTTAATTTCAGACCCTTTCCTTTCTTTAAACATAAGGAAAACAAATGTGGAATTAGTTGCTTGTGCTGTTCTTATAATGATTTTTCTGCAGGGTTCTATATGCTGTAGCTGTTCGATTACTCTGCAAAATATGGATTGTCACTGATTGGGCATTTCCAAACTTACAAGTAAGAATGCTATTTCAACTGGATATTGTAATCTTATTTTGTCATGGTGAGCTTTCATACATTGTATGTGATGTAAAACTAAGGTGATGCAAAAACATGACTAGCGAGATTGATAAATTTGTGCCTTTCTGGTTCGATTTTGAAACATGATGTACCCTTACCTGCCATTTCAAAATTTTGCAGTCCCTGACACAGGGGCCACAGACCCACATGCCATTGGCATTTTCAAAAGATTAGCTGGCAGTTTGTGTTTTTTATAGATTGATTCAGTAAAATTGTTACTAATTTTGGCTTCTAATTTAGGTAATTCTGGATCCTGAAAAAATTTCCAATTTCATCTCTGACAGAGAGATTTCCATGAGTATTGCCTCATCAATCCGTGATGTTTGCAAGCACAACCCAGATAGAGGTGTTGATTTAATATTATCTGTCTCGGTCAGTATTTTCTAGATATATTTTTCCAACTATCATTTATTGTTACTTGGTATGGTTTCTAACATGTAGTCAAGTACCTTGTAGTTTTGTATCGAGAGCCGTGATTCTGTGGTTCAAGCTCTTGGTCTGGAGAGCCTCTCATATCTGTGTGAAGCTGATGTGGTCGGTAAGTCTAAATTTCTTACTTTCCATTAGCTTGAGCTCATTACTTAGTTTCTGGTCAATGTTCCAACACTCAATAAGTTATTGCCAGTATAAATTACAATGTTGTCACAAAACCATGTGTTCCGAAAAGTGAAAATTACTAAGGGAGGTATTTTTATAAGAATTCATATTTGCAGCACCTCACATCTGAAATTAGCTCCTCATTTGTATGCCAGATTTCTATACAGCCTGGAAAGTTATATCGAAGGAGCTGCTTGATTATTCTGTTGAGCCTGCTATTGCTCACAGGTATGACTGCTGACAAATATTTGACTGAATGCTAATATGTGTCTGGTCTGGTAGACTGGTATCACCAAACACCAATGTACAGGTCTGTGCTGACATGTGCTTCTTACTCTCAATTTGTTTTCTTGTTTTTTCTTTTTTTGCAGTTTGTGTGTTCTGTTGAGATGCGGAGCGATGGATGCTGAGGTGTATTCTGGAATATCTAATAACCTGATAGGAATATTGTGGAGCATTGGAACATCTAAGAAAAATGATTCCGAATCTCTCTGGGCTAAAGCAAGAGGAACTGCTTTTCACTCCTTGTCTCAGTACAAGGTTATTCTACAATTTTTTGTTCCATGTGCACTTAACTGCTACTTTCCGGTTAGAAATCCTGTTTCAAAGGTTTGTAAGATTTTTTTAACAATGAGTGCTTTACAGGTCTCACTTATTCAAGATGCTATTCCCGATTTCTGGAAACAAAATTATGGATTCTTTACTAGTGAATATAATGTGGTAGTTCTCAATGCCATGGAGAACCTTCAAGATGAGATTGTCAAGTTTGAACACATGTTAGTATTTCTATTGTCTTCTGAATTCAGATGCTTACAGACACCCATAACTAATGTCTCCCTGTTCACACAGAAACCGTCGTAGAGTGACCACTGATAAAAGAGTTGCTGTGCATAAATTTGAGAAGCTACTGGATGTTTTCCCTCAGGCCGTGTTTAAAGGTATACGAATGATGGAGTTCAACTCAAATTACATGGTTTTGTTATTTGAAGATCTAAAATGCCGAATGCCTGATATTCTGTCCAATTCATATGTTTCTAGTTCTAAGCAAATACTTAGCTTGTTCTATCCTGCGTTTTATGAGAAATTCATAGTTTGTTCTGCTCAATGTTTATTACAATCTGTTTTCAGTTTCATCTTTAAGCTCCCCATTTGACTATTGCATTCAAATTGTAGGGAAGTCAAATCATCATCAGTTGCCTGGTGCTGCTCTTCTAACTCTGAATTTTACCCCAAAGGATATAATTAATGAAGGGAAATCTAAGGTTAGTAATATGTAATGCTGGGTTTCTTATTCACCGCACATCACCACTAAAAAAAACCTGAATCCTTCTCATGTTATGTTATTCATGTTTGCTGATCTCATTTGCAGGGTTTGCCTAGAGTTCATGCTGCTTTTGAGCAAGCATTTACAGAAATTGCTGAATCTATGTACATATCAAGAAACATAGAGGTAGCTCTTCTTGCGTTGCATTCATGGAAATCATTCGTTTCCAACTGGATGCAAGCAGTTGTTGCTTTGCTTGACATTAAAGAGTCATCAAAGTTGAACAAAACTTTAAAAGCTGCTAATGATATATTTAAGGTATATGTTTATATCTTTAAGATATCCCTTGTTTTTTTGCTTATGTTATTCTACTTCAGTCGATAGTGCTTTGATTTAACAAAAATTGCAAGTTTATTATTTATCAGCGTCTTTATAGGAGCAAACTTTCAAGGTGCATAATGTCCCTCATATACCAAAAGAACTGATAGTTTGGAGACAGCGATTATTTTTTATTCATGTTGATGGCGATGCAGGACAATATTTTATTATGCATGATGATTTTGGTACTTGATTATGCATCTTCTACATATACTATATGGATTTTACTAATGTTTGCATCTTCCTTTCTATCGTCCTCCTTTTTTTATATTTGCCCCCTGCATTCACTTCCTTAATGCTAATGTTTACATTTCCTTGTGTTTTCTTAATTGTGGTTGCAGATTTTGTGCAATCATGTTCCAGTATCTACTCCTCGAGTTGCTGTTAACATTGCTCTTGTCATTGGAGCACTATGCTCGGTAAGATGTCTTTATTCTTATTTTAGCCATTCCCAAATATGTGTGATTGCAAATTATATGGTTTTGATGTATTTGATCCTTTTGCCATCTGTTTTACCAATCCTGTCCTTATACTGGTGAAGACAGTTCAAGTATTATTTTCTGTCTCACCTCTAGGCCTCGAGCATCAGTGCATTCCTATGGTTGTTCCAATGATTTATTTGCTAATTTTGATTTAATTGGCATCATCTTATCTTATTGCCAGATTGTTCCACCAACTGCCCATTTGGTAATATCTTCTGCATCAGATTTTCTTTTAAAATGGCTGCATCAATGCGAACATGAGCACCAGCAGTGGTCAGCAGCTCTCTCTCTCGGACTAATATTCAATTGTTTTCATCCCACGGATAAAAAGAGTAGGTTTCAGGTTATTAACGGACTTCTTGAGGTATGAAATCTCACTCTCCGCTCATAGTTGAATATGTTTAGACCTTACACATTTCTTCCTTTTAGATAGCAATGTATTAGCAAGTAGTCGCAAATTCACTACTGCCTTAATGCACATGCAAGCACCTTCTTTTGCATAGTTTAACAACATTCGCTTACATGATGCCATATCATAATTGCATAACATGGTAGATCATGGGGATACAGCCATCTATGTTGTTAGCACGTAGTATTAGACTGCTTTCCTAATGTCCTGTGTCTGATGACTGTTATACATTACTGACCTGATGTCACTTGATCAATAGGAGCTTATTTATGTATTGCTCCGTGCTTCATCCCAGTGAAATGCTTGTTCATGATGCTGGATGCTGAAGCAGGACAAGTCCATGTCTGTCTATGTGTTGCAACTTGCTTTTCAAATACAATTTCTGCATATTTAGTGAATGCTGCGTAGCCACTCCAGATTATGAAAGTCTTCTTTTACTTTTCGTTCCTGTTGGGTATAATATTCAGGGCATACTTTCACATTATGTATTATGCTTTTCCATATTTAGGTTCTCAAAAACTGAAAGCAGTCTTACTTTCTCATTATGTCTTATGCTTTTCCACAAGGTCATCTCAAAAACTGAAAGCTGTCTTGCAAAAGGAGCTTGTGGACTGGCACTAGGCTATGCTTGCCAAGGTCTTTTAACGAGGGTACATAATGCTACTGATTCAGAAGTAGAGGCTACTACAGAACTCAACGAGCGTGCATCAGTTGAAGATATTCTTCATGCTTTGGTTTCTTCATTGATTCAGCTATGTCCGTCCTCATGTTATTCTCTCAAAAAGCTTAGTATATATGGAATAGACTCCGTGGAAGGGATTGGAACATCTAAGAAAAATGATTCCGAATCTCTCTGGGCTAAAGCAAGAGGAACCGCTTTTCACTCCTTGTCTCACTACAAGGTTATTCTACAATTTTTTGTTCCATTTGCACTTACCTGCTACTTTCCGGTTAGAAATCCTGTTTCAAAGGTTTGTAAGATTTTTTTTAACAATGAGTGCTTTACAGGTCTCACTTATTCAAGATGCTATTCCTGATTTTTGGAAACAAAATTATGGATTCTTTACTAGTGAATGTAATGTGGCAGTTCTCAATGCCATGGAGAACCTTCAAGACGAGATTGTCAAATTTGAACACATGTTAGTATTTCTATTGTCTTCTGAATTCAGATGCTTAACATTAGGATATATGTGATTTAAATCACGTAACAATCTTCCAATTCACTTCCCGACACTCGATTATGGTTGCATGCCTTTGCTGCTGCAATGGATGATGTTTTTGCTCACGCAAAGAATCTAGTAATGCATAATCATTTGTCTATATGTTATTCCAGTGGATTTAATGCAAAGATCTATATATGTGCATCAATTTAGAGTACCTTGTGTTTTTGTGTTATGGTCACACCATTTTACTTGCAGTGTATTTTGCTCCAACATTTGCCACACCTAATGAAGCTCTTTTCTGATTCAAGATTGGATAAACTGTACGAGGATTTAACTGAATACTTGTATTCCTCCCCCTCTTCATACTTGAATCACTCATGCGAAAAGAAAAGCATGATAAGAATGTCGTTCTGGGAAGGCATTTGCAAGTGCCTGGTGGAGGTTGTTTCTGAAGAATCTGGTGGTTTTTCATTCATTAAAAAATGCATTGAATGTTTGTTGCCTCTCTTGACTCTCCACAATGATGGTCAACCTGAATTCATGGATGAATGGTCTGCTGCTATAATGTGTCTTACCAATGCCCAGAGAAGTTGGCTGGGTGATATGCTGCAGGTTGGCAACGGCACAAATCTGTATTTATTAATGTCAGTTTTTATCCTTTTTCTTGAAGTTGTTTCACAGTGCTGCGATCACCTTTCATTTCAGGTTCGGAATACTGCTTTAGTCACCGAAGAAGAACATGTTGATGTGGCAAAAAAGATTATCATCAGAGCAAGATTGTGTACTACTGGTTGTGGTTCGGTACATGAGCTGGGTAATATAAAGATGATGATATTGTGTACAAAAGCTGATGGTAATTGCATTTATACGCTGTTTAGTACTAGCCTTCAATCTTCCATTCAATTATGTTTGTTTCGCACCCATCCTACAGCATTCTGTACATTATTTTGAAAAACTAATGAATATGCTATTTCAGGTGTCTGGTGGAGTGTCCTTGTTGAGATCGCTGCAGCTATTAACTCTGCGGAAAACAGTATCAAAAGGCAGTGGCTTCTGGATGCATTAGAGATTGGCTGTGTTACAGCTCACCCCTCAACGGTAATTATTCAAGATGCTATGCGGAATTTGTGGATGGGTACTTACTCCCACATGTTTCTTCCCTGTTACAGACATGATTAGGTTTTCTCGTTCTAATATTTCAGGTGCTGCGCTTTGTTGGCTTGCTATGTGATAGCTGCTGCATCTATATGCCACTTCTCATTGTTAATTCGAGAAATGTACTGAGTGACCTACCTGTCACCCTGCCTTCCTTTCTCTCCAGCAACATTTGGGATGATCTCAGGGATTCCGTTGCAGACAAGCTATGGTTGTTGACCACTCACATCTACACTTGGGCAGAACGATTGGGGCACGGAAATGACCTCACTGGGCATGATCATATTCACAGAAGTGAAACTGAGATGGCTACTTTTCTGGCCAATATTCTGCGTTCTACATGCATTGCAGTCGGAGACTACTTGACTGTTGATAAGCAGCTAAAGCTTGCAAATCTTGAGCACTATGATTGTTTGTAGGGAGATGTGTTTTCAATTTTATATTGGAAATATGTGTGTATTTGTGTAGTCTAAAATTCATGTTTCAGCACTTGATGTTCCCACTGATGATTCAACAATGCCTTGTCCTGTGCATAATTTAGTTTAACTATCTCACTTTATCCAATAAAAAATTGTCTAATGTTCATAGATCATAGCATGACTTTTGAGATAATGTTGCATTAGTTGGTGAGCACTATGGCATACTGCCACCAAACAATATGTTAGCAATTTCCTAGTGCCTAACAATTGAAGAGCGAAATTATGAAGAAAAATCAGAGTTATCTTAGACTACAGCTGAGACATAAAGGCTCTAATGCAAGTTTATCCGGGTCACACTAATGGTAAGTCTTACTGCAATATTCCATTTGTCTTGATCTTAGAGATCCTGTTTTCTACATCTTTCAGGACTATATTTCTCTAATTGTGTTGCATTCAATATGATACAGTGAGTCTTGGCATTTGGGGGTCAGAACTATATTTCAACCAGCTATTTCATTCGAAGAAACTTGTTGTGAAGTGCAATGTACATTGCCAATTGTTGGTGCTCCAGCTTGTAAGTAATCGAGTTGCTCTAGTGTCTGGTTGGAGTCCAAATATAACTACTCCGTACTCCATTTTTAGGGTTGGTGTGGATTAAATTTGATGCAGCATTTTACATCCGTAATCTTCTTAAATGGTGAATGGTCTTTAGGTGCATAAATTAACCAATTCTTGCTTGAATCACAATCCGTAATCAGTATGATAAATCTCAGAATATTATAGAAATGTTCCACACACAAAAAAAAAGCAATCACTAATAACGATTCTCATTCTTTCAGAAAGAAGTCCATAAGCATAGCATTTGATGCTTCAATTCCCAATGTTTCCTTTTCAAGTTTCTTTCATTGACTTTTTTCTGGGTGGGACATTTTCCTGAGAGCTTATCAGTATTTCTAAAAATAGAAAAGAAGCTAAATGCAGAATGTCTACCGAGTTCTATAAATATATATCCACTAACTTTTCCTTCTGGTGTCTCATTTAAAAGTTGCATGGGGAAGCTAGCCCTGTTCTGCCTACAACTAAAGAAAAATTGTATAAAGAAAGGTACTCTGTCGTGCATTACTTCGTTAGATAATTCAAATGATAATAGAAAAATTTCAAACTAGACCTGGAAAGTAAAAGTAAATTGAAAAGACAATGTCAAATCTAAGGAATAGGAGGCTGGATGTCACTTTTGGACATAAGTAGCTTCCATCTTAGCCCACAGCCCATGTACGGACGAATGAAATATAGATGGAAAGCTAACGGAATCAATATCTACGCCCTGTTCGTTTGGATTGTTTCCAACGAGCCAACAGTATTTTTCTCTCAGCGAAAACCAGCGCCAGCCACCAGCAGTGTTTTTCTCTCAGTAAAAACCAGCGCCAGCCACCAGCCAAACGAACAGGGTGCTAGTATTCTAGTTCCATGGCTGCTGATATTGTAGTGTGCCCGTCCAGTCACCCAAGGGACTTTAGAAAATTAGCAGTGCTAAACCTCATATGCTTTCTTCATGATTCTCCTATCGTGATCAATCTTCATTAATATATTGCGATAAGATATGCTGGCAACTGCAGCGGCGCGGCTACCTGCAACCTATCTTTCTCTGGGACGTTTCCATGAGAGAATCAACTGGATGTTGCCAGAAAACCTTGCTTGGTTACACTTTTGGAGTATGATATCTATGTGGATGTACGTACTGGTTAACGGATTCTGCCAAACATTCTAATTATCAAAGCCATGTCCTTTCACTTTCACTTTATTTTATCCTCCAAGGCTCCAAGGATTACATGGGCCAATCATAGCACCTGGCCCCAAAGTGCAACCAATCACATGGCTGCGAGTCTGCTTGCTAGATCGCGGAAAGGTCAATAATTTATCCTTGTGTGGCTGTCAAGGTTTTGGGGTATTTATGCACTGTGCTAGTGGTGATCATGAGCTACAGAAACTTTGTGTAATTCATCTTCACTGACGTACCATCCGATTTGGTTTTGCTGAAATGAAGTGGCATGATTTAAGATCCTTATATGATGGTAATGTATGGTCAATATAAGCAAGGATAATGACAGGTCTTACACCATCACATGAACCACTTTTGCTTAGGCACATGAAGATGCGTTGGGCTCCAGATAAGCAGAAAAACTGCATTCTTAATTATTATCTTTCCTGAGCGCAAATTGCACAGTGGGCCCTTGAACTTAGCTGCTGCCGTTTTACTGGACCCTTGAACTGACTTCTGTAGGTCACCTAAACTCGACTGACGTAAATAGCTCCGGCTCCACACAATAAGCGGGGATGCAGCCAAAGCTGTTTGTCAAGATGGCATCAGATGATCATGTCATGGGGAGGATCATCAGCAGCCTGCTCCAATCAAACCATCCCCACTATGCTTCGACAATCAACGTGCAGCTCTGCAGGCGAAGGTCAGTGATGCTATATTTGGTAACTATTATCTGCATAATGCACCACACTAACAAAACAAAACCACCTGCAGCATGTCTTGTGATCGAGGATGGTTTGAAAGCATGCGTGTATGGCCCTGAACAAGAGCCAGGTAGCCCCATATGCATGGCCTGCTGGCCAGACAGACAGGATTCTCTAGTGAAAGGTACGGTTCCATGCACGCCCGTGCACAACCACTCCACCCCCACCCCCACCCCACCCTGCACGCCCCTTGTGACCAGAATTCAAAGGGACTGTTCCCTTCCACAGTGTAAGTGCAACCTTGAATCTGTACAAGGACCCATCAGCTCAGCTAGCTCCATATATTTCCCACACAGCCATAGCCCATAGCCCTAGATAGATATGCATCATCTTTCACTTGTGCACACACACGCATCTCTTTTCCCATGAATGCATCACACACCTGACACCTCTCTTTTTTTTCCTTTTTTTTTTAAAAAAAGCTACTTGTAGATTGAACAGAGTATCTGTTCCAACTTCAGCTTCATTATTCAGGCTTGGTTCAAAACTGCCAGAAGTCTGGGTATCGATAATAATAAATTATTAAGTATATCAATGTTTTTTCAGAAAAAGTTATTTTTCCTGTACTAAAAAAGAAAGCTGGAATATACCGTGCCCTAATTCTTTGCAAATTAAAGGAACTGACTCGTGAAAAAGCCGAACCACCCCAATTCAAACATGCCTATGGGCTACGGCATGGGCTACGGTCTGTGGTAACTGGTAAGCTACAGACAACTACTAGCTGCTGTTTCCACTGAAAGATTTGCGATTTTGTTGGCGATGCCTGACGAGCGTGAGTTTTAGCACTTGGATGCAAGTTGCAAGGGGATGCAGCTCAAAAGGACAGGCATGCTGCTAGGTCGTGAACCTGGGAAAGGCTGCCTCCATGCATGCATCCAGACACAAAGGGCAGGGACTAGCTAGCCCTAGCTTAGCTCAGTACCTCCTCTTCTCGGCCCTCCCTTAGGTCCAACGATTTGATGTATCTGGATTTCAGGATCGAATTAATGTTGGTGTACTAGGATAGTGGCTTGCACACGAGATCTTGTGTTCTTATGGGGGATCTTATGAAGATCTTATGGCCTTTTGTAAGTTGCATTTTCTTAATAATCATCTTTATGGCTACAATAATGATTCAGTTGGTGGCGATGGGTGTAGCTCTGTCACCCTTTCCAAACTCCCCTAAAAACTCCGTAGCAACAAAGCCATGACAAGAAATCACTCCCCCCAACAAAATGATTGTGCATGCGAGATCTTAGCCATGCTTACTTACGCTCGTTTTTAGTTTCGATTTGATAACATGACTAGTTGGTTATATTTTCTTAGCACCCTGCCGAGTATATATGTGCCATCATATTCTCTATTTTTCTTGCTAATACGTTTGTTATGGCTATGTTGTAAGCATGCACTTCAACTTCTTTGCAAGTCACAATGTTATTCCAACGACCTCTTCTTCCTCTTGAGATTCCTTTATAGGAATCCTATATATTTTCGTCCTCTCCCGAAAATTCTGTTGGTCTTACTACAGTTATTGTCAACTTTAAACCAGGCTGTCTTAAGGTCCTGATGCCATACGGCTCGTGTTATTTGTCGGCGTCAAGTGATGCCCCCTGATTATGATGCAAGACTGGCGTGCCGGCAGGACCAAGGGTCCGGGGCAAGCCAGGTGCAGCAGTAGCCAACCCACGATGTAGGATAGGCCGCATAGTAGTGGAGGTATAGTAGTGCAGGTATGGCCGGGGCTGAGCTTGGCAGGCTGATGTGGCAAGCTGAAGGCTTAACACAGCCGAGCTGCAGTTCTAGAGTAATGTTCTCTTCGTTTCAAATTATGAATCGTTATAGCCTGTATAGTTTTTGTTATGCACGTAGATATACACTGGATTTATTGTAAAACCTATAATTCAATAGAAGTCAAAATAGACCATAATTTGGGATGGAGAACATATAATCTTTTTTACTCTAGCTAGCAAAGCACAAGCATCATATAATAATACCACATGACTGCCTTTTGCATGGCTTCCTGAGAGGAGATGATGGCAAATCTTTGTTTGGTTACACGCCATAGCTCAGTCCTTTTTTCATTCCATGCATATGTATGCCATGCGGCATCATTGGACACGTTGATTTCGATTTCAATAAAACTAATGGCGGCTGGCCTATAGCTAGCTAATGGTGGGGCCTGCCTCCTCTTAGGGCTCTTCTGTTACTACGTACTGTAAAAGAGAGCTTAGTGTGTGAACCTATACTTGTCTGTTCTTGCCTTCTTGGAGACCGTGAGTCCGCTCTCTTTCTTGAGGAGCTTTTACATGTTTGCTCTGTTGACTACTCGAATTGACTTGGCTTTTCCTTTAAGAAAGCTAAATTGACCCATAGCAACGTAGTTCTGGGTCAGACACTATTGTTACAGTGGTCGTTGTTACTGTTGTTGTAGTAGCTGTACGGCTTTTCAAATAGGAAGGTTAAGTTAACCATCGATTGTTTTTGTTTCTTTTCAACCCGAAAGACGATGGCACACCTTTTTTTTCTTTGTTTTCTGTTTTGAAATAAAGAGCTGCCTTGGGTGTGAACACTGTACTGTCACTTGGTTGGTCTCAGTGATCTGCATGATTGTTGGCCAGACTGGACTGTGGATGCCTTTTGCAACTTTTTTAGTTTTGGAAACTTTGCGGTAACAAGTAATTACGCTGTGTTGAGATGCATGGTATGCAGATCATGATGATACTAATTATATATAAGCTTCAGCTACGTACCTATAAATGACAAAGATGACAAAATCTAACCCAAAGTTATCATGCTGTAACAGTGGCCATCATTGAGGGCCACGTGTACTTTGAATTATTATATGGGTCCTGTTCGTCTGCCTGCAAAGTATCAGATCGACAGTATTCTATCGCGAGTTGTTACCAATGAGCGTCAAACCTCCCACTATAGTATATCTTCATCAGCTAACTGTATGAAGCTAAGGGCCGTCTCTGTCTGGATGAGTTGATTCTTTAGGACATCCATCTGAGTACAAAATTCTGTATTTTCAGCATTTTTTTGAGATTTTTCCTTCGTGCTGTATGGATCAGAAATGGATGCAATTTTTCTTAGATTTTTCCTCCATATGGAAACTTTGCGGTAGCATGTGGGTGAACTATTTTTAAATATTCTGCTGAAAGGTAGGTTAATTCGTGAATCACCTTTTTAAGTTTGATGCAGTACATACAATTGAATGTATGCATTCTGTATTATTCAGAACCAGTGAACCCGACGTTGGAAGCTCAAACGTTGTTTATACTGGTTAGACAAACATAAAGTCCCTCTATCATGTCGTTGCATGTTGTCACTAATATGAATGGTCTGACTATTCAAATTGTTGCCATCATTGTATTGTGGAAGTAACTAAAATATAAGGCCATTTTCACATGAGCAATATAATTAAATAGTTAAATGTTTTAGTGGTGAAGGTTTGAAAAGATTGTTTGCACACATTCTAATAGTGTCATGCATTTGTTTAAAGTGGAGTATGTTATCATGCATTCTCTCTGTTTCTTTTTTATGAGACGTGCATAGATTTTGAGATACAAACCTTGTAAATTTTGAATAAATAATTAGCATGTAAACTTTTTATATGAAAGTGGTACAACTAGATTCTTATTTAAAGTACTATTTTATGGTTGCGATTTTACTGTAGAATTCAACTTTTAGAAACTGTGCTAAGTCAAACCAAGGTTTTTTTTTTCTGAAACGGAGATGAAGTATAAAACAATTTAATTTGTTGATGTTGCACGCTAATGTGGCACTAGTCCAAAAAAAATAATGATATAAGCAGAGAACATCTGTAGGCTAACCCTAATCAAGAATCTACTTAATCCCCTAGCTAGGGTGTTATAAACAATGGGTCGTGACAGTGCATGCCGATAACTTGCACTGATATCAGCTCGTCACTAATGATTGCCAATTATACCGTGGCGCTTTTAATTATGAGGTGGAAGCCGTGGACAAGGATTAATTAGTTGCTAAACCACATTGCACAAGCACCCGGCCTGTGCCGTGCGCGCCATTGATCGCCACACGGTGTGCCAGTCTACATCGTCGGCCTCTTTATGATTGTGCTGCGGCTTAGGCAAAGCTCAATTAAGCTAAGCCAGTTCATGCATGGAAGGGCATGATTACTTCTCAACCGGACGCACTGAAGGATGTGGCTTTCTAAGAATGCCATGTAATTGGTACGTACCACTTAGTATTTCAGTATATATTATGTATAATCGACGATCACTTATTAGTATTTCAGTAGTTTATAGATGTAACCGTTTCTAGACACAAATACTACACATGGCCCTTTGGAAGAGTTTCTAGTAGGAGTTTTAAGTACTCATACCAACTGGACAATTGTGTCTTATACTTCTACAATATGTACTAACTAGGCGTGATTGAATAGTTTATACGTAGTACATGTATACCCCTCTTCAGCTACCCTCATGGGCAGCAGGGACTGTTTGTGAAAGGTGATGAGATAAGGGGCCACTGTGGTAGATATTCTTGCGAGTAGTGGCAATGTCACCCTCACACTTTTTCTTGTACTGCCATTAATCTCGGTTTGTCCTTATTTATCTGTTTACTCTCTCTCTCTCTCTCTCTCTCTCTCTGACCCGGGCCTAGCTTTTTTTTTTCCTTTGCAACACCTCCATAATATTCTTCAACTCTCGCTTCCTCATTCAATACTGGCCTGCCTTTTCATAGTGTGTGGTCGATCTATACACCTCACCTTTCCCTTGCTGCTGTTGGAGGAGAGAAGCTGATATCTCTCTATATCTCCCTCGGAGCTCTCTCCTTCATAGATCACATCCTGCAGAGAGACAAGAGTTAGGCTGTTCTACCTGATCATATGCCCCTCCTGCAATTCCTCCATCCACATACAAATTGAAACAAGAATTGCTTATACATATCTTTGCTTATCCTTTCCTCTATTTTTCTCCACTTTTATTTCCATTCTGCAACTTGCTAGATAGATAGCAGCAGTGGCTATCATGGAGGAAACAAGCTAGCAGCAGCAGCAGCGCCTGAGAGGAGAAAGAAACAAAAAATCCTTCAACATATACTCTCTGCTCTTCTTCACCAGATCATCAGATCTGTCTCCTGTGTGGCCTTAAAGAGGTGAGGAGGATGGCTCCCTGCCTTTGTATGAGAAATTTTAGAGAACAACCAGCTTTAATTTGAAGTTTTCTGGTTTTCTCTTGGTACTATTTTATCATTCGATCATGCTTCTTGAGATTTGAGCAAAGATCATCATCTTTTTTTTCTTGGAAATTTGTGCTTCTTGTGCCATATCATAATACATGCACAGCCGCACATATATACAGCGGATCACCCTCCATTTTTGTTCATGATCATGCTGTTGATTTTTACTGGTCCATATGCCAAATGATTTCCGCAGATAAGAATTCGTTCTACAGTTTCATATTGTCGTCCCTCTTTCTAAGTCCCAAGGAAAAGGGGAGAACATGAACATGTATAATTTCCTCATTCTTTTTTTATCCCCGAAAGATTGCATCACAGTTTGATCAGAGTTCCTTCAGCTTCAAAACCCTAGCTAATCTTCCCCTTCTGTGCCTTACCAGAACAATCAATCCTTAGCCAAGAAAACCCTAACCCTAAAACTAATATCAAAAGATGCATATTCACAATTATTTATTTGGAAAAGCTCTGACAATCCAATAACCATCCTCTCTTTCCAATTTCCAGGTAATTAAACAGCTTGCTGGTAGCCCGCCCGGAAATGGCATCCCCGTCGAGCACCAGCAACAACTCCGCCCTCTCCCCGGTGTCGGCGTCGGGGACGACGACGCCCGGCGCCGGCGCGCCGTGCGCGGCGTGCAAGTTCCTGCGGCGCAAGTGCCTGCCGGGCTGCGTGTTCGCCCCCTACTTCCCGCCGGAGGAGCCCCAGAAGTTCGCCAACGTGCACAAGGTGTTCGGCGCCAGCAACGTGACCAAGCTCCTCAACGAGCTGCTGCCGCACCAGCGCGAGGACGCCGTGAGCTCGCTGGCGTACGAGGCCGAGGCGCGCGTCAAGGACCCCGTCTACGGCTGCGTCGGCGCCATCTCCGTGCTCCAGCGCCAGGTCCACCGCCTCCAGAAGGAGCTCGACGCCGCGCACGCCGAGCTCCTCCGCTACGCCTGCGGCGACGTCGGCATCCCCACCGCGCTGCCCGTCAGCGGCGGCGCCGCGCCGAGGCTCTCCGCGGCAATGCCGAGCCACGGCCACCAGTTCGCGGCGTCCGCCGCCGCCGGGATGTACAGCGGCCGGAGGCTGGGGCTCGCCGGCGACGGCATAGCGCCGCCGCCGCCGCCAGCTGGATGCTACTTCATGCGGAACAGCAGCGGCGCCATCAGTAGCAGCCCGGTCGTCGCTGACGTGGCTCCCGTGCTGCCTTACGCTTCCATGGCTAATTGGGCCGTGAATGCCATGAGCGCCACCACGACCACCACCTCCGGATCAGAGAGCATTGGGTTGGATCACAAGGAAGGGGGAGACAGCAGCATGTGAAGCGCCATGAATAGTAAGTGGTTTCAGTAATTTTCCGCGCCTGCAATCATGCATGTAACTATGCAGTAAGTATGCACATATGCTTTGTGTTTTATATTCTCTATATATGCTTGTCTTTTTCAGTGATTTAATTTACCCTCGTTAAGGAAGATGTGGAGACATCATGTGCTTCAGCCCTTTGCGCTTGATGAGCTGGGAGTGCTTACTGAAGGAAGCTTCGTTCGGGGACATAGCAGGCCGGGAGCCCAATGCAATCTCAGGTTGATTAAGAGCTAAGGAGCAATCTATCTATCTATCGATCTATCTATCTATCTTTCGCCGACATGAGTTATATATATCTGCATCCCTTTTTGCATGTTGTGCAAACCGTACTTTGGAGTACTAAATGTAATCGAATCGAGATCTTGATCGATCTCTCTTCTTTCCATGATTAATTCTTCGTTTTCGCAGGATCCATCGCTCGATCAGTCATTAGTACGTAGAGCTAGCATGCCTTGCGATCAGAAAACAACTAACCACCTTTAGGCCAAATAAACAATCAAAGGATGATCCTACATGCATGCATGAGTAGTAGTACTAAGCTGATGGCTGGGGCCAATTAAAGGTCTACATGATCTGCATCTTATATCATATGTCATAGGCATCAGTGGCCTATGCTTGCATATATGCTCCAGATATATGATCGTGAGATGCTTAATAGTTTGGGACGGAGATTAAAACAGTTGTTTATGGTGAGCATCACATCATTTCTTTCGCAGACATTCTTCCCGTCCATGTTAGTAAACTGTAAAGGCATGGGAAAAGCAGTATTCCGGGCACTATTCTTATAGGTCCCAGATCTTTTTATGGATCTCACTGTTGGTGCATTGTACATGTATTTATTCGATCATCTAGAATTTTCCTCCATTGGCATTAAGTCTTTTTCTAAATCCTGCTGTTCTGACCACTGGCCACTACTTTGCATAGTAATGTGTGTGTTCGATCTCTGCCGCGAGATCTTGTTCATTGTGATCGTCTATTCCTACTGATCGGATTTATTGGGCCTGATCGAGTTGCACGCTTGCAGCTACTTAGTTTTTCCCAGATTGAAGTATTTCACGTTCTTGATGTTATTGTTGGTCCCTTAAACAATACTGAATTAATGCATGCTCAATCTATCCAGTTCTTGGGGTTTTAATTTGTTGGTTCACAATTTCGATCTGAGTACTTGTCCCAGCAGTTGATATATATTAGACAACTTTGACTAAATTTTGTTATTGTATATAGTACTTTTCATCACAAATGTTGCATGATATATGTATAATTTCTTTACTTGTCCCAAGGTCACCGGTCATACATCCTTTTCCTGGCCAAAGTTAGCCAGAATTGGGGCAAAGAATTCATTCACCACAACTGATGTGTCGGTCAATCACACACAAACAACTTTTTTCAACCAAATTAACAACGCCAAAGGCAATGTTTTTCAAACATTTATAGATACATTTTTGTGTGAGATCGATCTAAGATCGTTGTGTATTTAACCTATATATATATATAGTTGAGCTTCTAAGTTCTAGATAGTTAAATTGTTGTTGGTACTAATTATTTCGTTACAACATTGTAATATTGATTTTGTTAAACAAAATTACAAATTAAATACGGTGGTGTTTAATTTTTCATCAAAATGAATTCAGCATTTCGAAATAATTTTTCCATGCATGAATTCAACTTGACCCAATAAAAACGGTGTGAATGAAATTGATAGAAGCTTCAGTTTAGAATCTGCTTATTTCTTTCCATTAGTTTCTTGAAATCTTATAAGAATCGCTTGGATATTAAAGCACTTTGTAATACTGTGGTTTATGTATATATTACGGTAAGTAAATATTGTATTTTGCAGATATAAACTCGCGTGTGACCTGGTCAAATAATTAAATAGCTGAAACAACTCTATTTTATTTTGTGATTATTGGATTATCATGAGATGCGTGCGAGAGCTTCTTTGGTGTTCAGGCATGCACAAAGCTTAAAGCTAACTTTTGACCTTGTTCCTAGAAAAGTGCCGCGTCAATAATTCATTCATAGACGATCTCTGATCGAATATGAAGTAGCTGCAGGTTACGTGTCGTACAAGTACCTGGCACAATCTTCACGTATTTGTTCTCTGCATGATTTGGACTATATGATTACCTATATATAGTGCGTAATTCCTAACATTTACAAAAATAAAAATCAAAGCAATTACATGCGTGCATCCCTATTTGTCACGTTCTCTGCACTGTTCTTACTTCGTAGTCTGATTGGAAATTTAAGCCATTATATTCAGTAGCTAGGATGGTCCGTGCAGTGTGACCAAACGGTCCTAGCTTCAAGTTGGTCCCGAGTAAGAGCTAATCCTTAACGCATCCCTTTTCTTGGCACTATACTTGCATGAAGTGACAAATTGATCAGGTTTGTGAATATTCACTTAGAAGAAATAAAAAACACAATGCATTAGTAATAATTAACTAGCAACTAAAATGGAATATTTTGCTGACAAGACAGCATATCTTTATGCCAAATTTATCCTAATTAATGGAAGAATAGCTAGCACAAGTCATTGGTTGGGCATGAAGATAATGATAGGTTGGGTTACACCACCCGTTGGTGTCTAATCAGTTGTCATTTTCTACCGACGCATTTAATTAGATATGTCAAATGTGCATTCATCCATACTATATAAATAGTACTACAATAGAGCAGTTTTTCTTATTATTAAGACTACAATACATAAACAAAGAGAAAATGGTCTGCAAAGTATCGCAAGGACCTTAAACATGTAAGGGAAAACCTCTGAAAGAATTTCCATATACTAGCCCACATTTTGAAATTTTAATAGAAGTCCCACATTTATTTTATTTTTCTGTACTTCTATGTAAGTGCAGGTTTTGATAATCTTATCCAAATTTTGAGACATTTTCCTGTAATTCAAGTTTGGTACAAAACAGTTTGTATCTAGCTAATAGATATATATTCAACTCCAATAAATTACATACACACAAATATATCCTTCCATTTTAATTTTGGTTAGTTATGTGCTAATCTCTTGGAAAGAATTTGCAATTATCTGAAACAATAAGTGCAAGTGCAAATTATATAGAAAAATAGTATTAGGGGACAGATTGTCAGCCAAGGTAAGTAAATAACTTGGAAACCATGCTCAATAGCATACTCAACATTGTTTGAGTGTTTTTATCAAATGGCCCAGGGTTATTATTCTTCTTTATATTTTTTCTCAAGCGGGAGGGTTTTATTGTTAAATTTGGATAAGGCTGGAGAGGGGATCCCAACCAATATTTTCTAAAAAGAACTATTGAAAAATTAATAAATACTCCGTATAACTCTAGGGACATGTCTTAACTAATAGACAAAAACCCTTTCTAAAGAAGACCAATAACCACGGTCCAAAAAATACTTCGGAAACATTGTAAATCTAGTATTGGCTATTTCAACATTTTCCTACCATTTATTTTTCACAAACATTTAGCTACATTAGATGGTGCACACAACTTTTTTTTTAAAAAAAAGATCCGTACGTTGTAAGTGAAAATCGTGTTTTGGAGCACTGTTAATGTCATAAATGTTACATTTTGTAAGGACCACAGAGATTTTGATATGTTTAATAAGCAGAAGAGAAAGAACTACTAGCTCCAATTTTAAATATATGATGCTACAATTGAACTTTATTTTTAGTCTGACTATTCGTTATTTCTACAAATATTTAAGCAAGTAGATAAATATACAAGTTAAACCTAATGTGTACTTCCTTTGATGCATCCAGTGGTACTCAAATGTGAATTGCGAAGTTGCCGAATAGTAATTTGATGAAGCGACTAATAAGTACCTAATAAGCTTCATCTATATGCATTACACAAAAAAATAATCTAAAGTTTCGTATGTTGAGTCATAATCCAAAAGAGGAACAAGAAGCACAAACATTTATAGCACATAATAAAGACTGACTACCTCGGCAAAAAAAAAAGACTGACAAAAAATTACGCAGGTGCACATGCTTGCCTGACATGCATCTAGGACAGCAACATCCATAAACTTGCATATTATACGCATATTATCTCAATATACATCAGGTTAAATTCCCATAGCAATTTTAGTGGACATCATGCATACACGCCGGCGGCCGGATTATTATAACATGCCATATGTTTCCTCGTATTGGAGCTGCCCTGTAGAAAAACATGTACACACTGCATATGTACATGCATGTGTCCCTCCTATTAAGCAAAAAGCAAATAGCTAGATCCAGCATCCATGCATGTATGTGTACATGCTGAACTATGCACGCATTTGCATGCTGCAGTACACCGGCCAGCCGGCCTGTACGCACGGAACAGTTCTTCGAGAAGGTACATGAAGAACAGTTGATGCTACAAGATGGAGTAGGTACCCTGTCTTTAAAAATGTAGCTCTGTTGCTCCGATTTGACGCGTCAATTTCAAGGCCAATCACACGCACGATCGGTATGTGTGTACGTGTACGTGCCAAGTCATGGATAGGGGTCGGGGGGAAACACTTGCATTTTGTCCTTCTGTCTCGGCCTCACAATGGATTCAACGGCTGGAATTCAGCCGTCTCCTCCTTGTCAAGTCTGAAACCAACATCGATATCTGACATGGATGTTAAGCTATATTCGAAAAAATCATGTTGATTTGTTCCATTTTTATGGCTAAAATCTGTTATGCTCTCTTGTCAAAGAAAATTAGAATATATCACTCGGTAGGTTTTCTTTTTGCTATGACTCTCAATCTAAGGCCAATCTTTAGAGTTTATGAAGAGTTTTATGGTATTAAATTTTTTGATGGGGCAGCGGAGAAAAGATATAGTTTCATGGCATGTGAGAGAATTATATTTCTATAAATTTTCTTCTGACTTGGTTGCCTAGTTTAATCTAAATAATTGTGTGAAACTATGCACTAAAACTCGATTAGTTCTCTCCTACTGGCATGTAATAAGCTGGACAACTTTGTGGCTGTTTTATTGATTTCAACATCTACAAAATTTACATCATCACGATTTCTTTTATTGATTTCACTACAAAATTTTCTTGGTTATGCATTTAATTATATCTTCTATAATCTTGATCAAAATTAAACAAAGTTTGACTAAAGATAAAATTAAAGTGAGCTAATAATTTGAAAATGTAGGGAGTATATAGCTATGTAGGACTACAATGGATGCAAATGATTAATGATATCATGGACCGGCCGACCGAAAGGTACATGGAGTGGTTACTGGTTTATAGTAGTACAGTACAAACCGACTGATCAACGGGAATAGGAGCTAGCTAGGTCTCTGCAACTGTAATTCCACATGCTATTTTCTACACCCCGTTTAGCCATGTGTAGTAACCCCTGCCACAGCATTATTCACAAACACTCCCACACAATGTCTTTGCTCAGAAGAAAATATCATAAACATGTCCTTTGCATACACAATTGTTGCTTTATTCGGAGGTATCATATGCGATTCGTTCTCTTTGTTGGAATGGAAAATAGAGGACCATGTAGGGTATGTGTTAATAATACGTACCACACATGACACATGAGCAATGGAAGTGTTATAGTTGTAGCTTGTAGACTTGTTTATATATTATGAACCACAGCTGCAGATCGACATCAGAGCTGTGTTTACTTCCAAAAAGAGAGTGAAAAAGAGGTGAAAAAGTCACATCGGACACTGTAGCATTTTTCGTTTGTTTGTGGTAAATATTGTCCTACCATGACCCAACTAGGCTCAAAAGATTCGTCTCGTCATGTACATCAAAACCATGCAACTAGTTTTTTTATTTAACCACGTTTAGTACTTCATGCATGAGAAAAGAGATTTGATGTGATTTGATGTGATAGATGAATAGTAAAGTTTGGAGAGAGAATTTCTAGGACTAAGCACAGCCGGTAGCACACACGAGCCATTTTGCCTACGGAAAAAAGTGAGAGAAGAGAGAAAAAAAGCTACGTATAGATCGAATACCAGCAGTACGAGTGCATGGCGCAGGGCACTGTAGGGCGGAGAGGCAGCAGGAGGGTGAGAGGATGGGGGTGGTGGTGGGAGGGATAGGCGAGGCGTCCCATCACCCACCCTATTCCTCGTCGAGGGCCCGTGGGGCCCAGCCCACACTGCAACGTGGGCCCGGCCCAATAACTCTGTCGTCGTCGGCCGGTCCGCCGTGTGGATGCGGACGTCAAATCCAGTTCCCGTCCGCAGACGTGCGTGCGCCAAATAATCAGTCCCATTCGCTCGGCTAATATTGTTTATTCGAGATTTTTTATTAATTATTATTAACGCATGCTCACCCACCGTCGCATCCCCATGTATGCTAGCTATGCACTTGAGTTGAGCGTGCTCTGCTGATCGAATCGACGAATCCTCCTTTAAGTTACTAGCACTTGTAATTATTTTTTAGGAGAGTGTGTGTTAAACTACCCGGGGTAGATTTATTTATTTATAACAAAAATACAGGGTACTCGAAATCTTTATCGATCGTGAACCAGTGTAGTTATTGTGTACAAGGACGGGTTATTTTTCTTTTTTAAGTAAAGCAAACAAATGAGCTTGAGAAGGGGATTATACGAGTTTATCGCTCATCTTTAATTTATTGGCGTTGATGCTTTTGGTGTAGGCGTGTGTAGCTAGTTGGCGTTGTACGTATATATATACATGCAACTATGCATGCAACAAGTAGCTACAGAGCAGCAGCAACGTACCCGATGCTGGGATCCGGTCTGGATCGACCACGCAACCATACATATATACAATATACAACTATACACATTGCCGTGGATGCATGTATCGCGCGCATATATGGATGTGACAGGTCCAGGTACATGGCCTTTTTGACACATACGACTGTTGCAAATATCACGCTGTAGCAGTCGCCACCATAGGCCGTGTAGTAGCCATAGGCTTACATGCTGCACATGGCACTATGGTGGCAGCAGCAGCGTGTGCGTGCTAGCCGCCCCTTTCAGTGTCGCCGAGCCGATCGATCGATCTGGTCGTGGCCGGCGACAGCGACATGTACATACACACGCGCCGATATGAGCAGGTAACACAAGCAATTCCATCGGCAGCGATATGAGTAGAGGTCACATCCATCGGCCGGATGATGGGGTCGCCTCGCCGGCCGGCGGCCTCGCCTTGCCCTGCACGTACTGTTGACCCCTCCAGTTCGACGCCACTGTTGCTGTGTTCTTCGACTGTTGCTCCGGGGGTAGTTGCTAGCTTGCTCTCGCTTTTCCATGGCGCACAGCACAGGTGGCTCTAGCTGTAGGTAGATTCACAGACGACCCCGGTTGTGGTACCCGTGTACGTACTGGTGGTAAATGGATCATATATGGTCTGCTCACTTTACAAATCTTATTTCGCCCTATTCGTTTATATTATCAGCCACCAGTCAACAACGTTTTTCTCTCAGCAAAAATCAGCACCGGCCATCGTAGTGTTTTTTTCTCAACAAAAACCAGCACCAGCCACCATCCATCAGCCGACCGAACAGGGCCCACATTCTAGCTCTTTAAGCTTAAAAACTAAAACTAGTAGTGAGTTAGCTTGATCTTTATTGAGCTTGATCTTTAAAATTGCTAGACTAAATTTGTGTACATGCATGTGTGTCTGAGGTGATAAGAGGTTTTGAAAAAAATGCAGGCCAGCCTTGTTTATTTTTTAAAACCAAAAGTCCACTCCGCCTAGTTTTCTTTTCACATATAACAGTTTTCTTAATGGACTGCGGGATTGAAAACTTAAAACTCACGAACTAGCTTGGTTATAGCTCGGCGTGATTTTTTGTTTTTTTATGAGTCAGGTAGCAAGATTTTGCTCGTTTGGTTAATGAGACAGTTCGAGCCAAACAAACAAGCAGAAAGCCCAACAAAGAAAGCTAAGCCGAGCAGAGTCAATCCACTCGGCCGCTTTGCTCTCCTAATTAATTCCAATATGCCATGTTTTCTAGCTGGACACAATGCATAGTGGATTTTGAAAAGTTATTAAAACTTTATAATTGCTATACTTTTGTACTTCGTATATACGGAAGTGGTATTCTAAATTTCCATCTAACCCATCAACCCTAACACGTTGGTTGACCTATTTAACAAGTTGAGTAGAGCAGGCTTTTTACTCATTTTATTTACGGGCCGGGAAAAACTGACTCGTTAAGCTAGCGAGACATATATTCCAAGACTAGCCGAGAGCTAGCTCAGCATCAAACCTTAGATAGCTCTAACTGACTTAAACTAAATGTAATTAATCTCAGATAACAACTCTTAGCTAGCACTATCTAGCAGCTAATTTTCACTTACCTAGAGATAGACAAAATTAGATGTATAGTTCTAATTAGACGGGATGGGTCCAACCAAGCAAGCCCTGAGAATATACAGGAGAGATTTACCTGGTCGTACTATCAAGTACGCACGCACACAGACTGACTGACCGAGGTAATACCCAAATGATCACAGCAAGCAGGCCTGCTTTTACAGCTAACAAGCGGCGACAGATCTGATAAATCTGAAGGTCGAGATCACTTTCAGCCTGTCGTCTAGCGTTGCCGCCGCAGCAACAACGACGACGACGCCGAGCAAATGCAGAAAGCCGGCGACGCCGCGGCTAACAGTTTCTTCCTTTGACTGGGCCGGCCGCGATGTTGTTCATCAGCAGCACGCAGCAATCTTTGTCAGATCTTTCTAGTCACTTCCGGAAGTGGGAGCTCACACTACTCCTACTAAAGCAAGCTACATAAGCCTATATGTATAGCGCTAGCTCTCTCGATCAGCTATATCTCTATGCTACACACTAGCTGCCTGCTAAAGCGCTAATATAAACATTTCTAAAGAACCGACGTTGCATGCTTATCACTGGTACGTTTCTTTGTCATCTAGCTGCTAGGATCTCGTCATACTAGACGCGTGATATATGCATCCACATGGAACTAGGGATGCAAGTGGATACTCAATAGATTTTTTGGGTCAGCCATCCTAGTTCATTTTACCTTCCAAATTAATTACAATGGATACCATTCTAGTTCATTTTTCTAAGTTTTGGATCGACCCAATGACCCAAAAACATAAATAGTTGCATCCCTACATGGAACAAGCAAATAAGCAATGCAAGCTAGGAGATCTTTGGATTGACTGCCATGGTTTTCCCTGCACGCGTATCGGCAGACATGCATCGCCTGGCGCCCGGCAAATGCATGCTGCCTCACGATTGCCTCAATACTCTAGCGCTACACACTACATCTACTACATACCTAGACCTACTTGGTTGCGATAGGTTTAGCACACGAAATCGATCGTGGCCACGGCATTCACTTTTTAGTGCAGTGTGATTATACACGGCAGTTGCATTTTTTTTCGATGAAATGAACGTCCTCGAAACTAGACAGTATGCTTATACACAGCAGTGAGCCTTGCTCTTTTTTTTTTAGGAAGAGGAGAAAAGACTAATGTGAAAAGGAGTCGGGGTATGAGAACTGGGCCGAAAAGTTTATAGCATTTTATTCCTTTGGAAATTGGAATCGTTTAGCAGGCTTCTCCACCAAAAAGATGGTGGTGACTGGTGAGGAGGAGAGCACACAGCGATTCGACGTACTGGGCCGTGCGCGCCAACTCAGCGGGCCAACATCAGCCCAGTTGTTGAATCCCGGGCACGGAGATCGGCCCACTCAGCAACTCCGCGCCCGCGCGTTTGGCCCGGACCACTTAACTCCTGCTTCGGTTGTCGAAATGTCAAGGCATCGTCGGCGATGTCGGCGGCGGCGGCGGCGGCGGCGCGACTACGACGGCTGGGAGAGTGCCGAGTGGAGGTGATCCCGCCGGAGCCGGAGGCGCCGGCGTGTTCCTCAAGCCGGCCAGTAATCTCCGGCCGCCGCCGTACGGCACCTGATCACGACCGCCGCCCGGGTTTCCGTCGGCACCACCTCCACCACCAGCTGCTGCTGCCCCCGCCTCTGTAACCAAGCGATCGATCGAGTCAATAATAATCGCAGCAAAGCCACAGCGATCCGCCACCGGCAGCACGAATACGTACCTTGTGGTTGCGGGTGGCCGTGAGCTTGCAGAGAATACGTATTCGGCGGCGATGAGGCCACGAGGAGGAGCACTACCAGGAGAAGCCCGAGCGGAGACGACAACAATGATATGGGAGATGACATCATATCCGTTAGCGATCAGTGGCGATCGATCAGTAGCACACTTACCAGTATACGTACACTGCAACACTACCGAGTGGGGAGAGAGGCCAATTAAGGAGCCAGAAGAATACGATGGTGGTGGTATAAGGACAAGCATCGTTGATTGCAATGTCAGTACGTGCAAGTAATTAATACGAGTAACATGAACCGAACAAGCATCGTTGATTGAATAAAGAAAATTTCGTTCTGGCCGAGGATTCGCCGCCGTGTGCATCGAGAGCCTCGCTGGGCGCCATCGAGATTCGCGCTACGTACACAGCGTGTGATTTGATGAGGTGGATTCGACCTGTCGCCACACGCAGCAGGCTTGCTTGCCACTTGCTAGGCCGTGCGATTATAGTCAACCGCTGGGATCGACATCGATCGATCGCCGTAAACAACATGCATGAAAGGTAGCATGACAACGACAGGCTGGATTTAGTGTTCGACATCGTACCACTATTTTTTCTTCAGAGATTAGACATTTTCTTCAGAGATTAGACATCGTATCATTTGACACACTATTCATTTTCTAGTAGTTTGTTTTTCTTGGGTCAACGGAAGGAAAACATTTTATCAGACATCAGGTAGTATTCCGTTTACCCTCAAAACCTGCTCTGTGTCTATTAATAATGGGCATAAAAAACCTGGTCTGTGTCTATGAATGGGCCTTCCTGCAGCCTGACAAAGTACTATGAGCCGGTTGACGACCCGAAATGAACAACTAGCTAGGAATTTTTTGGGTCATATTTGTGGGAGGCCCATGTATACGAACCTTCTACTCCACCTGTCCTTAAAAAAAGACACTTTAGAATTTAAAATTTATATATTATTCTAGTATGTGTATGTATAGGGACAATAAAGGTCATTTTATTTTTTCGTTAATTTTTCCTAAAATTTTTAAAATAACCTTTTTTTTCAAGGGAGAGTACCTAATAAGGGCATCTTCAAGAGACTAGCCAAATCATTTTTAAAACTTAAATTTAGCTATTGTTAGAGAAAAAAATGTTTCCAACAGACTCTGTAAATGACTCTACAAATTTAGTGGCTCTCTATCCCACGTTATTTGCTAGCTATTTTTAGCTAGCCTACCTCACTAGTCATTTTTACAAAATCTGTTATATTACCACATTGAATTGGATGGTTTTCTGGCTATAATCTTCATATTTATATAACATAATTCAGAGCCTTTCGGAGATACTCGGGATTAAAAAATGGGAGACTAAAAAATAGCCATTTGAGTCGTGGTTGTGGCAGGCAGTAGAGTGGTAGCGCCGTAGATATACAACGCTGAGCACCTAGTGTCCATATGTCCTAAAACTACTCTCTTTTGTGATGCTAATGAAATTTTTTGAGCTGCAAAATTGTAGATCGTTTTTATCTCTAAATTTTCATATAAATTTTATCTCCTGTGTTTATATCAAAAAATATTTTTTTAATAAAATACACTGCCTAGATTAAGGCACCGTCCATTCCCATTCCTACCTACTCCATCCGTTCTGAAAAACTTGACGTTTAGGACAAGATTTGGGTCAAACATTAGGAATATAAATCATCAATAACTTTTAAATTGTTGAGTTTACAAATGTGAAAACTATATGAATAGATTTGTCTTGAAAAATACTTTCATAAAAGTATACATATATCACTCTTTGATAAATATTTTTATAATAACAAGAGGTCAAAGTTGTGTTTTGAAGACCGTGTCACTGTCCTAAACGCCAGGTTTTTCAGAACGGAGGGAGTATATGAGTATATTACTGGAGTGGCTATAGCCGTTCTGGCTACGTAGGTATATATTTGCATTTTTGTTCAAACAATTATTTCTATAGAACTTGAAAAAAAGATATAGATAAATTTTTCTGTAGAGGGACATCTGGGGCCTAATATATGGGCGTGTTTATCATAAAACCATACGGAGTATGTCATAACCGGTCATACCCGCTAACCCAACCCTCTTCACCCGGCCTTGACATCATTCAGTGCCGCCGACGAGACTAGTGGGTGTTACTGTTGTCAAATCTGAATTACATATGGGAGGAATATCTTAGCGACAACCATGTGTGAATTAAGAGGGAGCCTGGCGAGGACGCATGCTTCGTGCCGACAGAGAGCTTCATGGCGATGTCGTTATTCTGTAGGAGGCGCCCTAATAGGGGAGCATCCTTCATGGTAGTGTGTTGGAGATGCTTTATATAGCAGGTTTCACTTGGTTGAATTGCTTTAATATGTTTATTTAGCTTAAACGAATTGAGGGTTGCAACCAGCCCAAAATCGGAATTGAAGAGTCAACTGATCATCAGTCCAAAGAGCCGCATATATAGTCTCAACGAAAGAAGAATGAAAAAGAGAAAAAAAATGTCAGCAGATGAGTAGTTCTGCATCATATAAATGCATCTACTCGATCAAGCACGCATGGACGACGCGTGGTCGGTCCGTCGTCGGTCATTTTGGCGGCAGCGGTGTGGGTGCCGATTGTGGTGCCTGATGTCGGCGCCGGAGGAGAAGGTAGGACTTGGTTAAGCTGCCGTGCACCTCGCAGAACTCCGGTAAGCCCTGCACATGCATTACACAGCTCGATCTAGTATTAGAGATATAGATATAGATAGAGTACACAGCTAACAAAAACATTGATAAACTGCAGTGTTGATTGGAAAGTACGTGATGAGTTGAATACGGAACTTAATTAACCTTTGCTTAAAAACAAACGATTTTAAACTAAACAATGGAGAAGTGTAGTTGACTGACGGACCTGGTGATGCACGATCCTCAGAGGAACGAGGCGATGAGACCAGGGCGAGCAGCAGGATGGTAGCGATTAGGACCTGATACTGAGATGGCTTTGCAACAGAGGCGCCCCACATTGTCGTGATACCTAGCTCACTACTGATTCAGGTTCCTACGGCCAGATAAAGTAGTACGATCGAAGTAATACGGATTATTTGGGGGCGGGCGTGAGCATGAAGAAGCTATGTAGAGATTCGTAAGCTTTGAAGCTTTAGTGCAGAGTGTCGTGAAAGCTCGATCTATATGTAATTATGGGGCGTGAAGAAGGTAGAGATTCGAAAATGCGGGTGAAGTGGAGTATGAAACAAAGTGAACTTCAAGGAAACTACATGTCAATAACTTTTGTCTGCATGGTAAGACTATGTACTGGTCAAATAGTACAAAATGGGGCTCTAACCCCAAACTAACCGACAAGATCAACATCTGCTGATTACCTGATCGTAGCGAGGCATGTAAATGCACGTACGCTATGCTCGAGACATGGCCCAGAACGATGGAGTTTAATTATATACGGAGAAAAGTTATGCAGATTCGACTTGTCGCCATCGGTTAAGTTGGAACCCCATCTGCTGCAGCCGCGGCTCTCGGCTGCCGCGCGGGGTGAGGGAGCCCTCCTCCAAGAAGCGATTGCCTCCGTCATCTTGGTGCCGCGGCCGGATGAACGGCGCCTCTGCGGTGCTGGGGGTGGCCGGTCCATGGGCAGGGCAGGTGACTTCTACGCCATGCTCAGGGTACCGGTCTGCGGGCCGTCCATGGGGACGTCAACTGGGAATGCTATGCGCCAAAGAAGGTGAAGGTCTTCTTCTGGATCCTGCGGCACGGGCGCACTCGCACCAGGGACTAGCTTCTCACCAGCATGGGATACTCGATTCGGCGGACTGCCCCTTCTGCCCGGCTCGCCTGAGACTGTGCCGCACCTGTTTGCGGCCTGCCCGCATTTAGGGCCGCTCTGGGCGCGTCTCATTAGCGCTTCAACGTATACAACCGCCTCTTAATTGGTACATCCACCCATATTGGACAGGTTTAAGGAGAAATGCCTCATCGGGTAGCTGTACAGCTAGGTGCATCATCACATCAAAGAAAGCTGGGGGGGAGGGGAGGAATTTTCTCAAGCTTCACCAGAATAATAGGGATCTCATTCTTCATTTCAGCCAACACATCCATGTTAAGGGTTTTGATGCATAGTTCTCTGAAAAACTTACCTAACTCCGCTATTGCTTTCTCTGATGGCAGCTGGTAAGATTCTTTGCAACAAAATGTGACAGTCGTGTGTTTTTAAGCCTCGTACCTTGGTTCTATCAACACTTATACATCTTGAGATGTTGGAAGCAAATCCATCCGGAAACTTCACCTCCCGTAAAAAATTACAAAAGGACTCCGCTTGTTTTGTGGACAAGGTATATCGAGCAGGAGGCATCTCAAATGAATTCTCATCCTGTCTAAATTGCAGCTCCTCTTTAATTCCCAAATCTTTCAGATCAAGCCTGGCTTTAGCTGTATCCTTTGTCTTTCCAGCTATGTTCAGAATTGTCGCAATGAGAGCCTCACATATGTTTTTCTCAATATGCATGACATCAAGATTATGTCTCAGATTCAATTTTTTCCAATATGGTAACTTCCATAAACCAACCATCCGGCTCCAAATTTGCACATGGCCCCCTCCACGCTTCCTTTTCCCACATTGTTGTTGCTTCCTAGGTGCAACATCTTTGACTTTTTCCAATTCATCAAGCAACTCCTCTATAGAGAATTGACTTGGTGCCTCATTGCTTCCATGAAGTCCAGCAAATTCATTGTTTCTCCGCAAACGATGTCCCTTTGGAAGGAAACGATAGTGTCCAAAATATCCAATTTTGCTCCTAAGGCGATATGAAAGAGGGTGCTTGTCACAGTGAATACATGCAAAATATCCTTTTGTGGTACGCCCTGAAAGCGTTCTCAGAGCTAGGTAATCATGGATGCACCACAAAACTGCAGCACGAAGGCTAAATGTTTTGCGAGTCATAGCATCATAAGTACGCACACCCTTCCAAAGCTCAAGTAAATCTTCTATAAGAGGCTCTAAAAATAAGTCAAAGTCCTTCCCGGGACATGTAGGACCTGGAATAAGCAGCGCCATCATGAAGTTTGACTCCTGCATGCATGCCCAAGGTGGAAGGTTGTATGGCACAACAAATACAGGCCACATGCTGTATCTTGTGTTCTTTTCTGAAAAGGGATTGAACCCATCGGTAGCAAGGCCAAGTCTAAGGTTTTTTGCATCTTTCGCAAAATCTGGAAATTCTTGATCAAAATCTTGCCATGCCTCGCCGTCGGCTGGGTGGCTCATTTCCTTCTCACTGGGCTGCCGCTTTAACTTGTGTCATTGTGCCTCTTCTGATGCTTCGTTGGTTGCAAACATCCTTTTTAGCCTAGGTACCAATGGAAAATGCCGCAACACTTCTGGAATCTTTTTCCTTTCTGGGTCTTTCCACCTAGAGAGACTGCAAACGGTGCATTTGTCAAGCTTGGCATATTTCTTTCTGAACAACACACAATTGTTGTAGCACACATGTATGGATTCATATCCAAAGCCTAATTCCTTTAAAATACTCTTTGCTTCATTATATGATTTTGGCATGGTATTGAATTCTGGTAATGCTTTGGCCAATAGCTTCAATATTGCAGTAAAATCAGAATTGCTTATCCTGTATAATGACTGCATATGAAGGAGCTTTACCACAAAGGAAAACCTTGAGAATTTGGTACAACCAGGATAAAGCTGACGCTTTGCCTCTCTCATAGCAATTCTAAAAAAAGTCTCTTGCTCACGAGGCCCTACATCACCATCCTCATTTTCTACATCCTCTCTTTCTTCTTCCTCTGCAGTAGTATGTAGGTCTGCTAAAATCGCTTCCAAAGGATCAACATCATTGCCGTCGTTCTCTATCCCACCTATCTCATCAAATAATGGACAATCATCACTATCACGCACATCAGTAGCTGGAACATGCTCAATAACGTCCACATTGAAATCCTCACCATGATAAATCCATCTAGTATAACTGCTGTCCATGCCACTCACTAGTATGTGCTTCTTCACAAGAGCCTGACCTAGGTACTTCTGATTAAGGCATCTACTACATGGGCATAGAATTTCAACATTCTTACCGAATTTCTCACTGACAAGGTTCATAAATTCTTTTACACCATCCTTGTATTCACGGGACATTAGTCTGCCATTAACCCATCTTTGATCCATCTAATCAAGCATTGCACAAAAAAACAAATGAACAATTCTGCACAAATTTGAAAGCTACATTCAATATAGCCAAGATGAAAATTACAGGGATATACCTTGGTTGCGGCTGGTGTCGAGGTGATGTGTGCCTTCAGCAGGGGAACGGTCGGCCGTGAAGATGGAGACGGTGGCACCAGCAATGGCGGCGGCCGAGGCACCGACACCGCCAGCGACGGCGCTGGTGACCGCACGCTCCTACAGCACTCGTCCCTACTGCTCGAGGGAGCCAGGCGGGAGGTGCTCAGGGGCCAAAACACCCGCCGACGAACCTGCTCTCTTCGCCGTTCTACATCTACCCGGCAAGCAAACGTTGCCGTCTCCAGATGCAGAGGCGGCGGGGGCAAGTTGTGGTGGGCAGCGGCGGAGGGTGGGGAGTTGCTGCGGCGGTAGGGGCAAGCGGTGGTGGTCAGCGGCGTCGGGGGCGAGATGCGGTGGTGGGCGTTGGGCAGCGGCGCAGATACGGTGGACTGGTGGGCAGCCTGTAAGTTTTAACTGACTATGATTGTCTTTACAAATGCACATGATTCCAACATTCTGCACAACCAAGCTAGTAGTGCAGTGGTACATCGTCTTACCTCTGATGCAGAGGTCGCTGGTTCGATTCGTCCAGGTGCCTCTTTTTTTTTCTTCCCCTTCAAACTTAAATTGGCGCAGGGGCTGACTGGACCTGACGATGGGCCCGCCACTGGCTTGGCTTGCCACCCAGGAGCTGACTGGAGGCTTGGCTTGCCACCCAGGAGCTGACTGGACCTGACGATGGGCCCGAGGCTGACTTGGCATTACATGTAGACCGCCAACATTTAAAATAATAAAATTTAAAAGCTATCCTTGATAGAAACAACAAATTGGTTTGATGGTTAGGAGGCCTCTCTTGGATGGAGTTCTTGGTGTTAGGTTCAATTCCTTTGGTTTACGTATTTTTTTCCAAATTTTGAATGCCTTTTTTTGGTCCTATATATAGATTTTATTTTGGCATACTTGATAGGTATTTTTTTCCAAATTTTGAACGCCTTTTTTGGTCCTATTATAGATTTTTTTGGCATACTTGTTAGGTAAGGCCACAAGGACTATGATGAATTTTATATTATTAGCCGTGACGATTTGTTGAAGCGTCATTATGTTATGGGCCGGATCGTGACGAAAAAGATAAAACGTTTTTGGGCCTCATACCCATTACCGCGGATCCATGACGAAAATCAGAAAATCGTCACAGATGACACGACATTATGACGATTTTTTAAAATGTCATGAAAAAATCGTCATAGACCAACAGGTTTCTTGTAGTGTGCCCGGGCAGCCGCCGCCGGAGATGACATGCATGTTCGGCGGTAGAAGGGCTCCTGGCTCACTTGGGTGATATGGTGCCAGCCTTGGCGCATACAGGATCGCTGGCGGTGACTTGGGTGATTTGAAAGATAAGGAATACGATGATTTTTGATGCCAGATGCCTCACGACGGAGGACGTGCTGCGGATGCTCCTTCAGCACATCACTCTTTGGGCTTGCCGGGCGCCTATGTGCCTGGACACCGAGCCACTCAGACTTGGTGCCGCTCTCTGGTCCATGTAAATTAGAATGCTAAGACCACCCTCCTCCCCCTGTACTCTTTCCTGAGGCACCGCTCGCCTCAAAATATAGCTACCTTGATGGAATGAAAATATTCAGGTGGGCTCCTGGACCCGTTGTTCCCTTCAAAAAAAAAGTTGATGGGAAACACTCAGACTGCACCGCATGGAATTAATTCCGTATGCATAATTAGTTATGAGGAGTGAGTTCCCGGTTCAATGAAAAAAAGATATATGCATAGTGAGTTTTAGCAGGACAGCTGGCCGGTAGGTATACCTTGGTTTAGACATTGGAATTTGCTTTACTACCAGCTTGCGGAAACCTTCCCGGCCTTTTCGAAAAAAGGGTTGTGATTCAAGAAACTCCAAAAGTATTATTGAAAAGAACCAAAACCATCTATATAATATGACCGGTCCCATAATTTGTAAGTTTAGATGACAACAAGCAAACGGGAAAAATCATGAAAATTTGCCAACTTTAATTTTAGTTTTTTGCTGAGCATTTTCAAATGACCGCACACAGAGAAGTACAGTGTTACCAATAACCGGGACTAAAGGGCCTCCGATACTCTGTAGATTACAATCGGGACTAAAACTCGCATTTGTCTCGGATCCAAACCCAACCCAGACACATGTAGTGGATGAAAAGTCGTTTTTCTACTAGTGCAATAAGAAACACTTTGGTAATTTTTGTCAATCTCAAGATATGTTCATGGTTTTCTACATCGATCCTCGGATGAAAGCCGGTGTACTACTAGAAAACCAAACATTATATTACAACCAACACATCATAAACCGGTTACTAAAGAACTAATAGTGATGGCAGCATCACCAACAACCGGTTCATTTGGTGCAGAACCAAATCAATCATTGAGGGGGGATGTAAACCGGCTGCGATGCTATGGGTCGCTCTATCATTTGGTGGTGGTTTACACCGTGTGTAATTTCGGTAGCATATGCATGTCGATACAATCAGCATATATATATTCTTCCATTGCATGCTCGTGATGTGGCACTATTTTAAGTAAGGACGATATCGGTGGCCTGTTTGGTAGATCTCCACGTGATTCTGATTCACTATGGGAGCTAATTCTCTGAGAGAAGTGATTCTGTGGCTGAAAGTAGTTCTCTTTGATTCTCTATCTTTGATTCTCTATCATAAGCTCTTAAAATCAGGATGGAGAATCACTTCACATAATCAGGAGAAGCTACTTTTTCCAGCTCCCAGCCCCTTAGTTCATTTCAGATAATCACACTTCACACAGAATTAGTAGAGAATCACTTCTCTCTGAAAAAACTGTTTGGCAGAGCTATTCCTAGATTCACCAGAGACGTCGATGACCTAGGAGCAAACATCTCTACTAGCTAGCTAGGGTTTACTAGTACGGCGATCGATGGAGGAAAGGAAGAAGGTACTGTAGCGTACTTATAGGAAAGCCAAGGAATTGATTAAGGAGGCAAGTCAACTTCCATATATTGGTTGTTTAATTTTTCTATTATTTTGGCCGAGGTTTACAACAAGTTGCAAATGGAAGTTCGTTCATCTGGCCGAGGTTAATTTGGAGGCCATGTGCGCATGCATATATGCTTACTACAAGCTCGAGGTAGCTGCTCGATCCTGACCTAGTACTTTGCTATTTGTGGCGCGGTCTTTGAGATTCGAACTACGTACATGATTTACGAGCTAGATTCCCCTTGTCGCGCAGCGCAAGTATGTTTAAGGTTTCTCTTAATTTGTTCTACGATGTTTGTCCATAACACATTTGTATGTGCTGAATAAGAAAGCACTGGCTCTAAGTGAAATGGCCATCCATACCCCGGGCGGGCTATATTAAATAATGTAATAATGTAAGACGGCCACTTTTCTTCTCTTAGAGCAACTCCAGCAATAGCCCTTAAATCAGGCCCTCCAAATATTAAATGGGGGCTTCATCTATTTTTTACGGGTCTCAAAACTTGTTTCAACTTCAACAATAGCCCCTAAGGATGGAGGCCTCCCTAGAGACCCCCCAGGAATGGAGGGTGGGGGGATAAATTTAGAGGCCTCCCTATAATACGGGGTGAAGAAGGGGCCCTGCCGGAGTTCAACTTTTTTGTTTGACCCTCTAAATTTAGCTTGGGGGCTTGTTTAGAGGGTCTACTCACTACTACAAAACATAGATATTGTAACACACACTTGTAACATATTTATCATTGTGTTACAAAGAAGATTCGTAGGAACACAAAATTAAGTGTTACAATGAAGTTTGTAACACATACCACTTATCCAGTAAATTTGTGTTACTACAATTAATTGTAGTAACACAAAATTAATGTTACACCTAAAGTGTTACATGGTAGTGTACAATGTGTCACTAACACGTATCCCCCATAGTATCACAAAATAATGTTACAACTAAAGTGTTACAATAAGAATTATATATGCATAGTATGTCATTGGATATTTATGCTTCACTCATAATGGTTCATAGTATCATGACGGCAAAATATGCAGAATATTTTTCTTCATAACAATTCTATAATAAACACACAAGTAATTAAGGAAAAATATGGAATCTCCTAATTATATGACGAACAATGAGGGTTAAATAATATACTCTACTAAACCAAAAGGAGGAAACAGTCTCTGGCTGCATGGATTAAAAAAGGTAAAAAAGTAACCAAGAAGGTGTAGCATGGTGTCCCCTTCCAGGGGTTCGAACTCGCAACATGATTCTGCTAGGAAAACAAACACCATCAGACTACTACTAGATTGTTTATAGTTGTGGAAATTAGATTTGTGTTATTGTTAGCGGGCTTGCTTACTGGACTGCTGCGGCTCTGTTTATTGGGCCGGCCTGCCAACACATTCTTAATTGAAACTAAATCGAGTACAAAACTAATTTTTAGAAACATTAGAAAATTAATGCAACAAAATAAGTATGACCCTATCATATTAACTTATACTTTAAATTTTGAATAGAGCTCAAATATTCTCTTATCTGAAATTTATCTAGGGACCACAGTACATTATTATGACATCCCAAAAAAATTTCACGAAAAAACAAATTGGAAACCATATGCTTCATTTGACACACAATTTGGAGCACATCTTCCTTGCCCCTTTTACTAGGAAGATGCAAAATGATTACTAGCTAACATTATCTTTTTACATGATATATATATATATTAATTATAATTATTTGCAATAATATGCATACTTTAGAAACTAAATATATTCATGCTTACTTATTGAAGTTACTTCACAACTGATCTACATGTGTCAAAAATATTTTTAAATTGCAAGCAATTGTAACTTGAACTTCAAGCTGATATGCAAATTCTAATTGAAAACTCAAAATGTGTGTATACTTTATAATCTGGTTTTCTTCGATGATTATTAGTTTTAAACTTTAATAATACACAAACCTTGGAGTTATAAGATTGATTAGAGACCATAGAGACCAGAGTACATGGCGTCCTCAAAAAGTCTACAAAGATTGAGACTTTTGGTGCTTCTTCGGTCGTCCCACGGCTGCAACGGGGCCCACCTATCATACCCATTATCTATATACATGGCCACTAGAAATTAGCATCTAGCCACACAAGACAATATGATGCTGTTTCGTAGTTGACTTTGTATTAGGTATGATTGCCAGCAAATGTTTTTTAAATCCACATGCCTAGGACACAAAAAAAAATGTAAAAATCACACGCTTTACTTTGCCCTTACTTTAAAGTATATCATATTTTTCCTATTTATTGGAATTCATTCACACTCGAACTACAGGCGTTGTAAAAAGATTTAGAACTTTACACACATACATTTCATTATCTCTTGTGAATTTGAAAGAAACAATTCAAATGGTTGTATAATGAGCAGTATAATTCTCTTGGTTATTTAATAGTGTTTTATATTAATAATATTTAAATCTTCAACAAAAATTCTGAAATTTACCCGGGACTAATATACATTCTTCCAAGGTAGTCATAGGCTCCATTTGGCCCCCATTAATAGTTTACAAGAAAACTTAATGACTTATGATGGCATGTATTCGTTTATGCGTAAATAGTGTAATTATAAA
>OAMR01000069.1:2576382-2660302 GCA_900205405.1 Echinochloa crus-galli
CCCCGCGTCCGCGAGCGCGCGAGCCCGCGCCCGGCCACCCGCGCGTCAACGCGCCTGCTCCTCAAGCTCGCCCGCGCCTGGCCGCTCGGGAGCCGCCGCCGCTGTCGCTAGGGTTGCTGTCGGGGAGGAGTCACTCGATCTGATTTGGTTTGGCTGGTTACGGGATAGTGCTCTGGTTCAGTTTGTGTGGATAAGGGGCAATATTGTCCTTTCCCATTACCATGAAGCAATTTTTGATTTTTTTTAATCTGTTTACTCTTGCTGAAACGGACACAGTTAAAATGAGGGGTAAACGGACACTTGGAGTTAGAAAAAGAGGGGTAAAATCGCAAAGTTAAAAAAGTAAGGGCAATATCACTATTAGAGTTTAGAGTAGGGGCAAAAACACCATTAAGGGCAATATCACTATTAGATTCACTTAAGGCACTAAGTGATAGCAGCTATGACACTGATTTAGCTGCATCTTCCGACTCTAATGATGAGTGCTCTGACCCTGAAGAGGAAGAGGAAGAGGAAGAGGAAGAGGAAGAGGAAGAGGAAGAGGAAGAGGAAGAGGAAGAGGAAGAGGAAGAGGAAGAGGAAGAGGAAGAGGAAGAGGAAGAGGAAGAGGAAGAGGAAGAGGAAGAGGAAGAGGAAGAGGAAGAGGAAGAGGAAGAGGAAGAGGAAGAGGAAGAGGAAGAGGAAGAGGAAGAGGAAGAGGAAGAGGAAGAGGAAGAGGAAGAGGAAGAGGAAGAGGAAGAGGAAGAGGAAGAGGAAGAGGAAGAGGAAGAGGAAGAGGAAGAGGAAGAGGAAGAGGAAGAGGAAGAGGAAGAGGAAGAGGAAGAGGAAGAGGAAGAGGAAGAGGAAGAGGAAGAGGAAGAGGAAGAGGAAGAGGAAGAGGAAGAGGAAGAGGAAGAGGAAGAGGAAGAGGAAGAGGAAGAGGAAGAGGAAGAGGAAGAGGAAGAGGAAGAGGAAGAGGAAGAGGAAGAGGAAGAGGAAGAGGAAGAGGAAGAGGAAGAGGAAGAGGAAGAGGAAGAGGAAGAGGAAGAGGAAGAGGAAGAGGAAGAGGAAGAGGAAGAGGAAGAGGAAGAGGAAGAGGAAGAGGAAGAGGAAGAGGAAGAGGAAGAGGAAGAGGAAGAGGAAGAGGAAGAGGAAGAGGAAGAGGAAGAGGAAGAGGAAGAGGAAGAGGAAGAGGAAGAGGAAGAGGAAGAGGAAGAGGAAGAGGAAGAGGAAGAGGAAGAGGAAGAGGAAGAGGAAGAGGAAGAGGAAGAGGAAGAGGAAGAGGAAGAGGAAGAGGAAGAGGAAGAGGAAGAGGAAGAGGAAGAGGAAGAGGAAGAGGAAGAGGAAGAGGAAGAGGAAGAGGAAGAGGAAGAGGAAGAGGAAGAGGAAGAGGAAGAGGAAGAGGAAGAGGAAGAGGAAGAGGAAGAGGAAGAGGAAGAGGAAGAGGAAGAGGAAGAGGAAGAGGAAGAGGAAGAGGAAGAGGAAGAGGAAGAGGAAGAGGAAGAGGAAGAGGAAGAGGAAGAGGAAGAGGAAGAGGAAGAGGAAGAGGAAGAGGAAGAGGAAGAGGAAGAGGAAGAGGAAGAGGAAGAGGAAGAGGAAGAGGAAGAGGAAGAGGAAGAGGAAGAGGAAGAGGAAGAGGAAGAGGAAGAGGAAGAGGAAGAGGAAGAGGAAGAGGAAGAGGAAGAGGAAGAGGAAGAGGAAGAGGAAGAGGAAGAGGAAGAGGAAGAGGAAGAGGAAGAGGAAGAGGAAGAGGAAGAGGAAGAGGAAGAGGAAGAGGAAGAGGAAGAGGAAGAGGAAGAGGAAGAGGAAGAGGAAGAGGAAGAGGAAGAGGAAGAGGAAGAGGAAGAGGAAGAGGAAGAGGAAGAGGAAGAGGAAGAGGAAGAGGAAGAGGAAGAGGAAGAGGAAGAGGAAGAGGAAGAGGAAGAGGAAGAGGAAGAGGAAGAGGAAGAGGAAGAGGAAGAGGAAGAGGAAGAGGAAGAGGAAGAGGAAGAGGAAGAGGAAGAGGAAGAGGAAGAGGAAGAGGAAGAGGAAGAGGAAGAGGAAGAGGAAGAGGAAGAGGAAGAGGAAGAGGAAGAGGAAGAGGAAGAGGAAGAGGAAGAGGAAGAGGAAGAGGAAGAGGAAGAGGAAGAGGAAGAGGAAGAGGAAGAGGAAGAGGAAGAGGAAGAGGAAGAGGAAGAGGAAGAGGAAGAGGAAGAGGAAGAGGAAGAGGAAGAGGAAGAGGAAGAGGAAGAGGAAGAGGAAGAGGAAGAGGAAGAGGAAGAGGAAGAGGAAGAGGAAGAGGAAGAGGAAGAGGAAGAGGAAGAGGAAGAGGAAGAGGAAGAGGAAGAGGAAGAGGAAGAGGAAGAGGAAGAGGAAGAGGAAGAGGAAGAGGAAGAGGAAGAGGAAGAGGAAGAGGAAGGGGAAGGGGAAGAAGAACAGGGAGCTTGGCTGCACTGTTAGGATTAGGTGCTTGAATGAAATGTATGCCCCTACTCTATAGTAGTTGGTGCTATTGTTCGACTTGTATGTGGGCATGTGATGATCTGTTGGTGCTTTTTGGACTATGTTGGCATCTAATGATCTGGACATAATTACATGCTATGTGGTTGTTCTATATGTGCTTGTGATATGGACATATGTACTTAGTGATCTAGACATGATGATATGTTATCAGATTGTTCTATATAGTATGTGCTTGTGATGTCATGGTCTGTATTTATATGCAATTAAATGTCATTTTGTTGCTCACGTGTTGATGTCAAATGCTGTCCAAATATTGTGTATATTCACTCTCATTTGTTGGTGCTAAAGTAGGGGTAAACTCACAAATTACTCATAAAGTAGGGGCAAAATCGCAAGGGCAAACTTGTCTTTTCATAGCAGATTTCACACCGTCAATAGCTGTTAACAGAACAGGGGTAAACTCTACCTTCGGTTTCAAAAAATAGGGGTAAAATCACAAACTTCAAAAAACAGGGGCAAAACCACCATTTCAACTGAAAACGAGGGCAAAAACGCAATTGCCCCAAGATTCAATATGATTAATAGCTAAATATATTTAATTGCAATAATGTATATATATTTGAGAATTTAATTTTGTTTCTTCCAGTTTACTGGAATTACTTCACATATTGTAATAATAATTCTTAAAATATAAACAAACATATATGCAAGTATAATTATATATTTCAATAGCACATGGAAATTTAGAAAGAAAAATTCAAATGTTTGTATACTTTACACTCCAGTTTCATAGTATACCATTACAGTTTCAGAAATTTAATGTTATCTAGATTTTCTAAAAAAAATAAAATATGATTGTAGATGTAAATACATCCTTATAATTGTGGCAGAACCGTTCAGCTTAAACTGGTTCAGATGCATTAGACACTGTCCCATTACAGATAAGGACTCAATGCATATGAAACAGTGTAAACCAGGTATCTGTCAGGCGTCCACGGACACCCGAAACACCACCTTACAACTAAGAACAACTCCATGCATACAGGATCACTTACATAGGAAGCTCTCAACAGACATTACAAACTTTACAAAAATACTTAAAAGTACGAGTTATTACAATCTGTAATGCATAACATAAGTGCAAGACACTACTATAAGTCTTACAAGACAAAAGCTTTATAAAGTACTAAAGTTCTTTAGGCCTAATGACTTTTCAAAAAGTTGTTTTCGTCAAGAGAACACGTAGACCCATCGTGTCTCTTGGTCTTCAGGAACCTCTAGACTTGTTCCGGTTTCTCTTCTGCAACAAAATTATAGTACCTTGAGTACAAAAGTACTCAGCAAGACTTACCCGACTAATTAGTATAACTAAGGATCAAGACTCAGGCATGCAAGGCTATTTAGTGGAATGGTGGTTGAAGTTTTTGCAAGAAAGGCTTACTAATATGAGTCCTTATACTTTCAATATTTTAGCCATGTTATAGCAGTTGTTTTGATTCTACGTTAGAAAACATAACATTTTTCAATCAAAGATCTTATATGATACTTTACCTCATATCAACCCTCATATGATTACATTACTAAGTTGCTCATCAGTGATCAAGCGGTATTCATATCGAGAAGTGCGACGATCATGATCAATTTGTTACATCCTGCAGGGTAAAGACCTAACCACACGACATGTGCGCGTCCCGGATAACCGCACGCGGCAACCTTTCGCTCACATCACTTCCAGAGATCGAAACTATTCATGCTAAAGTCCAGGAATGCATCCCCATAAGTGGCCCCACGTCTGGCCTGACCCCCTTATGAGTTTCAGACTACATTCCCGCCTACTGCCACTCACCGATCGAGCAAGCCATAGTTCCAATCCTGGTGTGACTGAGTTACATCGGTTTACTGGTCCCATTCTCCCAATATGTGATTAGTACGTTCAAAACATGATCTAAGGTCAACAACCACTGAGTCCTTGACTAGTTCTTAAAGTTAGACGAGGCTATCCTATAAATCTCATCCACAATCAAACCTTTCAAGCCCTCGTCTAACTTACCAAGCAAATCTCCAAATTTGCAAGGATCCATATTTTATGTGTTATTATCATAGAGATTGGTACCACAATTGCCTGATAGGTATCTGCTAAGCTTACTAAGCAAGGTTTCATGATCTTCTTGAAGAGGTGTCAAAGATGTCCTTAATCAAGGATGTCATGCATACAAAGGGTTTCATAACAACTCCTAGACATAATGCATAAATTTAAATAGTTTGGACGCATGAAATAATAAGTAAAATAGTAGGTATAAATGCTCCGGGGCTTGCCGGATTCAATAACGAGGTTAGTGTCGTCAGTTGAAGCTTCGGGCTCTTGTTCCACTACGATCACCTCCTCGTATTCCTGTGTTTCCTCCGGTTGTAGCTCGATGTACTCAGGTTCCACAAACTCGGTATCTACATGTCGTAGTCACTTTGTAGTTTCTAAAATTGAAGAAATCCCATATTTTCTCAAAACAAATCTGCAATTTGGGCTCGGACCAAAATACAGGATGAGGAGGTTCTGATATTTTTAAAACATAGAGATTAATATAACAAAACTAACAAAATTAGTTTCATTAATTTTGGACTCTTCTACAAATTATAGTAATTAAAACAAGATTTCAGCTAATTAAAATTAAGGAAAACAACTAAACATACTATTTTTACAGAAACACCCCTGGAAAGATTAAAGTCTCACACATAAGCCCTCCCGCGCTCAGACCTGGCCTTTACCTGAAAACCCCCTAAACTTTCTAAATCTTAGCAAAAAGGCCCTCCCGGCCTTAATCTAAGGACGGCGGCGGCGGTGCGGCCTGATCTCGCCGGCGGCGAGATTTCCGGCGACGAGAAGCAAACCAAGAGCATCAGCTCGTCACGAAGAGCGCACCCATAGGTCAAACCCCCTACCAAAGGTGACCGGACGGCGACGCACGACGACGATGGCGGCGGCGCTCCGCTCGGGCTCGTCGGCCGGCTAAACGGCGGCGAGTCCGGCGACTTGAACTGCCCCTAAAGCTTCGCCTTCACCTCCTCTACTCGATCCACTAACGTCAAGCCGAGCTCCATGGCCGAGGCACCACTTCCCTCGACGGCAGCCATGGCGCGACGGCACACAGCGGCGGTGCCGGCGTTCCGGCTCGACGGCAACTGCGCCCGGGCCAAGAACACCCCTACGAGCATCTCTAGAACCTAAGGAACCCATCTGCATCTTTAACTCAACCTCTACGGCGCTTCAACATAGGTCCCCTCGTGGGCTCACCTTGAAAAGGTCGGCGGCGGTTGGAGGTAGGAGACGACGATGTATGGCGCCGGTGGGACTGGTGGCTGGACTTGAACGGGTCGGGGAAGTAGCTGGGAAGGTGGTGGTGCTGCGGGGAAGAGGAATCGCACGGTGGTGCAGCGACGGTGGCGAATTTCGGGGCGAGACAGAGGCGACGGAAAGAAGAACGTGAAGACGGTGGCGGGAGGATGACGATGGAACTCGGTATACATTTGAATTTTCACCGTAGTGATCTTGTTGCCACGTCGTGGCTGCCTGCCTGCTCTGGAGGAGAGGCCTGCCGGCGCGTGGATGGTTGAAAAAATTCACCGATGTCAAAGGCGGTGGAAAACCACGGCGGCGCTGCCGTGTCCGCTCTGCCTGCTCTTTTTCCTGCTCTTCTTCTCCTTCGTTTTGCTCTCTGAATCTTGGCCTTTAAGTCAGATTTTTGTGTATCATGTACCCAATCGACCTTAATCAAACTTGTAGCTGGTACATTTGGGGACAACATTGGTATTCAAGTTGAAGACAGAAACTTCATCGATTTCAAGTTATGGAGCTCTGAAGATTGGATCAGAAATGTTGAAAGAATAGCAGTTTCGTCAGGTTACTGTAGCTGGCAAGAACAGCTCCTGTTGCAATCTTTGATCATCCAAATAAATTGGCAGGCCTTGTTTCCCGTGATGAAGAAATGGCTCAAATTGTAGTACAAAGTTTCTAGCTTCCATTTTGCTAGTTCTTGACCAAAATTATTTCATAAAAATTCTCCAATTCTAAGCTCAAAAATGACACCATGACACTTGCTTAATCCAAGAAAGTTCAGTTACTGAATGTTTACCAAGCTTCTCTCTACTGAACTCACTTTCCTCTAAAACAACATTAGGGCTTAATCTCATATTAAACATTGCTTTAGAGGTGTATAACACCATGAATGTCACAATAATTTTCTCAAAAAAGTTTCACCGTACTGACTTTGTTCATTTGGTGTTCATTTTAGATCATATGTTTATAGTGAGCCTTCTTCTCTTTGGTAGGATTCAAGGTGGTTAATAGGTAAATCTATCTTTTTTTTGTATGAAAAGTTAATATAATTATTTAGTGTATGATTGTTCATTAGAATGATATAATTACAATATTTCTGCAATAATATGCCTTTTTGAGAATTTAAATGTATTTCTACATGCTTATTGAAATTACTTCATGGTTGAATTACATGTGTGGTGTAAAAATGATCTTTATATACAAAAAAACATATAGGAGCTGCCAATTTGGAAGGAAAATTTCAGATGGTTGCATACTTTACACTATAGCTTTCGTAGTCACTTTGTAGTTTCTAAAATTGAAGAAATCCCATATTTTCTCAAAACAAATCTGCAATTTGGGCTCGGACCAAAATACAGGATGAGGTCAACTCGCATTCATCTTCTATCTGAAAGCTAAACATTTTATATTTAAATAAATAACGTGCACGAGCACAACCATCGGTACGGTCCCATTTCACTCAATTTGCTCCCGGATTCCAATATTGATATGTGAGGAAATTAAAGCGTCTAGTGTATAATGCATAAAACAAGATCGAACACGAGACACGGTTTAACGTGGAAAAACCCTTGCGGGAAAAAACCACGGAAGACAATCACTATTGAGGAGAGTTTACAAGTAGGGATGATACATGGCTTATCTGTCTTACCTTGTCTTGTCTTGCCCTACCGTCTACATAGATCTTACATATATATAGGCGGCTCACACGTCCATGCTTGGTTGCGTTACCAAAGTGGGACTAAACTGTGCAATCCTGAGAGAAACCACAGTATGATGGGCCTCCGCTTCGCTCCGGCCCAAGCCTGGCCTATATCGTGGATGTGAATTTGGAACATATCCAACAAACTCCACCTTGAGACAACCTCCACCTTGGACAATAAAAGTACTGAATGCTGGCCAGTACAAAACATTGTAGTATCTATGCAGCAGCTTTGAACTAGATCCCTCAACACGAGCAAAAACAGCAATAAACGTACTGCTTCCGCAATACAAAACACTGTAGTATCTAGTCAAACAAAAACATCCTCTATTGCACTTGGAATCCTCCACCTCAAACTCAATTCGGAGCAAAACCTTCACTTTCAATGAACAAACTCCATTGGAGTAAAAGAAACCACTAGACTGACATGAACGATGTTGTCAAAACATCAAAATGAATTAACTCATAGTGATCCAATAATAATCACAATATCTCCTTAAAAACTCAATATGTTTCAGCAGCGGAAATCATATATCATAGAAGCCATACGAAAGAGATAACCAGAAGAAAATAATCTGCAGTAAATAATCTAGAAACGTTACTGTGTAACTCTAGCAATAACCTGCAGCCTTGTGTACAAGTCCTGTGTACGTCCAGCGAGCAACTCTGGAAACCTTCTGGTGGATCTTCACGGGTGCACGTAGCAAAATTCCGCTAAAACTGATTTAAACTTTTTTTAATCTCGTGCCCAGCTCTGATACCACTTGTTAAAAAAAATGCGTAAAACAAGATCGAACACGAGACACGGTTTAACGTGGAAAAATCCTTGCGGAAAAAACCACGGAAGACAATCACTATTGAGGAGAGTTTACAAGTAGGGATGATACATGGCTTATCTGTCTTACCTTGTCTTGTCTTGCCCTACCGTCTACATAGGTCTTACATATATATAGGCGGCTCACACGCCCATGCTTGGTTGCGTTACCAAGGTGGGACTAAACTGTGCAATCCTGAGAGAAACCACAGTATGATGGGCCTCCGCTTTGCTCCGGCCCAAGCCTGGCCTATATCGTGGATGTGAATTTGGAACATATCCAACATGTTGGAACTTGGAACTAGAAGTATCTCCATTTCATGCAAAGCATGAATATATTGTCCATGAAGCGCGTGATATGTGCATGGAGGTGCAGTGGTGCACACACGGTCGTCGCATCATATTGCTGGAGGTGGAGGTGAAGGCGTCAAGGTCACGGAGGCGCCGACCGGAGTGCCTGATGCCGGTGGCGGCGGTGAAGGCGCTGAGCGGTTCAGAAGCTTCCGCGCACCGCCGGTGAGGTCTACATGTAGATAGAATGCCATAGATCAGATCATCAGAATTAAATTCATTGAGCTAGCTAATGCAAATTAAAGTTAGCTTAAAGAAAAGCAGACAATAATAAAATCCATGCTGGACTTGAATTCCCTAGAGAGAAATCGATCGACAAATAAATCTAGTACAGACCTGATGGTGTTCGAGCCTCTGAAGAATTTGGAGATGAGACAAGTAATACGACCACTAGCAGTATTCGAGAAGATGCCCTTGTTGCAGAGGAGCCCCACATTATCATCATCTCTAGCTGGACAGCTAGGGTGGCCAATCGATCAGGTTATTAGCGAAGGGCAGGCCGCCGAGCCGAGAAATTATAGGAAAGGATATACATGCATTCGGTTGCTCAGTGTCTTTATATAGAGCAGAGGAGATTGGCAGATTGCCTAGCAAGCAATACCAATAGCAGCAACTCCCTACACCTACACGCCGCCGGCCGGCTAGGCACTGTTTCGATATCGCCGACGATATATGATATAGAGAGTCAGCGCAGGGCACGGATCCAATGGGCGCAGAATCGAAATGGAACCGTGGAGATGTGAAAAGGCAAAGATTCGACCTGTCGCCGTTGGAGCAAAAGCCAGAAAAATTCAGATCAGCCGATCCTGTTCTTCTCGCGATGGTAATGGCAACATGCATGATTCGGCAACGGCCACTACACGCGTGCAAGCTTTGGAAGAATGGAAGCCATCGAGCTGCATGCATGCACCACGCACCGCTTGCTGTCGACCAAGTGCATGCATGCACTGCCCGTCCCGCGCTTAAGAAAACAGCAACTACGTACCGTGCATATTGTGTCAAAACTGCTAGCTGCTGCCACAAGCGTCAGATGAAAACACAGCTTCTGAACCAGGTCTTGGAAGGGTTTATTTGTCCAGTTTCAGTAGCTGTACTGGTGTCGGATCGATATACCTGGTTTAGTAGAGCCTGCACTGGAGCCACACACACACACATGCGTGGCCAATCGTCCTAGGCCCGTCAGAAGTTTGGTTGGGCCCCAGTATGCAAACCAACCCGCGCCCTCCAAAGAGTGCTGTACAATTTTCTTTTAAAATAATTATGCTAGCATTGCTAAATGATTATAGTACGTGACCTTAGAGGTTTGGACTCATCATATCATGTACTTGTGTGACTAATTCTGCAATTTAGTCTCATATCTGAGAAGTGAGTATTGAAAAAGATCGATCCTGTCACTGGGTGTTAATAAATAGAGTACTCATGTTGATAGAAAGGTCAAATGTTATTCAAAATCGTGTCAAAAAAAAAATGTTATTCAAAATAAATATTTTGTATATTAATAAGTACTTTCATAATAAATAAACTACACATTATATGTTAACATTTATTTTATTTATTTATAGGCAACGTATCCTATGCAAACTTATTTATATACATTATATATATACAAAAGATGATCAGTCATTGCAGCAAAACTTTTCGATTGATGTATTTAATTAGGTCGAAGTGGAATGCATATCAAAACAGACTTTAATTATTTAAGCATACAACACTATCTTATCCTATGGAGAATCATAAGCAAACCCATCTGAAAGAAAGTTACTGATTTCTGTAGCATGATTTATCATTTTTTGAATTATCTAAAACTGTGAACTTCAACAGTAGATTTTTCATGTGGTCCATTTATCATCCTCCATGTGTAGTACTCATAGCAATGCTATCTTACCCACATCACAGATAAACATATTTGAAAAAAAAAGTTGTTGTGGACTTCGCTATTTGTAGAAGTTTGAAAGTGCAAGCTTCCTGTAGAGATTTCCAATGTGTTCTATTTATCATTCATCGAATGCATTTTGTTTATTTTTTTTCTTGTGTGTTATACTCGTAGCAACGCACGGTCACTTAGCTAGTCAAAAAAGAGGGAAGGTTGACAAAGATACTATAACCACTACAAGATCCCTATCATCTCCCAACAGTGATTTGATGAATGACCAACAATTTTTATCATATTTTGTTGAGAGTGATTTGATAAAACTATTGCGAAAGATACAAATTATACTAGAGAAATTATCAGCCACTCAAGAAAAATAATAGAGGCCTAAAAATTGCCGGCCACTTTTACAAAACTGTCTGGAAAATAACATATATATCTTGCGGCTAACTGATTGTAGGTTAGTTGGTAAGGTTGCTTGTGGTGGAGCCTATCTGCCCGGAGTTTGAGTCCTTGACTTAGCACGTGTGTTCGCATTTGTTGAATTTATTACAGGATTAACCAGCGGTTTTCTTTTAGTGTGGTACGCGACGTCTCCGTCTACAGTGGGGCGTCTGTGGTGAGTTTGTGAATCTTAAGATCGGATATATATACCGATCCGATCTCTCAAAAGTGCTCATAGAGGTAGAATTTACGTACGTATATTCATATATTCATAGGATTCAATGTACATGTGTGTAAGTGTATGCGTCTATACTGGTGTTTCAAAAAAAAAGAATAAGTAAAGAGTAATCTCGAGGAAAATGCATGGTGCATATTCATGTACATGCACCAGATTATGCACATATATTACTACAGAAGGAGAGCGCCAATTTTTGAAAATGAAGCGCACAGTTACATCTTGAAAACAACCATCATCTCAAGACCTTAGTTGGCTATGGGTGGATGTTGAGTAGCTAGTGCTTAATGTCTTTGGCTGGACATTGTAATAATGGATGATTATGTATGAAACTTATGTAAAAAGACCAAATTATAGCTATTCCTTCATTTAAAAATTGTTTGAATCACACCAATATTTTCTTTTTACTTTTTTCAAATTTATAACTCTCGTGAATATTTTCTCAAAGCGGACTAAGCGTAGCGCAGTGTTAGGTTTATAGTGGTAGAACAAGTCTACCCGAATCTACCCGAATGTACCTGTATCTTTTTATCAATCTCAGGATAGACGATTCAGTTCCTCAAAGATGTTCATATGGTAGGATTGTCATACATGTACATCTATTTACTCTTGTATTGTGTAATTTATAAAAAAAATTAATACTCTATCCAATTTCACACATAAGTTGAATCTGCATCACTAGGGTTTGAGTCCTCGACTCAGCATAAGTGTCGCTTTTTTGTGAATTTATTTTAGGATTTAACCTGCACTATTCTTTCCAAGGTAGGCGACTTGTTCATTGACAGTGAAGGCACCCACGATGACTTCATCAATCTCGATCTGCCTGTGTAGTTTCTCAAAGGTGCTCATAGAGTTAGGGTTTGCCTGTGTATTGATAGAGATGAGTAGTGCATTGTGAGCGTCTGCGTTTGTACTAGTCTTTCATAAAAGAATACCCTTCTCTCAAATGCACCAAATACTATAATCGTATGATAATTCTAAGGCACATTATTTTTGCTTTACTTTTCTTGTCTACACCTACCTAATTGCACCCTAATAATCAATTTAGTAAACTCCAGTGATGATGGATAGACGGTTGGTTTACTTATCTTTGGTCATTTTTTGATATATATACTAATATATTTATTTAATTTTCTCTCTTTTTCTTTTTTAAGAAAAGAGGAGGTAGGTGTTCAAGCTAATTTCGTTTTTGGATCGGTAATGCTAGGGATAGGGTGTCCGATCCGTCCATTTCGCTCCCACCCAAATATATTAACCGGCGTCGTGCTCATCCCCACAGCTTTTTCCATTCCTCAACGCTGCCGCCTCCCCTAATCCGTGCTCCTCCATGCCGCCACCGGCTCCTCTCCTCCGCGCTGCCGCGCTCCCCATCCCCACTCCGAAGCGCCGCCTTCTCCGTGCTGCAGCGGCTTCCATGGTATCCACCATCGCCACAGCTCCCCTCGTCTCTGAGGTCGTGCCGGTGCCTCTATGGGTCCGCCGTCGCCATGGATATGCTGCCACCACCTCTCCTCCGCGTTGAGCTCCTCCTCCGCAGGCGTTGCGCCCTCCTCTCCGTCGTCGCCGTCAAGGTCCAGCTCCACAAGCTCCTCCGCCGCCCCGTCAAGGCCCTCCTCCGCGAGCTCCTCCGCCGCTGACCCTTCTCCGTGAGCTCTACTCGAGGGGCACGACTATGGATAGGGGAGCTCCTGCTCCGGGGCGCCGGGGCGCAGCTGAGCGCAGCCGGGCAGCCGCTCCCTTCCACAACCACGGTGCGGCCGGGCGTGGGGCTAGGCACAACTCCCTCCCATGGCCAGTGACTGTCCGAGCGCCGCTATCTCCCACGGCCAGGGATGGTCGGGCCTCCCCTCCCCCGGCGAGGGCGAGCTGTGCCGGCCGCTGCTCCCCTCGCCACCTCCGAAGCGAGGAGCTACATATCAACACCCTTCTGGTGTCATTTTTTTAGACTTTTTTTCCGATGTTGTTGCAATTGTCATCTGCCGATGTTGCATCATTGTTTTTTTGCATGTTGCGGTACTCTATATGCTAATGTTGCGGTCGTTGTCTGTTGATGTTGCAATCGTCGTCTGCCGATGTTGCATCAATGTTCTTTGGGATTTTTGTCTCCAGCACACCACCAAATCACGGTTTTGTCCGGTGCACACTCCAAACTTCGATTTAGTCCTGAGCACACTGTAAGTTTATGATTTTGTATGCAGCACATGGCCTCTATTAAACAAATGTATTTCAGCTTTGGGGGCCAAAAGCCATAGGGTAAGAAGACCAAAATGCCCCTGCCTTTCCATCCCGAGAATTGCCGCACGCAGACTCCAGAGCGCCACTCGGTCAGACTTGACTCCTCTCCGCTCGCTTAAGTTATGTAAGAAAATATTATGTGTGTGACAATGCTACATTGTGCTATTAAACATAGTAGATTTCAGATGTGTTAGAAAAATATTGCATGATGCTGATGGAAGTTTGATCGACAGCCTTGAGTCTTGTTTTGAGTGAGTTACATAGCCAAGGGTATTTCAGTCCTTTTACATGTCATTATCTTTCCCAACAGGTTGAAGTAGAGTAGTTTAATAGAGATGGTGTGTGACGCACAAAACCACATTTTGGCGGTGTCCATCAGCCTAAATCAAAGAATGCAGTGTGTTGTGCACAAAACCTCTTTTTGGCGATGTCCTACAGACAAAAATCCCATGTTCTTTTTCTGTTGTAGATCCGGCGGGCGGCGTCCGACCCTGCATCAATGTTCTTCCCTAAATGTTGTAATGTTGCAAGTGTTTTAGACAGATATTGCATGTGTGTAATCTGGATGTTTCATTTTTATTGAGATGTTTCATGTGGATTTGAATGTTTCACGCAGCATAAATCGGACGTTGCGGTGGGTTTTTTTCCATCAAAAGATCTGTTTGATGTGAATGTTTCAAAAATAGATCGGGGATGTTGTGATGTTGCATGTGTTTCGCATACATGTTGCATGTTTTCATTCAGATGTTGAATTTTATTGGAATTTTTTTACTGTTGTCGTGCGGAGAGTTGTAAGCTTGTGTTTCTAGTGTTGCAAATGATGATTATTTATGTTGCTGATACTATAATTTGATGTTGTATATGATATTTCTTAGATGTTGCAAAAATGTTGAATGCCACATGTAACCCATGTTGCGGTGAGATTTTTTCTGTGCTACGGTACCGCCGGTGAGGAATATTTGGTTGTGGTTGCGCCACGTCATCCTCTTTTTTACCTATATTTTGAATACTTGGCTCTCGTTGCGCCACGTCATCCTCTATTTTCCACCTCTATTTTGAATGCTTGATCCACGTTTTACCACGTCACCCGTCCGATTTTGTGTCCGGATCGGACGTCCGGAGGCTAGTTCTACCGTTTTTGATTTAGTTCGCGCATCTCTACGGAACTTTGCCCATCCAAACAAGACCGTACGCTATTAATTTAAAGCACATGTACGAGATGTCGGCCCAACTTCAGAAAAAGAAAGAAAAGCCTTGTTTAGTTCTCAACTTTAACATGCTAAAATTGAGTCTCTAATCATTTCGCCACTGTAGCATTTTATTTGTATTTGTGAATAATTGTCCTAACATTGCTTAATTAGACTTAAAATGTTCGTCTCGCAACGGATAACAAAACTGTACAATTAATTTTTTATTTTATTTAATACTCCATGCATGTGTCGACATTTTGATGTGTTGTATAGTAGAATTTAGGGGTGAAATTTAGGAACTAAACAAAGGTGAACAGATCCATCCGATTTTTCTTTTCGAGGAAAACTGTTACCTAGACACAATTCGAAATTCGGCGCAAACAGCTGATATGGATGCGACGAACTTGACCACATACAGACACAATATCTTAGCAAAACTGCCAGATTGTTACGAACAAGAAAAAAAGTTGAAGCTATGTCCACCAGTTCATCATCTACATCTCTTCCTCAGTGAGCCTGCCTGAACTCTAAATATTGATTCAGATTGATGAGTGTGACTGAATCTCAGTAGGCTTGCGCGCACGTTTCTGTGTGCAGCTATGGTTGTCACATCATATCGCTGGGGGCGGCGGCGGCAAGACGGTAGAGGCGCTGTACGGAGGGCGTGACGCCGGCGCCGGCGGCGGAGGCGCGGCGCGGCCAAGAAGCTTCCGCACACCGTGCAGCGCGCCGGTGAGGTCTACATTACCTACATATAGATAGAGTGCCAATTAAACTCATGGAGAGTACAAGCAGCTTATTACAATTAGGCTATCTTAAAAACAGATAAATAAAACTCATGCTGCAGCCTGCAGACCTGATGATATGAGAGCCTCTGCCGAGCCATTCTCTGAAGTTGAGATGAAGACAAGTAGTAAGGCGATCACTAGCATAGATGATGATGTTCTCGTCGAAGAGCCCATGATCATCTCACTGTATGGATGTGGGCCTGTGGCTAATCGTTCAGAAGGTTAATGGAGGATGAAGAATTTTCCGTTGCTCTGCGAGTATTTATAGGCGTTCAGCAGGTTAATTGAAGATTGCGTTTGCAAATCAAGTACACTGCACCTGCAGCAACCATTAGCTGCGGGGCTTTCTTAATCATTCTGAGGCCTCCACTTGTCATTATCCACAGACCACAAGCTAGGGTTCGTTCTCTTCACCTGGAGCCGCATAGCGTATCGTACACAGGCAGCAACGGCCGGCGGCTTGTCGGCGCTGTTTCGATCGATGTCCCCGACGACAGTCTAGAGAGTCTATCTGCACCCCTGCGTTGACGCATGATGCCGAGGTCAGTTTCTTCACCACGTAGATGGCTTCTTCCCCGGGGAGGCAGTGACATTCGAGATGCGTGAGCAGGATTCAGAGAAGATACAGTGAACATCTTATCGATTTATCTAGTGGCAGGGGCCACGAGATATATATATGTAAAAAATATAAGGGGGAGATTCGACTTGTCGCCGTTGGTAAGCTCATCGGGGTACATCCACGATTCGGCACCTCGAACTGCACCACGCGCGTGCAAAGCATCGGAGGCCGGAGTTGGTGACGACGGCGGCGCGGCTCCCGTCGTTCCATCCATCGAGGAGCCGCGTAGATGGGAAGGCCTATTTGACAAGCAAGGCCCGGTCCGTTCTCGCTTGCAGAAAGCCCACGCAGCGTCGTCCACTCGGTTACTGAGGGCCCATTTCGTTTTTAGTTCGGGGAACTTAGAAGGGCTTGGGCCGACCTGACTTTTTCATTGGATAAGTTCTTACATCCTGGGGCCCATTTCATAGGAGTCGGCCGAAATGGTAGTATCATTTCTACGTTGCTGGGCCCACTTGGTAAGTTATTTTCTTTTAAGGGCCCACTAAATTTTTTTTTTTTGAGATCAAGGGGCCCACTAAATTGTTCCATCTTACACCGTCCAAAAAAATGACCCGCTTGATTCCGCAGACAGGAGGTCAAGTACCATCCATCGATTGCAAGAACTTGGTCGTCTGGTCTCGGCTCTCTAGAACAGAGAAGAGTCAGCGATCGCCATCTCGTGATTTAAAATTAGGCGCCAACTACCCCTGATTATATCAAAGCAATTTAGCGATCTAGACAACACTCTGTCGTCAGCAACCCTCGTCCGTGATCGAGGACGAACAATTGCCAACTGTAGTAGCTACAGTTTTAGCATGAAACTTATCTGAAATTCCAAGTCACATCGCCATGTTACTGTTGTTCAGGATGAAACCAGTTCATACTGATTGTATTGCTCAAACAGAAATTGTAGCTCTTCTCTTATCTGAAAAAAACAAGCACAGACTCGATCGGATCCTCTTTTTATTTAATTTGGTTTTTGCACATTTAATTTGACACGAACACTACAGGAAGAAACTTTGCATTTTTGTTGCCGGAACGAGTAATGGAGCCAGGAACTGAAAAGGAAAACAAGAAAGCATATAAACAAAGAAATCAACTGAAGACATGGCTTTCCCAAAAGCTTGTGGTGGATCCGTCATGGCTGCCGTCGAGGTAGAAATCCCCAAACAGGAAGCTGGCGTCATCGACCATCGCCTTCAGGAACCCGTCGTCGCAGCCTCGCGCCTCCGTGCACGCGCTCGTCGTGCTCGCCGGCGACGGCGTCACCGAATCCGCCGCCGCGGCGTTCCGGTCATCGGCGTCCGGAGCCGCAAGAGCAGCGCTGCCACCCGCCGCCGCGGCGGCTGCATCGACGAAGACGGAGCTGCCGGCGGCGGGGGAGGAGGAGGCGTTGTCGCAGCTGGTTCCGGCGGCGACATATCCGGCAGGGCGCGGCTGGTCCTCGCGAGCCTGCTGGAAGGGGTGGCTGAACACGGCCGCCGCCGACGGTGTCCGCTCGTCATCGCCGCCACGGCGGCGGTGGCTGGCGGCCGGGTCTTTGTTGGCTCCGGCCGTGGACGACGCCTCCTTCTGCCGGAGCTTCTTGCGCAGCCGCGCGTTCCAGAAGTTCTTGATCTCGTTGTCCGATCTCCCCGGCAGCCTCGCCGCGATCTGGGACCAGCTGCGGCAGACAATGACCAAGATTAGCACATAATTTATCAAAAAGATTGAGAGGTGATAAGTTGAGGCTCCAATGCTCCATGCAGCAATGGCGTAGCTGTTGAGTTCAGTTACCTGTTGCCAAGTGCTTTGTGGAGAGCAATGATGAGGTCTTCTTCTTGCTGGGAGAAGCGGCCGCGCTTGAGGTCCGGCCGCAGGTAATTCATCCACCGCAGCCGGCAGCTCTTGCCGCACCTCTGCAAGCCTGCAAAGATCAGACCAGAACACTCCATATGAGCAATCAAGATTCAAGACTTATGATGGACTGTAATCCTAGCCAACTCATCTAAAAGCTTAAACTGATGATAGTGAAAGCTGAGGCGATAACAATGCAGCATCATGGTACCTGCGAGTTCAGGGATGGAGCTCCAGCAGCTGACGCCGAAGCGGGCGATGTGGGAGGCGAGCCTCTCGTCTTCCTCCGGCGACCAGAGCCCTTTCCTCACCTTCTTCTCCTCCGAGCAGCAAGGGTGCACCCTCCCCATCTTGATGAGTACGTCCGAGAGCAAAGAGCAAGGCTAACTGCTAGCTCTCACAATCACAATGGCATGTGCACACTAGATAAGAGTCTAGCTCACACTGAATTAAGTACTTGCTCGATGCTCTGGTGACAATCTGTCTTTTTTATAGAAACGTGCATAGGAAAATGAGGTAGCTGCTGCATCTTGCATCACTATTGTTTACATATCCCCAATGGGCAATGGCCCATGCATAGTGTACTATATGGAGGAGTCTTATGTAATTGGGTGATAATTGCTGTAAAGCACCCATGTTCAATCAGAAATCAGGAGGCAGCATGCAGCCGGGCAATTAGCTAGTTTAACGTGCAGCTGCACTTGTCGCCATCTCAAAAGCAGCCACACTCATGTCTCTAGCTGCGTCCTTCATAATGATGCTTGATGGGCTTCAGACATGCTGCATGATCCTTTGTACAGGCGTTGCTACATAAAGTGTACTCTTTTGTTTAGTTTTTCTTGAAATGCCGCAGCCATGAGTTGATTGGTTATCATCTCTGTTCTGACATATTAGTATTGATCAATTATTGATAAAACAGTCTAATGGCGATATTTATTGGGAAATGTTATACGAAAAATCTAAAGCTAGCGACATCTATTTTCTTAGTAATAAAAACAATTAATTCATAATGGATGTACTCCCTCTGCTCTCAAGTGAGTGGCATTTTGCACATTGGCACATACTATAAATATAGATTGGATTATACTTTTCATTATAAAAAAATAGAACATGCATTTCACAATTACATTTTATTTAATTGTCACAAAACATCAGGTATATACTCTTGTTAAATTAAATCTCAAGACAAATCGGATCATACAGCTTGATCGGCATAGCTGATTGCAGCAGCAGCCGCTAGCCCGCTACAGCACTTGTAGACAGCCGGGCCACTAGCAGCTGCAGCCAGCATCATCGCTCTGTATCAGTTAAAGAAACGTAGTAGGAGCTGCAGCCGATGGGCTTTGCTGTACAGCTGCAGCAGCTGCAGCTGCAGCCGTGGAAAAAGCTCAAACGATCAGGCTGATTATTTTCAAATATCCAAAACTGACACATAAAAACAACTGTTGACTTTAGAGTTAAAACAACTACAAAACATCACTTATTTGTTAATGCAGTAATGGTATATAGCACGTTTATGTCCGTCTGATGGCCAAGAAGCATTAAGAGCACTAGTAGACCACTGTTTTAGTCATTTTATTTTTGGAAAAGCGACAAGATCATGAGTTATGTCATTCATTTTAAGTAGAAGATAACTACACCATGCCCGGACCCTAAGAGGACAGATACACATATACATGCCCCGGTCCCTATGAGCACGTGCGCACTTGGAAAAACCTAGGGATAATTAAGATGCTGGAGGATCAAAGTAGGACGAAACCGCTATAGAAACACCAATAACAAGGTTCTATGCATGATCTAGGTGAAAAAGGTCCTAATTCTCTTCTTTAACTTTTTCAGTGAAAAAGGTTCTCTAATTTTCAGGGTTGCTGGATTACTTATTAATTAATTTAAGGCGGGCTGCATATATATAAGCATGGCTGATTATGGATGTGTGCTCATCTGAGGTACTACGGAATTACGTGAAAGTCTTGACTCTTGTCTCTTTGACTCTTATTCTTTGTGCAGGACGGGTTTAAGCCTTGGAAGTACGTGTAGGATTTATATGTATAATAAGTGTAGGGCCGTTATTACCTAACCTCTCCATCACATCATGACATGAAGCCTTTTGGGTGCATGCATGCCTGTAGAGTATACTAGATCGATCGATAAGTAACATTTTGGCCTACACATCTTTGGCCCGTGACGATATTATCCACTGAAATTCGGGGAAAGCGGTGGCATTCTTATTAGATATATAGTAAGGCCGCCTCTCCATTATTATTAGTCGTTCATGTTCTTATTAGATGGCTTGATGCAGGGACACATGCATGAAAATGGTCTCCTGTACGTCTTTGACCACCGTGTATATTAATTATTTCCCTCTATTATACCATACACGTACATATCAATGTTTTGAATAAAAAATATAGAGAAAAATATAATTAATCACGTGTGCCTTGTGTCTTGACTGAAACGGTTAGAAACACTAGCACTAGCACTTGCAATTGGAAATAATTTGCAACTAACAAAGCAGTCAGTAAGCTAGAGTCAGACCTCAGAATGCAACAACATGGTGGCGGCGGCCGGTGCTTCCGATCCATGGTGACGATCGACGCAGCCGACCGGGGAATTTTCCATATGCATGCATATGGACCATCAACTACGAGAGCAAGTATATAAAATACCGTGCCTTGATAGGTACGCTGTACCACATTTTCACGTGCTAATGTGCCATGTGGGTGTTTAAAAACAACAAGGGATATAGATGCTTAACTTGTTCCAATAATCACAGGACACGCGTATGCATCGACGGGGATTTTAATTTCTGCGTGAGATTCAGTTATTACTTCATTATTATGCGATGATTGAGCATGAAACACACAATAACATCCATGAAAATTTGTAGATGCATGGTTGCTTTGAGCTCAAAGGTACATATGTGTATAATGATGAGAATTACAATGTAAGTGATGGAGATGATCGGTGGGTAGAAGTTAGCCCTAATTGCTTGACCTAGGAATCGCCTAATACTATATATAGCTCATGACGTGACCTATCTCTGCATGTACGTAGTAGCTAGTGGTTTCATAGTACACGCTCCTTGGTTCGCATGACCAGTTTGGCACGTAATAATCAAACCATTAGAGAGCTCACGAAGCAGGTGAAGAGGCTTGTGTGTGATCTCAATCTCGCCAATAGCTGTTAGAAATAGTAATTTTGTTTTCCCAATGGGAATCGAGAACAAGTGTTATGATCCGTTATTACCTACTACCATGCATTATTAGATCCAGTTCAATTATTTCACATTACAAAACCTGCAACTTGTTATTTAAAATTTTCAATCAGTACGTACTCCTCCCCTAAAAAGCGATGAGAGACAACAAGATCCAGAGAGGAAAAGGCTGTGATCATTGCAAGGAATCTGACGCATCTCTTGGGTTTGTTTTGAATAAGCTTTCCATGGGACAAATATTCATGGTACTCACATGTACTAATTTAATAAATACGCCCCAATAGCTGGAGCCCTGTATACATGCATGCCAACAATGCACGAGTACTGCTGCGAGTATGCCGAGTTGAAATATGTATGACCAACGAAAATATATTATATTTTTAGTAAAGCTCGTTCTACCTATAAAAAACAAACTTGAAAAAACCAGAATTCCGCGGGTTTTGAAAGTTAAGGTGCTGATTTTTTAGTTTGGAGGCGGGAGGGTTTAAACTCCGAGATAATTTCGTCTCTTTATTTTCCTCAAGAAGATCCGGACATCAATGATTTTAGAGGGAGGGAGGGTGCTCGTTACACCCATTATCTTGTCACAAGAAACAGGACTACAAAATTGCCCCGGATCGACTTGAATTCATACGGATAGCCGTGCAACTCTAACAGTATTTTCCCACTAGGGCTGTGTTTAGTTTCCGGGAATTCCAAAGAAAAAAGTCACATCGACATCACATCGAAATATTAAATCTAACAAATAACGCATGTATGGAATATTAAACGTGGGTACATAAAAAAACTAATTACATAGTTTTAATGTACACGACGAGACGAATCTTTTGAGCCTAGTTAGATCATGGTAGGACAATGTTTACCACAAACAAACAAAAAATGTTATAGTGCGCTACAATATCTGATGTGACTTTTCTACCAACTTTTCGCGGGAACTACACCCTAGGTAGCCAGTAGCTTGCAAGCTGTGTCTAAACTATGTTAGGCCGCTGTTGTTGCAGACTTGCAGTGTACCCACGTTCTTATTGTGATTTCATGAATGGAGATGGACACAATAATATTTTGTACACGTACTACTAGTGTTCAACACCATCACTTTTGATCCTAAATTATCAAAACCACGAAAAAGGATTATTACGAAAGCTTTCTATTCGATCAGTCATTAGTTTCCAATGTATCATGTTATCTAGATGAGATTTAATTGAGTAGATTATGGTGATCTGTGGAGAGATTCATCGAGCATTGAGCAGCTAATAATGTCCTGTTGCCTTGACTAGCAATCAATGGTGAGAAAGCCCAACCAACTAATATATACAGTATGTGTTCGATCTGCCTATCAACTTAACACTCTGATTATCAGATTAGGACATCACAATCTAACAAGATGTTGGCGGCTCGGTCCATATGCATGAAGCTAAAGCCAACCGGCCAATTTTTTTTCATGCATGAGAATCCTTGGGTAATTTTACCTATCATTTAAAAACATCCTTTGATAGGTACTGCTTACACTATACCATATTTCAGTTTCATGTGACAATGGTGTCGTCTTGGAGTTACTATACTACACTTAGTGTAAATTTCTTCCCACACACCTGATTATTTTTTTGTGCCTCTTCTCCCTTCTTTTTTACCTCTGATGAGCTTTATAGATTTCAGGATTTTGGGGTCGTACATTATGTGCGTGTCCGGTGGACCTAGAGAGCTCTAGGGTGGCAGGGTAGCAGTCGAATCGGCGGGGTGGAGAGGCGGCGGCGAACAATGTTATAGGCCAGTGGAGGGGCAGGGGCATCATATTTTGACTAATCATACAAAACTCTGTTTTAGCTCCCCACTACAGATTTCTCTCAACATGTAAGCTTGTCACGTCATCCATCCACTAGGACTATCCATTTATGGTCTTTGCGAGTGCAATGCTACAAAATTCGCACAGTAGATGTCATCCACCGGTCTTCTATTACCAATAGTATCCATGGTCTTTACAAGTACAATGCTATAAATTCGTAAGGTAGAAATACATTGATGATCAATCATTTAACAGTCGTTCTTTCTCCACAAAATGAACATTTATGTATAATATTGTTTGCAAAAGAATATTGCCATGCAATTACCTTAGTGTTTTTATTTTCAAATTTAATCTTAAATCATGTATAATGTTGTTTGTAAAAAAAATATTGCTATGCAATCAATTTAGTGTTTTCAAATATTATTTAAGAAATTTCCGCGGCATCGTGCGGGGTACCATCTAGTTATTAGTGTTAGCGTGCGGCAGTGGAGGGTGGAGGGCGGAGGCGGGGGTGTATGCCCCGGAATGGAGGTGAGGGGTGATAAAATTCATCACAGCGATCCATTTTTTGTCTGGTGGCCGCAAAATTTGAGTTCTGGGAGGTCCTAGAAAGACACTTGAATATAATAATATTCGATAGATAGCCGGCCTCTTCTATCAAAGCATGGTGTCCTAATTTACTCAAAAGGATTGACACATGTTGATCCAACACACATACGCGAGGACATACATATTGTGTGTTCAACTGTTCATAACTCTTGCTTCCCGAGGGCACCATTACTTAATAAAGAATTTAGCATGAAACAAAATAGTACCCATGAACTTTTGGAGATTATTACATATATAGGTTCGAAATTGTATAGATGAGTCAAAAGCGATGACCAGCTGCTGAGTGGACAACCACCGCCCTATATCGTTGCATGAGTGACAGCGTGTTAATTGTGTTGCTAAAATGACAGTTTGATTCCCACTAACAATTCTATCAAAAGCTTTAGAGTTTTCAAGTTACCTTTGAGCTGATCATGCATGCTGCTAACTTTCAAACTCAGATTCTTGTTTATATAATTAACCAGGAACCAGAACAGGGGTCTCTCCGGGGTCTCGGCAACACGCCGCCTTCCCCTGCGAGTTTATCGCTATGTCGCCCCTCGATCTTATATTTATAAGGAGGTCCAGGTTACAGAGTTTGCATTGAACGAACTCTACCTATATTGCTAAATACAACTTCAAGTACCTTCGTAACCGGACTCGTACAAATATTTGACACAATATCTAACACACAGAGATGCCTTCTAGATCCAGAATACTTATGAAGGGAGCTTGACACAGCAAGCAAGCTCAGCTGCAAGTTACAACGATAATAACCTTCCAAGGAAACCAACCTAAGCAAAAGTTATGGATAACACCCTAAATAATTAACAACCCCTGGACAACAAGCAAACAAACGAGAACAACTTTTAGAATTAAAATCCAGCAAATGGCTCAACTTTGCAGCCCCAACAAATAAGAGATATTGACAACTTGCATTGAGCAGCGTCCCAAAATTAAAAAAAGGTGGTAGTAGGCTAATTCATGCAGAAAACAACCAACAATTATCGGCATTTTTTTGGGAACAATTATCGGCATTTGAAGACGAATGTGTATGCAGATATATTATTCAACAATCTAACAAACCCACGCACCCAAGGTAGCTAAGCGCCTAGTAAGCTTTAGTAATGTCGTCTATAGTATGGGCAACAGTAGCATGCAGCAGCATGAGACAAAAAGACGCAGATGTCAGCCATTCGCTGTCGAGCTAGTGGCCATGTTGAGCATCTAATGCACTTACAAATCTCTGCCAGCTGATGATTAAGTATTACTCCTGTCAGTTAATCACAGGCTAATTATTATGTATATAGCACCAGATCCAGCACTGCAACCCACCAGGCTGCAGAACTGCAGATGTGCAATGCATACGTCAGGTGCTGCATATATAATTTGTTGAGGCAAATGCAAGTTGCATTTGCATTACATAATAGGAAATTTCTTTTCATCATGGCTAGCTATGGTTGGGTCTTGTGCACTGGAGAATTTTATCTCATGCATGCACCTAAACCATGACTAGCACGGTTTTAATAATTTCACATGTTAATTAAATTAGTCGAGTACAAACAGAGGCCGCCACAAGTTTGTCGTATATGCAACCCTATCACCACACATGCATAATGCAGGCTTAAATTATTTAACTAACTGAGCACACACACCCCTTAATAATTGAGGAACATAGGTCAAGGGAATATAGCTAGCTAGCAATCGTGTGATTGGAGTTCCTAATATTGGTAATTCTGGGCATATTTAATTTAACCTTCTGGAATGGAACGGCTCACATAGAATATATACAACTTACACGGTATTACCTGCCTCCGTGTGATTGGAGTTCCTAATATTGTCTCTACCTCTTACCCAAGAGCCAGAGGATCAATTTTCCCTTGCTCAATAATATTTACCTGCCTGGTTGATCACTTTTTTTTTTTGCGGGTAGCGTGATTGATCACTTGTACGTGCTCGGTAGAGTATCACTTGCACACAGTTAACATTTGCAAATGCCAAGTAATAATACGGCTTATATAGATGTGCTTGAATGTATGATGGTCGTCGTCATTAACATTGTAGTGGCAATACTGTCTATATATCTAATGCTATAATTAAGGTCAACAAGTTTGTAATTTTTCCATGAAACATTTCAAGGGCGTGTAACTTGCTGTAATAGTAGATTTCTGTTATCGAAAAAGTAGATATGGTACATTGCCAAAATTAGTTAGGTCGCGTTAAATGTGGTCTACTACGGCACTAGTTTTGTGGCAATGTAAGTATGTGTCATACGGTGTTATGGCAACAAAAATGTTGAAATAGCTTAGTACCACAACACTTCTTGTTTGCTATATGCGGCCGCAGAAGCTGGAAAGTACTATTCCTTAAAAAAAAACATGACACTTCTTGCATCTACAAATAAAATTTTGGCGACAGGCGGCATATATCTATTGGCCGCAGTTTAGGACCTAATTTAATGCAAGCTTATCAAAACTTATTAGTGCTTATGTTATGTTCACCGTACCGAGGTTTTTGTATATATAGTTTTCATACTAGCTAGTAGTAGCAAGCAATAACTTGTAGCAAATTATCTAGTGCTGCAAATTAAAAGTTGTGAGATGCATGCATGATGCGTGTTTACCTGATGATTGCTTGTATAAGTATGCATGATATGGCCGCCTAGCTATTAGCCTTTTATGAACTTGCCAATCAACTTGCATTGGCTCTCAGGGGGTATGCTTTTTGTCTCTTCCTCGAGCTGGGTAGCGGGAATAATAGGATGGAATGGTTGGCATCCTAAGGTAGCTGACATAATTAAGACCAATGGCTCAGTTTATTGTGAACATAAGCGTAGGCAAAAATATCACCACCACACTAAAGGCGAAGGGTGGTTGACAAAAGGTCACGGTCTTAGGTTTGTGACTATGATCATCCATTGGGATAACTTTCTAAAGTAGGGGTCATAATTTTATCTAGGTGCACTTTCAACGAAGCAAACACATTTGATTCATATGCATGTTACTGTTCTAGTTTTGACTACTAGCTATTAGATTTTTCCTCGGCAAAAAAGATTGACGACCACTTATGCTAGATCACCTGCATATATTATCCGTTGATTCATGATTGGTTATATTTAGTCTTTTCTGGATAAATAAACTACCAACTCCATCCTCTGTACATATATAAGGGTAAGTATATAGCAGTCAAGACAGGCTGGCGTGGAGCCAGGAATTTTGGTTAAGGGGGCGGGCTGGCTAAATGTGATCAACATATAGTTATAATTACATTATCAACAAATAAATTAGGAATTTGAATATATTTTCACCGCATTCGCATAGAAAATATCCTAATCCGGTTACGGTAAAAATGATAATTCTATTACACAAAATGAAGTGGTATACTGGGCAAAACTATTTAGAAGTAGAACATCTAACCTTTTTTCATTCTAGTCGTATCTACATGTCTTTATATCATAGATGTACCAGTAAGTGTATCTGTTATGAGCTCCAGTACATTCTCTTCAATGTACTATCAAGCAATTTCTTAGGAAAATCATCTCTCATTTTAGTCTGAATAACGCATGCCCGTTGTTGTAATTGAAATGGGCAAAATTAGAACAAGGGAAAACAACCTACCAAGAAAAAATTATTCTACTAATAAGTGCGTACAATTGCTAGAGAAAACAAAGTGATTTACGAAAGCACTGTTTTTATTTAGCCGCTGAAACCGCAACATTTGTTCACGTAGCTAACATTTAAGGACCTTAAGTAAACAAAGAATTTTATGATAACATCATATCAGTGGATAATTATTATTATTTTATTGAGGGGCGGAGGGGGCATGGCCCCTGCTGGACCCCCTGGCTCCGCCCCTGAAGACATATGCAGTCTATTTGACACACTACTATAAATTGTTGATTTGGTTAGCTATCTGCAAGATATTTAATTCATCATTTGATATATAGATCATGGTGATCCAGTATTTGGGACGATTTAGCTAGCTAATGTGGGCTCAAATCAATGGATGTCGGCTCGCCGTTGTACTTGCCCCAAGTTATCTCAGTATCCTCATCACCTTCCCCTGAATGTACATTTTCTTCGGAGGTATTCAATCGCAGAGCAACAAAGGACATAACATTGGCAGCTGATGCTGATACCATTAATACATCGTCTAGCTTTTTTCATTAAAAAGCACGCATGCCAAAAAACTGAAAATATGTAAAAAAAATCCAGGTTTATTGGTCATGACTGCCTGTATTTAATTGCTTTATTGGCCAATAGTTTTTATACTAATAATTTCCGTCGTCGTTTTTATAACTAATAATCATGTGTACGTATCATGTGCATGATATAGAGCCAGCGCGTCTGTCGGTGGGTAATGTAGCACCAGCTAGGTTATTACTACTAGCTATGACATTCACGCATGGTAATATATGTGGCTTTGCCACATCAACTAACATTTATGTGTGGACGCTGTAATAATTAACCTTATCATATCGCAAGTATATTTCTCATCATCAGTCATCACTTACAGCACCAGATAAGTTCTTTGCTTCTACATGGTGAGTAGCCAAAGTACATGACATATATAAACATGCACACATAAGCACATGCGCTCTCACAGTACACAGTAACAATGGATGGTGACCTCCACTGAAACTACACACATTATATCAGAGTAGTATAAGACTGACTCGTGGAGAGCACACAGCGAATGGAATCGATGATTTGGTATTTGCTGCACGCATGCTCTTTGGTCGCATGCACTCTACTAGCTCTATTTGCAGGATGGGACATTAATGTACAGAATCATATACCCTGTCTGTGCAGAAATATTTGTATATATAACTGCAGGCAGCGTAGTGCAGACAGTACGTCACACACACGGGTAGCTGAGCTAGCAGCATCAGCCATCCAAGCTGAACTTGCCAATTCAGCAGCAGTAGCTACAGACCGGCCTACAGCCAGCAGGGGCAGAGCTAAACCACCAGCTAGCAATGGTGCGGAAGCCGAGCCATGGCGATGCCGGCGCCGGCAACGGGAGCACGGAGGCCAATAAGGAGAGGAAGGGGCTCTGGTCGCCGGAGGAAGACGAGCGGCTCTTCTCCCAGATCACCTACCACGGCGTCTCCACCTGGAGCTCCGTCGCCCAGCTTGCAGGCAAGACTAATTAACAAAGCTTTCGAATTACTAACTTAGCGCTAAATTTTGAATCAATTAATTAGCATGTATGTATATCTATGTGATAATCTGTTCTTACACTGTATCGTCAATGGTGAATGTGGTGCAGGGCAGAGGAGGAGCGGCAAGAGCTGCCGGCTGCGGTGGATGAACTACCTGCGCCCGGACCTGAAGAAGGAACCCATCTCCAAGCGCGAGGAGGAGATCATCGTCTCCCTGCAGCAATCGCTGGGCAACCGGTGGTCGACGATCGCGGCGAGGATGCCGGGCAGGACGGACAACGAGATCAAGAACTACTGGAACTCCCGCATCAGGAAGCGCCTCAACGCCGCCGCCGCCGCCAAGGCTGGCGCCGAGCCAGCGCCGGCCGCCGAAGAGAAGGTGGAAGTGGAGCCAGCAAATGCGGTCGCCGCGGCGGCGGCGGCAGCGCCTATGCCCATCCCGCCGGCGCGGTTCCCGGTGTTCGGGTGCCAGCTGCTCGGCGGAGGAGTCGCCGGCGGCGGCGTTGGCGTTTCTTCTGCCGGCAGTGGCGAGAGCACCCCGTCGACTACTACTACTAGCACGCAGCAGAACTCCGGCGACGAGAGCGAGGCGAGCGTCGGCAACAGCGACATGATCCATTTCCTCTCGTTCGATGATCTGGATTACCCTGCCGAATTGCTCATGGATGTGCCGGCGGCCATGGACGCATGGGAGAGTGAACTGTACGCTGCGAATTCGATGAGCTCGCTGAATTGATCCATTGGCAACAAGCATTGCATATTTGCATAGCACAGCCGTAGTTTTTGGTCCCAAAAAATCATAGGTCCTATCAGTTATGTATGTGAAAAGTTTTTAAGAGAACAAATGCTTCATGATGCTTGAAGCCTGAGCTGAATTATGATTTATGATGAGTAGAGTAGCCAATTGTTGGTGTGGTAAAAAATTGGAATCAATCCCCTGTGGCCCTGTGCAAGGGAAATGTACACTTATTGTCGTTTATATTCTTTATAGATGCTTTTTAAAAAGTAATTGTAAGTATTTACCTAGCTACAGAGTACCTCTTTTTCTTGAAAAATATCTACCTAGCTACCTTGTGTCTAGTGTCAAGTGTCAACCAACTGTTTGTTCAGTTAATCGACAAGAGACACTGTTCTCCTTGTGTCGCGCGAAGTTAATTTTCTCTTTTCAGTTGAACTATACACAATCGGCAAGCACACAAGTTGGAAGACGTATCGGAAATTTGTGACAGCTAGTTTGCGCCGGTAAGATCAAGTTACAGAGCAAGTCAAAGCTGGTATGCATTCAGCAGAGAGTTGAATCATGTGTCTATATGCTTGCTGAAAGAATTCCATTTTCTGCATATTTTACTCGAATGCATTATATTGATCAATTCTCCCTAACCAAGTGTCAACACACAAATTTTCACCTTTTCCAGGCTCCTTTCTAGAAGCAGCAGCTTGGTACTCCTCCAATTTTCACCCTGAATCGAACTCTTTCCCCTTGTCTATAGATGCAGCTTGAGATACAATTAACCGACGTCTGTAGCATATACGCTGGCATTCCTGACGCCGATTGATCGCCAGCAACGCACGCGCTAGTAGCTAGCCCCCGGGAGCTTGCTTGAGCTGGTCTTTGCCGTCGGCGCGACCATGGATGATGGATGGTGCATGCTGATGATGATGATGGCAACGCCTGCAGAAAAAAGAATTTGCTAAAGTCGCGCACATGCAGCACGAGACAGTACGACAGTATTAGCGGGCGACAGCAAAGTTAATGTTTTCTGTTTATCTGCATACGAGGCCCCGTGACTTTGCTTCCCTTTACAGGAGATGCAAGATCTGTCCAGCCTAGACAACTAGCAGCTATTTTCCTGGAGGTGCAGATATATCTGAATGGGTTAGTTTAGTTCAGTGGTGGTAGCAGCCCAGGTGGTCATTAGCAATAGAAAATTTTGGAAAGCAAACCTAGCTAGGTCTGCATGCATGTATGCCCAGGTCCATGCCAAGCATGTGGTTACCTGCTACATCCCCTGCCGGACTTGACTGTTGATTTGGAGCAGCACTTGTCCAATTACAATGCATACTACTGCTACTTGCATGCGCGTATGGCACTAACAATGACTGATGACCAAGACTAACGATGATGATGGCAAGCTAGGTTCTAGCTATAGGAGCCTAGATAGGACTAACAAAGACTACAAAGCAGTACACACACGTATTGGTACACCCTTCCTTCCACTAATTGCTAGTATTTTTGTCCATAACTTACCGTACCAGCCACTAGCTAACTAAGGAACCATTATTAGGGATCCAAAGAGAAGTTGGTATGAAACGGCCATCATATCTCTGTAAAATGACATGATACATCTATTTTTCATCTTTCAAAACATTTAGTTGCAGATAGAGGAGTAAAAACATTGCAATAACCATATGGAACACATTAATTTTGGCAAACGGGGGTATAATAAACGAAGGGAGAACATTTTTTTCTCGCAAAACACTAATACAGATGCAAATACTCACATGTATACACACTCATCGATCCGTCTTCAACTTAAGGGACATACTCTCTACTATAAAAAATAGTACCGGTTAAATCTTATAGTAAAATTTATAAAAATACAAACACACGTATTAGATTGAGAATTAGAATCTGAATGAATAGATTTCACCACAAATATCTTTATTAGCTGACTATCGGATCGATGATACCAGCAATTAACTGTCAAATCACATTCGTATTCGATCGACGTCGATCACGTAAATTTTTATAGCCTAGTCTAACCGCACAATCAATTAACCCGTCGATCGCGTAGCAGGGATCAAATCACAATTCACATGGATATATATGTCGTGGTCACCGGTGATGCATGATGACTAGCTACGTAGGTAGGTGCATGCCTCGAGCACTAACAATGGCTAACCCTAGTACTTACTAGATTGATATATACTCCTCCGTTTCAGAAAAACTATCGTTTTCGCTTTTCGAGAAACATCTTTGACCGAACGTATAAAAATATATTTTAATATTTATGGTACATAATAAATATTATTAGATAGATATTTGAATCTAGATTTTTAATAAATTTATTTGGAGATAAAAATATTACATATATTTACTACAAATCGAATTTAAAATGTTTCTTGGAAGCGAAAATGACGGTCTTTGAACGGAGGGAGTAGTAACTGTCAGTTAAGCTCACTCTCGTGTGGTCGTGCTCAACGACGTCGACAATTTCTGCCCCTACTATTCTAACATCTGGTTCACGACTGCTTCGCGGTTAAGTAACAGTTAATTAGGATCTTTTTTTTTGAGACTCCAGTTAATTAGGATCTTAGAAGAGATCAAATCACGTGCTATATAGGTCGTTGTCTGCCTGTGCCAATAAAAAATATTTGTTCGTGTGAGAGATCTGTTTCTCTTTTCGAATGTGTCTGTTTTTTTAACCTCAAACTGTAATGGAAGAAGAAAGCCGTCGTTAACCGGGCTTCCTTTCCGCCTCCCAACTTCTTCCCGGCGGCCTATTAGGGCTGAAATGGGGCTACTGGGCTACATTGTTGGGCTATAAGAGAAAATAAATTGAACTGGCATGGGTAGACCATCGGGCCGGATTTCCAGAGGAGAAGCAGATGGGCCAAAATCAACCGTTAGCGCGCCCAGCGGAATTGATAGCTCGTCAGTTCTCGACGAACAACAGCTGATCCTCTGCCGTGAGTTGACGCGACCTAAGTGATGTCATGCCACCGCATATCCAGCACCCAAAGAATTGGAATTTGTTTGACAGACTAGTCCCGGTGCAAAGTTTTATGCACATTAAATAGGATGCTAAGTTATATTTCAGTTGACGTAGCAACGAGTTAATGAAGTGAGTTCATCTAGATAAAACTCTGTTACACAGTTTTCAATGAGTTTGTGTCTTGACAATGCATTGTATGGACGATTTCATCTATAAATTAATTATCTATTTGTTTATATGGCATTCATGGAAACATAAAATAAAATCTCCACTGTGAGTAGCCTAATATATGTAGTCCGGAAAACGTGAGAAAAATATAGATTTGATAGTTATTCAGGGATAAAGGGAGTAGGTCTCAAGACGAGACACAGAGTGTAGAGCTGCATTATGACAAGCTGGTCGTCAGATATTAGCGAGCAATCGATGCAGGTGCAGCACATTCTACTGGCGCAGGGTAGCTTGCTCTCGCCAACCGCGCGGTAGGTGGCGACCAATAGGATTAGGAGTGGATGACACTTCACTTCCACTTTCGTCTCGCCATGTAATCGACTTCGCAACGAACTGACAGGCACAACACAAACCTTCTAGAAACCCACCCGTGGCACTAGAGCTAGAGCACCCACTACATCGGGAGCAACCATAACAAGACCTTCTAGAAGCTTTACTGCACTTTCCCATTCTTGGTGCTGAAAGTTGAATTGAAGCTATTGCATGCGCAGATGTAGGCTCCATGACAGGTGGGGACACACACGCCCGGTGTATATATATAGTCAATCTTTGGATCAAATATTAATGTGTTATCGTCCGCAACCTTTATTCTATCATCACCAGAAAAAAAAATTAATATAACCACCAAATTAAAGTTGATGTGATCCAACAGAACGCACCACCTGCCATTGTGCTCAAGAGAGCAACTGATAGAGTGCTCTGGCGTAGTGCAGAGAGAAGAGCAGTTGCCACTCTGCACCAACAGAGCTGATCGAGCTGATCTCTAGGGAGCAATGGGGTTCGGCGTGGTGTCATTGCTCAACGCCGTGTTCCGGCGCATGTTCACGTCGGCGGGCCTCCGCAAGCCTCCGCCACCGTCGACGCCGACGACACCACCATCCACTTCTGGGCCCACCCCTCCCTCCTCCAGCCCTCGTCGTCTTCCTCGGAGCAGCAGCCGCCGCCGCGGCCGGTGGTGGTGCTGATCCACGGGTTCGGCCCGGACCCCACGTGGCAGTGGGCGGCGCAGGCGGGCCCGCTGTCCCGGCACTTCGACCTGGTGGTCCCCACGCTCCTCTTCTTCGGCGCCTCCGCCACGCGCGCCCCGGCCCGCTCCGAGGCCTCCCAGGCCGCCGCCATCGCCGCGCTCCTCACCGGCGGCGGCGGCGGCGGTGGCAGCGGCGGGCGCCACCTCCCCGGCCTCCTCGGCCCCCCCACCGCCCCCTCAAGTACATCCCCGAGTGCCTCCTCCGCGACATGCTCCGGGTACGTATACGTATACGTACATGTACATCAATGCCTGCATACGTTATACCGTATACGATACATACGTACACCGTATATATACCGTAGCGAAGTGGGCCTGGCGCAAGATCAAAGGACATTCCCATTCGCGTGGCAGTGGCATTTGATTTTAGCCCATCCAAAGTGGAGGCCATCGACGATCCATCATGATGATGCTCCAAGTTTGGTGATGAGCTTTAGTTGTTGCAAAAGAGCAAAGATTGTGGCGGCGAATCACATCCATGACCAACCAACAATCATCTCCCAGGGTGTAAAGCATCCTAGAAGTCTAGGACTAGCAGGGGTTCGCCACCGTGGCGATGGCATAAGCATGGCGTCATGCATGCAACGACTCCATTCGCCTCCTGTGATTTGCAGTCTTGCAGAGAAAAGTATCGTTTCAGAGAGAAAACTATTTTGTTCGATTCTGATGAAATAGAATCGCGTGCTATATGCAGAAGTACTTTGCGGACAAGAGGGAGGATAAGATAGCGCTCATCAGAGGGATCACCACCGGGGAAGGATTCCAGCTGACACCTCTGCCTCAGGTACTGTCTGAATGTCTGATGACCTAACTACCGACAGCACTGAAGATGCACGCCGATCAGATGATGAATCGATTGATCTTAATTGCAGGAGGTTCTGATCATCTGGGGCGAGTTCGACCAGATCTTCCCTGTCGAGAAAGCGCACAAGATGAAAGAGTAAGTTTCTGTTGCTCCTATTTGATAGATTTCAGTCCATTTTTTTCTTCAGTAATCAGTAATCAGTACGTCAGTCGGTCAGTACTGAACATTTGGTTCTTCAACACAACTTAACGTTGATTCGCCTAGTAAAACATGCTAGTTAACGCATGGCCAATGAGATGACGCATATGCAGGAAGCTCGAGGAGAAGGTGACGGTGAAGGTGATCCCGAACACGGGGCACCTGCCACAGCAGGAGGACTCCAAGCTCTTCAACCAAATCCTCCTAGACTTCCTGCTGCACCCTTCCACCTCCAACGGCAGCGCCGCCGCAAAATAACCGGTGATCTGGTTTGCTGTTGCCTGCACCCGGAGTTGCGTTCAGAGGCAATGCAGATTTCTGTACGTAGCAAGGTTCAAGGATACAGGCGTAACAGGCCGGATGGAGCCTGCCTTGCTTTTTTGTTTCATTCAATCTTTTTTTTCAAGCAGTATAATAAATTTTGGATCCATATACCACTTGCTGGTGACGGGGCATTTGGGCAATTTTATTCAAGAGTAAAGGAAAAGGTCGAGTGATTTCTCAGGAGATTTGAAGGATGAGGATCCGACCTCATTTATCTATCTCATTTTTGTTTCAGATTGAACCTTGGGTTACATTTTTTTTTTTGCAAAAGCCGAGTATAAACACAAATGCACACACGCAAGGATACGCATCCCTATATAAAAGTATAAAACCATACATGCAAACCCCATCCTATGAGTAGTCACGGACCTACGGCTCAGGGCTGCAGCCCTGATTTCGAAGTTGATGAAGTTCATAGAAACCTTATTACAAAACTAAAGAAATATTAGAGAGAAAATGAGTCCTGGGTCCGCCCCTGCCTACGAGCCATACTAGACCAACAGATTTCAAAGTTGATGAAGTCACAGTGGGTGTCTCATTGTCAATGGACACGCCACCTATCATTTAAAAAATATCACTGGTTGAATTCTAAAATAATTCATAAAAAAATACAAACACCCATATCGAGTCGATGACTCAAACTCGATTCGATAGATTACCAAACTAATTTATGATCCATTTGTATTACACCTTTTATGATCATAAGATTAAACAAACATGTATTTTTCTCATCTCGCGGTATATAATAATTTGTTTTTTTTGGCTCATAGTCCATCCGTCAAAAAGTGCAATTTGCAGATTAAAAAAACTAAAAAAATACAATCCTAAAGATAACAAGCTGTGAAAATTGAACAGCCTTTATGATTAAATCAATCAGATTGAGATAACTATTGAGAGTAGCATAGTCATTTGGTTGTGGCACTAATCTGTCAAGTGGAATTATATTTTTTATGGGACGATGAAAATAGATTATTATTACAATCTGCAAGCAGTTTTTTTACAATCTTTATTTTTAAATAAAGGCAGGAGCGTTGACATATCATTTAAGCAGGAAAGCATGTAAAGTTTTACATAGACAATATTACATAAAAATATTAAATTATTTTTCAGAAGTTTTTTTTTTCTCACAATCTAAACATCGACCGTGGGCAACCTAACAGATTGTCCATGCTGGCGCGGTAGGTATTGATCTCCAAAGAAGATTCAACCGTAAAAGCAAAAGGACGTGCGGTTGATGAAACTCCTTGCAACTCTTCAGGCTTCGCAGTTTGTATACTGAAACTGCCACGTCGCATTGCGCCTGTTCAAGGTTCGTAGCGCTCTAGCTCTTCGAACAGTTGTGCTAGCCTGGCGTATGACAGGTGGGGTATATGTCCACCATAGCCAAAGCTGTCAGGCGTACCAAACCATGCATATATACATCTATGCAACTCCCTATATGTTCTTTCTCCTACGGAGTTTGGCCTTTTTGTGTGGGATCAGCTAAAGAATTGGTCAGAAAAGAGGGCACTGAGGCCGCGTTTAGTTCCCAAAAGTTGCCAAAAAGTAACTCCCAAATACACTATGCAAAAAGAAGATTCTCCATCACATCAAAATGTCATAACATGCATGGAGTACTAAATGTAGATGAAATCAAAAACTAATTCCACCTATATGTCGTGTTAGGGACACTGCCATCTCTTCACTGGTCAAGGCCCTGACAAGTTGGCGGATCTGCCGATAACTCTCCTACGCAAGCTTAAATGGGTTGGAAAGGAGTAATGATTACGAAGAGACATTCAACTCTCAAATTCAACCTCCCAATTCTCCATCTAAACACCACCTGACTACCGTTCACATGTACATATCTCGCCATTCCTACCTTCCATCATCTCACATATAAAAATTTGGTTGGTCTCAATAAAAGATAGATAGTATAGTATATGTACAGCATAAATTTCTTCAAAAATAAACAGAACGACATGAAGACCATTTCATAAACAGAGCAGGTACTAGCAGAGCCCTATAGCCAGGATCTAGAAGAGTCGTTGATGGGTGATGGATTTCTCGCTATCTTCTCGACCAAAAGACAAATTATAATACTATAAGCAAGCACCTGCCGCGAAACAAAACTGGTGAAGCACCAAAAGACAACAAAATGGTCTTTTGGTTTGAACATTGCGAACGGTAGGTCAACAAGCGGATCGACCGGCCGACCATCTTTAGAAATGCGTACATAATGATCGAGAGGTTCAAAGTTGATTGGACAAAAGGGAACTCGAGGAAATACAGCAGAGCTGCTTACTGCTGGGATCAAACATTTTCACACACCCTACGACATTTGGCTAACATGCAGTAGCATAGTACTAGCTACACCATATTCAAATTCCCAAACCACTGTCATGACTCATGATAATAAGAAACCATAAACACCTACTACTCAGTTACCTGCTCCCTTCAAAAACTAACACCAAAACATGGAGTTAATCCTTCTATATATCCCGGCCGTGTCACACGATATGATCAGCAGCTGATTGATCAAAGCCAAAGCTCTGATAGATTAAGCGAGCCTGCAGAGAGGCAAACCAAGCTAATAGCATTGGCAACAATGGGGTTCGGCGTGGTGTCCCTGCTCGACGCGGTGTGCCGGCGCGCCTTCACCTCCGCCGGCCTCCGCGCCGGCTCCGCCGCCGTCGACGCCGACACCACCGTCCACTTCTGGGCCCACCGCTCCCTCCTGACGCCTTCGACGGCGGCGACCACGGACACGGAGCAGCGGCGGCGGCCGGTGCTGGTGCTCATCCACGGCTTCGGGCCGGGCCCCACGTGGCAGTGGGCGGCGCAGGTGGGCCCGCTCTCCCGCCACTTCGACCTGGTGGTCCCCACGCTCCTCTTCTTCGGCGCCTCCACCACGCGCGCCCCGGCCCGCTCCGAGGCCTCCCAGGCCGCCGCCATCGCCGCGCTCCTCACCGGCGGCGGCGGCGGCGGTGGCAGCGGCGGGCGCCACCTCCCCGGCCTCCTCGGCCCCGGCCCCCGGCCTCATCCTCGGCCCCGCCGCCGGCCGCCCGGCGGTGCACGTGGTGGGCGCCAGCTACGGCGGCGTCGTGGCGTACCACCTGGCCCGCGCGCTGCTGCAGCAACGCGGCGGCGTGGCGGTGGGGAAGGTGGTGCTCTGCGACTCCGACGTGACCAAGGGGCCGGAGGACGACCGCGCCCTGGCGGCGAGGGGCGGCGTGGAGGAGGTGACGGAGCTGATGGTGCCGGCGGACACCAGGATGATGCGGCGGGTGACGGCGCTCTCCTTCCACCGCCCGCCCAAGTACATGCCCGAGTGCGTCGCCCGAGACCTCCTCCAGGTACGCAGCAGGTTCACCATATATATACACATGCACGCATAACGCATTATATGACAGTGTTCTCTCATGCATTATGCATATAGTACGGGGGGCTAATAATTATGTCTCTTGGATAACTGGCTTAGGATTAATTATCTCGGCTCTGGATGCAAATAACAGTGTATTATCGCCGCATGCAGAATTACTTGGGGGGACGAAGAGAGGAGAAGATCGAGCTCATCAAAGGGATGACTACAGCGAAAGGCTCGCAGTTTATTACTCCTCTACCTCTGGTATGAACTGCAGGAGCAATCATTAACGGTTAACCCACACACGACAAGAGTTTCACACAGTTACAAACAGGGATTCAAGTGGGGCACCTAGTAATAATGTAATATACTCCCACCAGATTAAAAAGAATGCAATTCTTGCTTCTCAAAAGTAAACTAATTTAAAATTTGATCAAATTTAAAATTACTTGACTTTCTTAGAAAACTAGAATTGCATTTTTTTTTTCTTTTGGACAGAGGGAGTAGTTGTGAGTCGCTAGGTAAGGTTAACAAAGTTATTTTTTTTTTGTGAGAAAAGGTTAACAAAGTTATGTGTGGACTCCATGACAAAAAAAATTGCAAAACTTCATCCTAACTACTCCCCTTCTTTTCTTACTAATCTTACAAAAAGTACATAATCTAAAATACAAAATAAATGCACTATCAAGATGTATTTCATGGTGCATTCAATGAAACAAAATTGTTATTGTTGATGTTAATGTATTTTTCTATACACTCAACCAAAATCAGGGGAAAATGAACCTAGAACAAAAGTAAAATAAACATTAATTTAGAAAAGGAGAGTACAGGTGAAAATTAAACATTACATTCATACAACTAATCCATCATAACTACGTGCAGGAGATGTTGGTTATATGGGGAGAGTTCGACCAGATATTCCCACTGGAGAAAGCATACAAAGTGAAAGAGTAAGTTCTGCTCTACATGCAATTAATTTCTTTTGGTAATTGGCCAGTACTCCTGCTTTAGAACTTCTTTTCGTTTAGCATTTTTGACATTTCATAGTTGATTGAGTGAAACGAACAGTAAAAACTAAATCCGAATGCATATATATATATTCATGCAGGAAACTTGGGGCAAAGGCTAGGGTGAAGGTGATACCGAACTCGGGGCACCTACCAGCACAGGAGGAGCCAAAGGTCTTCAACCACGTCCTCCTCGAATTCCTGCTGCAACCTTCCATCTCAAATAATGAGAGCACCACCGTCGCCACGGCTGCAGCTAGGCTTTGATTCTACGTCATGTCTTACATGAAAACCGCTATGCGCCATGAATTTCTTGGTTTCGCTGGTCCACGTATTATCATCTAATGGGCTAAAGTTTAGACCTAAAGCTTAGCCCTAGGATCCAGATAGAGTCTTAGCTCCAGCCTGGAGAACTCCATTCGGTACCAGTTACCACGTTTCCATCCTGTTACTATAAGATAGAAAGTTGATGTGCTACTATTTAGGAACGTGGACATTTATTCTTAATTAGTTTATTTCATTTCAAATTCCATCTTGGGTCCATAGCTCAGTGGTAGAGCATTTGACTGCAGATCAAGAGGTCACCGGTTCGAACCCGGTTGGGGCCCTCCTCTATCTTTTTAAATAAAAGATCATCGTGCTATTTTGTTTTTTATTTCGTGAAAATTGGCGCGACACTTTTGTTTCCCACACTGGGACATCACAGCTCAATCCATGGATGGCATGTCTATGTCTTATGCTTGGCTGAGCGTCCTCAAGGTGTTGACGATTTGGAGAATAGGAAATGAAGATATTATTGATACTAGCAAATATGACCGTGCGTTGCTACGGATAATAAAATAGATATCAACTAAATTCCTTTTTTTAGATGATTTTAAAGTTGACCGCATATTTGTCCATACCGTGGCATAGAAAAATTTAACAATTATTTATTTCACATATTTATAAGCAAACAAGATTTTTTTAAAAAAATAGCAAACACCATGATAATGAAATTCACATGCTCTTAATGGTATTTTGGCTTTATCCGCATTGTGAATGTAAATAAAATGGACGGAAACCTACAAATTTCTCCGAAGAAATCCAGCATCTCATACACCGAAGTGGGTGGTTAGCCATGTAAACTGCACTTGTGTGTGCCGCATTGTAAAATAAACAAATGATGCTATATTTTTTTCTTAATACAAAGATAAATAACTCTCCTTTGTATACTTGAAAAAAGATAAAGCTGGAACAACTTGCAAGGATACGTACTCCAATTAACGATAACTACAAAAAAAATTAACTTCTTGCAGCAAATCCAGTCCGAAGTAGCTGTAAATATCAAATTCATGGATACATGTTTAAACTACATTATATTCTGGACCAATCTTTGACAGCATTTAACATTGACACCATTTAACATAATCTGAAAGATACTCTAAACAAGATGGTTTGAAAAGGATGCATCAATGATAAACCGCTGTCGTCCACGATGATTATCACGGTGGCCAATTACTTAAAGATAGGCGACGACAACGGCGCTGGCCGGGGCGACGGACGGGGCTGGCTCTGGCCCCAGTGCCTCAACAACACAATGGCATTATTCTGGAATCTGGAGGCCGCCGATAGCCGGCCGGCCTACTGTGCTTGGTAGCCCTAGACATGCAGCCCGCAGCTCAGGGCAGTCCCAACCCAAAATATTAGACATGATTTGCATAGCCTCCACATCATAAGAAACTTGTAGTAGACATTACACTCCCAATACAATCACCACTCTTCCACCTTTCAATTTAATGCTAGTTCTCTCACATCTTGTCTTGGATGGTGTGTAGACACCATGTCTCATGCAAGACCCGGTTTCCTTCTCTTTCTTCATTTAATCACTTGCCACATCATCTTTCATCCTAGGTGGCAGTCCATTTAATACTATGGACATCATCCTAGTCACCGGGTTGGGACTGCCCTCAGCACAACGGAAACGCCGGCTAGGGAGGCGGCGACTTTGCACGGCACGAGCGCAGATGAGGCTAATAAGCTGCCAGATTACCGTTGTGGGAGCGACGACGGCTCAACGCCGAGGAGTCTAGCTGCTGGTGAGGGCGCGAGCAAGATCAGGCCAGGTGCCTTGCTGCCACTGAATTAACGTGAACACGATCCGTTAGATCTAGGTGTATTATGTCTATATATGGCCCTGTTTAGTTCCCTTCCACTTCTCAAAATTCTCTCTCCAAACTTCACTATTCACCTATCACATCAAATCACATCAAATCTCTCTCCTCATGTATGAAACACTAAACGTAGGTAAATAAAAAAAAAACTAAGTACATGGTTTTGATGTACACGACGAGACGAATCTTTTGAGCCTAGTTAGGTCATGGTAGGACAATATTTACCACAAACAAACGAAAAGTGCTACAGTGTCCGATGTGACTTTTTCACTTCACTTTTTGGAACTGCTCCGGTACTCTCTTTCTAAATTGTAGCACGAATCTTAAAGCACATTATATTTTCGTAATTATTTTCCCATGGGTCTCGAATGGGTCCGGCCCTATCCATGTCCAGCCCATACCCGCGCCCACATCCACCCAGATCCCCTTTTCCCGCTGACTTCCCCGGTCCAGCTCCGTCCCTTCGCGCTTGGGATTCCAGTCTACTTTCACCGGTGGCCACGATCGTAGGCGAAGGTTTCGGCGGCGCCTCCTTTCCATTTCTCTTGAGAAGTAGTGCTGATGGATGTCCGCCGGCGGTTGCTGCCCGTATTGGAGGATGGAGAGAAAGTCCACCGCGACGGTGAAGCTGCATCCGGCGTGGCCGAAGAGGCAGCTCCCTCCGTGATTGCATCCCCCGTCGCCGGTGAGGAGGCGGACATGGCGGGTGGCCTGGAGAGGCAACCAACATCCTCCGTGGTTCCATCTCCCGGCGCCGGCGAGGAGGTTGACCTGGCGGGCGGCCTGGCGAGGCAACGACGGCAAATCTCCACAGCAGGTGCAATGGATAGTGGAAATGAGGTGGATTTATTTTTTGATCTTGGGTGTGGCGATGATAGTAATTCATCGGATGGAAATACATCATCAAATCCTGGTTCTCCATCGAAGGGAACCCATTCTGGTATGAATGGGATGATGGAAAGGTAAATTCCAAGTCTGATTGTCTATTGTCAGTGTACTGATCATACTTGTGCTAGAATTAAATGTTGGATCGAGAAGGAATTTGTGTGCGATTTCATCTCATTACAGTGATGTGTCTTTTCCTAACTAATTTTGCTAAGTGAAATGCTTTCCAAATGCATTTGCAGGAAGGTGGTTGTGCTAGTTACGAGAAGCAAATGTTTAGAAACATTGCTGATGCTGGTAACCGCAACACTTCATTGGATGAGTACTGGAAATAGCAAATAAGACATTTGCAAGTGAAGAAGAGGCATACTTGTTTTATAATAATTATGCAAGGGACAAGGGTTTCAGCGTAAGGAAGGAGAAAGTGAGGCATTCCACGCAGTCTGGAGAATTGTTGTTCAGACGCTTTGTGTGTGCTAGAGAAGGGGAGCGACATGGCAAATGGCTCAACAAGGAGGATTACAGCCATAGGCCAAGAGCCCTAACTCCATGTGATTGTCCTGCGCTACTTAATATTAGACTGGATAGATCCCATGGAGTGTGGTACGTGCCTAATTTCATAGATGAGCACAACCATCGCCTAGCCACAATTGAAGTTCCCTTCCTATGGTCTCATCGAAAAATGAAAGATTTCATTAAAACCGAGATTATGTCAATGGAAGTTGTTGGAATCCGTAAGCCTATCAGGGATGCTCTTGAATGCAGATATGGTGATAAGGCTGACATCGTTACAAAGGATATATACAACCACTCCTCTAGGCACAAACGGTCACGGATCGTGGATGGTGATGCAAGGACAGTTTTAGGTCCGATGTTGAGGAGGCAGGAGAAAGATCCTGATTTTTATTTTGATTACCAAGTTGATGATAGTGGCCGCCTGATGAGCATGTTTTGGTGTGATACCCAATCTTGTATGGACTACTAGTCATTTGGTGACGTTGTTGTCTTTGACAGTACTTATCGGATGAACAGGTATAAGATGCCATTTGTTCCCTTCGTTGGACTGAATCATCACCATAGCACAACAGTTTTCGGATGTGGCATTGTTGGAGATGAGCGTGCAGAAACCTATGTATGGGTGCTTCGTGCATTTTTGAAAGCAATGTGTCAGAAGAAACCTCAGTCAATAATCACTGATGGAGATGGGTCCATGATAAAAGCTATTCGGCAGGTGCTTCTTGGGTAAATCATCGAATCTGCTGTTGGCATGTCGAGAATAATATGCAGAAGCATCTGCACAGCAAATCCTTGAAACAGTTCCGCAAACTTATATATTATGCTGATTCATCGACCTTTGAAGAGAGATGGAATTGCTTTCTTGCAAAATACCAGACTGCAAAATACCTTATACTACTGTTATCTTATACTATTGTTATCTTAACTCTCTTTCGATATGTAGATACTCCTGTGGATTGTTTGCGCTCATGTTTATGCAACGTTGGAATGGTACAAAGATACAGAGAGATTTCTCACAGGTTAGTTAGAACTATTTCACCATGCTTATCGGGTTACTTATGTCCATCATGTTGTCAATCATTAATTATGGGATTACTTATGATGATCGCCATGTTGTCAGGACGACGTGTACACCTTACAACAGAAAATGGCCTCGGAGCTCATATTTTCCCCCTTAAATGAGATAGAGGAGGCCAAGAATAAAGTTGAAAAGAATATGCACGCAAGGAACCCTCCGAAAAATAGATACTTTATTCACTTTTTTAGTTCGGTTGTTAGCTGAATGGTTTAATTCCGTTTTGTTAGTGAGACAATTGTTTTGGTCTGCGGTTCAATAAGGTTGTTAGCTGAATAATTTAATTCTGTTTTGTTAGTGAGACAATTGTTTTGGTCTCCGGTTCAATAAAGTTGTTAGCTGAATAATTTAATCACGTTTTGTTAGTGAGACAATTGTTTTGGTCTCCGGTTCAATAATAATTAATAAATCCTCTGCATACGAGGACAGTCTATCACGGGTATTCAAGCTTTTAATTCTGTACTTGTTGGCTATGTTTGTATCATACCATATTACATCTACGGGTCTGTTTAACTGACTTCATTTGATGATCGACTCGTTTAATTGACACTTCTACTATACGGGGACAATGATTCAGAATATGTTTCACTTGAGGACCTTGCACCGTTAGCTGTGGAAAAGATTGAAGCCCTGTCAGAAGAGGAGACACCATCAAATATCAGTGCAAGCCTATTGGGGAATTTTTATCTTTGCTACCAAAGTCTGTAGAGAATACTTGGTCCCTTGGTTTGGAGGGAACTGCTGGCTTACAGCTTTTCGATGTAAAATAAAGTGGAGAAGAAATTGATGGATTAATGGGTTTGTCTATCACTCTAGATGAGTGGATGAGGCTTGACTCAGGTGTAGTGGATGAAGAAGAACAGCACAGTGATAGGACATCATGCCCATCATGCTAAACAATGGAGTTAATTGCTGATAAACGGAATGGGGATCAGGTACAAGATGGGGCTTGTTAGGGAACAACTTCACTGTCGCTGTCATGGTTCAATTACGTGACCCACTACGTAACTCGCCAGTGGGCACACGTATGCTTGCTTTAATTCACGGAAGAGAATGCTGACGGACTAGAGAATTCCATTCCACACTCCAAGGATACAGACGTTCATGTTGCTAGTTTCAAGAGCGAACCTGAAAACATGCAACCATGGTGCAATCAAACGCAGCAGCAGTCTGGCTCCAGATGGCTGCTTGCAGCTGGTATGTGAAAGGAAAACAAGCACCCCCCGACGAAATCCAAAGCCATCACCAAGCCAAGCAAAGAGGCACCTGATAAGCTGACACCCTCTGGAGCAATTCGAAAGCCTTTCACTGGTAAAATTGGTAAAATTACTTAGGAAAAACTCATCAACGCAACCACAACCAGATGAAATCCACATGATTCCATTTGACCAACAACTAATTTCAGCACAAATTTGATCACCACATTGACAATAGAGAAAAAAAAACTTAAACTTTTCCCGTTCGTCACCACCACTGCAGTGGAGATCTGCCGTGGTTGACCCTCCAGGCCGCCCGCCAAGTCCCACTCGTCGCTGGTGCTGGGGATGCGACCATGGAGTCTGCTGCCTCTTCGGCCACGCCAGCTGCAACTCCGCCATCGCGGTGGACTCCAATACGGGCAGCAGCCGCCACCGGCGCGAAACGAAATGGCGTCGCCGCAGTGGTTGGCCCTCCAACCCGCGCGCCAGGTCCACCTCGTCGCCGGCGCCGAGGGATGCGACGCCGTAGTGGTTGGCCCTCCAAGCCGCGCGCCAGGTCCACCTCGTCGCCGGCACCGGAGATGCGACCATGGAGGGTTCTCCTCTTCGGCCACGCCCGCGGGCCGCGGCAGCTTCATCCCGGTGGACTGGACCGGCGGTGGAATTTCTCTCGTTACCGGCCGGAGGCGCGTACAATCGCCTACCAAACGCGAAGGGACGGGGCTGGACCGGGGAAGTCAGCGGGAAAAGGGGATCTGGGTGGATGTGAACGCGGGTATGGGTTGGACATGGGTAGGGCCGGGCCCATTCGAGACCCACGGGAAAATAATTACGAAAATAATTAATGTGCTTTAAGATTCGTGCTACAATTTAGAAAGGAAGTACCAGAGCAGATCCCTCACTTTTTATCTTTGTCCAGGAACTAAACACCCCCTTCCACGACCACACGTACGTCCATCAGTATCAGTGTATTACATTGCTCGTCGCGACGGGACAAATCCTCTTACCCGGTTCTTGCTGTATATATATTGATCGATTAATATTTGTTGTCATGTAGGAGTAAAAACAGAAGCTATAGTTTGCCAAAAATCATCCACCGTACGTGACGCATAGGGACAGGACATCGGAAGTCCACGCGCAGGAGAAGAGGAGTCCGCCTGTGCCACGCGCGCGGCCTCGCGGCCGGGTCAGTCGAGTTGAAGAATTGTTAAAGAGATAAGGACGGTGGGTTGATTCTCAAAATATCAAGAGGTTTTTTTATAAAATTACGACATACCGATGAATTAATTCTTGCTTTATAATTATATATATATAGGTAGAGACTAGTATATGGAATAATCAATCCCTAGTTGCCAAGAGGTGTTACACGCCTGCCATGTTCTACACAAGGTCGCAGATTGCTCGAAGAGTTAGTGAGCAAATTGACCCTGTATCTACAGAGCTGGTGAGACAAACTTTCCACCCTGGTGATGTGGATGCCATACCCTTCTGGAAGCTTTGCTGCCCAAACAAGGTCAAAAACTCAAAGTGTTTATATGGAGGATGGCCCACAACAGCTTGACCATGAGGAGAGGAGGACCAAATCGAGAGGGATGAAGATTGACACACGATGGCCATAGGTTTGACGAGGATGGTGGACATTGAGTTTTCAAATGCGAAGACTCGCGTGCCGTGTGGAGAGAATTGCTCGAATTGCTCCTGGAGGTCGGAGGAGTGCAAATGATGATCATCACGACCTTTGGACGGAGAGAAGACGTGAATGCAGGTGACAACATCAAGCAGGCAACCCATGTCTGTTGGCGCATCAGGAGGTTTACGGAAGAATTCAAAACGATCGCCCAATGGGAGATTGAATCAGTCGAGATGGCAGAAACCAGAGGAGTCTTACGAAGTGGAAACCGTTATCGCTCATCGTAAGACTCTTATTTTATTTCGGAAATACGCCAGTTTCACCGCATCCACCGTCAAAAACTTGAACGGACAAAGTGAAAACTGTTATCGCTCATGGTAAGATTCGTGAAATTTATTCAGGAAAATAATTGTCTTGCACTCTCGTGCTCACGCCCAACGACAGCAGTACAAGATTGCATATTTGCAAAGCATATTCTTTCCTGGTGCGACGTACCGAGCTGCCAAATGATCAATGCCAGTTGGTTGAGACGGGGCGTGCAAGCCAAGTAGGAATCAGCCGATCCGTCCCCAGTTGGACGTCCATGTATGAAGGCGACAGCCACACCGACATTTTCCATGCACCATCTTGTTCGATAAAAAAAATAGCAAATTATTCCTGAAATCTATGGATCAAATGCTACAAACAAATTGCTCGATTGCCAATAATTCATCAATCCAGAGTAATTTGTCAGAAAATGTCCGTATCTTGAGAATCTTCAACGGTTTTGGTGACTGGCTGGTACAGGAAACTGAACTTCTACTAAGGCATGATCAGGGATGCTGCCCCTGAAAAATTCAAAATAGGGGGCAGCAAAAGGGAGTGGAAAACAACATATGAAAAAACCGACAGGTTAAAAAAAGATTACAAAGAACTATAACAGATGGTGGTGAAGGAGCAGACTGGATTCGCGAGCAGCATCTCTTCTTTCTGAAACCTTATGTTTTCAGCTTCTTTTTCTGCTTTATTCTGTGACGAAATCGTGCTGTAAGCATTTGATTCGTGAAACTGCATGTACCTGAAGTAAAATGCTTAGTAAGCAGAGAGGGCCTTTGGTCAGCTGTACAAAAGAGATGGTGTCGACGAACAAGCACGGTGTGCTATCAGGTTGAGGCGCCATTATTCATTGGCAATGAGTTTCCAGGAAGCATTGTCAGGAAACGTCTCTTAATCCTCCATTGGAACCAAGGCATTCTTGAGGATTAGCATAGAAATAGTCCTCTTCCTTAGGCTGGCCAGGGATGACCTTCCTTTCTGTAGGTTGGCCCATGCGGCTCTTGTGTGCCTCCTTCACTGCATCTGAGAATTCATCCCAAGATAGTGCACCTCCTTGGAAAAGGTCCAAGAGTTCAACAAGCTTCTTTCTGTCCAATACAATGGTCTTGCGAAAACCCATGTACCTGAAATGGATCAGCAGAGATGTTTACAACCATAGCAGCGGTAGATTCGAAATTGTTAAGGTAGAGATGGGTTCTTTTCCACAAAGAATTCAAAATCAACATAAGCTTAAATTTATTGCCTAGTAATAATGTACTATATGATAAAAAATTTAAAAAAGAAAGTGAAATTCCCATCAGAATCAAAGATGCAGACCTGCGGTGACCTTCAACAACCCTTGCCATATTTCCATCATAGCTGGGAATGAAAATATCGCTTGCTAGAGAAACCATGTAATCCAGTGCTGCCATTTGGGTTGAATGGTTCTGGAATGGCCACAATTCATCAGGAGATAAAATTTTCTCCTTCCTTACCTAATATAAGATAAAACTGAAACTTAGCATCCAAGTTAAAGATCTCTGGAACATTTAAAGGCTAAAAAAGTGCTCACTAGTTTAGGGTATGCAGCCTTGAGCGCAGCCAAGCGCCTTTCACCACCATAAATTTCACCAGAAGCAATGTATATCAGTGTATCCTTTGTGAATCCTAGAGCTTTAAGAACTAGAGTAATTTCCTCTGGTGTAAGGGGGCAAAGTCCCTGAAGCCTCTTCACCTCAGAATCGATCTCCTTCTCTTTCCACCAAGGATAAGCGTATCTGCAGTACAAACATGATTAGTTTATGTCTCATGAAGGATCAAAATAGCACAAATATTCAAACAATATATGCTTAGTAATAAGGGAAAAGTCCATTTTACAACCTCCAACTATCACAACAGTCCAATTTTCGACCTTAAACTACAAAACCGGATAACAAAGACCATCCAACTGTTAAAACTGTGCAAATTTAGCCCTTAGAGTGGTTTCGAAGGTGGTTTTCTATTTTGTTAAAATTTAAAATATTCAAATTTAAACTGAAAAATCCATAAGTAATTCATTTTAAGTCAAAAAATTATAAAATTGGTATCAAAAGTTCTCTAAAAATGTAACCTATCTATTGTCACTATATTTGTCAGTTAATTGAATCTATTTTTTTATGTCCATAGTATTTGGTTGCTTATAGTTATGCCTATTATGTTTGAATAATTAAGATTCAAATATAGCAATAATAGATAGGTTACATTTTTAGAAATTTTTTGATACTAGTTTCATATTTTTCTGATTTAAGATGAATTAGTTTTTATTTTTTAGATCTAACTGGATTTTTTATTTTATTTTACAAAATACAAAACCACCTTCAAAACCACCATAAGGTCTAAATTTGCACGGTTTTGACAGTTGGATGGCCTTTGTTATCCGGTTTTGTAGTTCAAGGTTGAAAATCAGACTGCTGTGATAGTTGGAGGTTGTAAAATGAACTTTTCCCTAGTAATAAAGCAAAACACAAACCTCATTCTAGTGAGATCCTCAGTTTCTTTACTAGAACAGCCATGTGTGCAACCTGAAAAGGACAGCATGTCCATTTCATAGCGCAAGTGTAGCACAATAAATTGCCCACTTTTCTGTAGGGTGGAGATAAGTTTTTTGCCAAGGGCCTCGATCTGTGGGGTGAATCTCAAAGCCTCAAAGTTTACACGGCAACGCAGCATCTGAAGCTGAACTGGAAGGCCATTGTTTGCAAGGCGGGCATCTGATTTATCAAAATGAATCACTTTGTGCTTCCTTGCAAGAGGTAATATCTGCAAAAGAAGTGCTTTCAGTTCACTTGTTATCACTCTTCAATGGTGTTAATTGCGGCCTACAACCTGCAGCATGAAAGATCAAAGATTACCCTCTTTAGGTAGTATGTTTCATTTGACCAGCTGACAGGAGGCATCGAGTATAGTCTCTTCTTAGTTCTTAACTGGAGTTTCAAAGGCAGTTCTTTAACAATCATCAGCTCATCTCTCAGGGAATTAATGAAGTGATCCACGTCAAAAATATCTCCAAAATCACTGCAAAATCAAAATAACACAATAATTTTAAAGGAGCAGGAAAAAAAGAATTACAACCAATTCAGTAACATTTCTACACACAAAAACCTATGGCATGTTTAAGTAGTTTCCGGAAGAAAAAGACAAACAGCTCGTCATACATGTAAAACATTGATCTCATCAAAACAATGTTATATGGAAAATCATACCTTGGATCAGCCCAAAAAGATCTTTTGTCCAATTCAGGGACTACTAGGGTTAGATTTAAATGGCGTGCTATAGTCACCATATCACATATCTGCAGTATATCATTTCATATGAACTTCAGAAGGACTGACAAATAAACAGCAGTATCGGCTCGCACCATGAAACCAAATGATAAACTGCATGAAGCTAGTAAAATTGAGGTACGAACCCCGGCTCGCATTTGATTGAGGCCACCATTGCATGTCACTCGTAGATAACCATTGCTTTTATAAATTCCTGTAGAAAATAACACGAATAGAATCTAATCAGTTGAGGGCTGAGACAACAAGAAAAGCCAATTGGCATCTTAGTGTTGAATGGCTAGGAGGAGGTTGCCTGAATCCTGATCACCGCATGTCCTAACAGAACTATACTCAGGGCCGGTCTATACCAATCTTCACTGTACCAAAGAAGCCTATTGATCATCGCGGTATGAAATTACAGAGCTCCTTATAAGTGTCAGGTAAGCGCCAAATATAGCATATGCAAGATAGGGATCAAGCCCTGAAGCCACATTTTGCAAAGTTCACTTTGACTTGACATCCCCTTCTGACTTGACAAATTTGGAGGAAACGTACTACTCAAATATGCTTTGTCATATGAGCCAAGCAATCGCGAGTTCAGAACGTTGGCACCGCAAGGCCAAGGCCCGAGATCCCAAAAGGCACCAAATTCGCCTATAAAACCGCCAATTCGAGCTCACGATCGAGCCGGAAATGCGCCTCCTCTGACTAAAAACTGCCGCATTTGACTCCTCGGCCGCCCAAATCGGAGCTCCCACACTAGATCACCGGTACGGAAAGGAAAGAGAAGAGACGCGCCACCGGGGGCAAGGGGACAAGAGGACCGAGCCACTCACTCTTGGGCACGAGCGCCGGCGGCGAGAGCCTCGCCGCGGCGCTGTCCTCGCCGGCACCACCCCTGCTAGCGCTACACCACCAGCCGGGAGCAGCAGCACCACCACCAGGAGCCGGCGGGCCGGCGGCGAACGAAAAGGGGAGGGCGGCCGATTAGTGAGGGAAGGGAAGCAACGGCGCTTATGCGAAGGGGGGGCGATTAGGGAAGCTTTCGGGCGATGATTAATTAGTTAGTTTAATGTGGAATCGGTATCGGGCGTCGCGGTGGGAGGAGGAAGAAGAAATCGAGGAGTGAGACGAAACGAGCGCGTGCGGCGGTAGGCACGACGTGAGAGCATTTGGCGCAAGCTTCGGTGGGTGGTAAGTCGTAGCCTCTGCCCTCAAACACGGCGATTAATAATGTAATCAAGAAGTGATTGATCGGTTGGATCGTATGGAACGGCCATTAGTGAGGAGTGACAAGTCGTTCTGGTGTCCATACGCTGAGCCTGAGTGAGAGTATTCGACACAGTTTTCTAATGTAGCACCACTTTTGATATAATAATCGATATGGAATGTTATTTTGCATAGAAAGTATTATGTGTCTATGTAGAAGATGTTTTCCATTTATAATATAGGATACGTATGTCATCAACTTTTAGCTTATTAGGTAGTTGGTCAAAGCTAAAACATTTGACTTTAAGGCGATTGTAAAGCGACATCTTGACCGTTTAGGATTGAATGGAATGCTCAATCGCAAAGAACACGTCGGTTTGGATTATACATACCATTTTGTTCAGATTTTCCAAACCTCTATAATATGATGAGGATCATGAGGTAGAAATCCACTGTTGACATCCACAAAAGAAGAGAGAGATTTATGGTCAAGGTTACGTTCTAGATAATGTATGGGCCCCATTTTTTGGAACAAAACAAGAGATGAAGTCCTCAACTACCACATGATAGAGTTGAATTATGTTAAAATAGAATATTTGTTGCCGCTAAGACAGGTTGCGTATGTGTAGGTTCGAGTTCTACACCACGGTTGTAGCTTCATGTGGCTATGCCCTGGAGCTGAACAAGCGGTACCTAAACAAAAGTGCCAAGTGTGCCCCGCTCGTGATGGGGAGTTGGCATCCCCAGGCGCAGATGTGTACTGTGCTTGCTTGTTCCTTAATCCTCACCTTAATTTTGCCCCATCTTCCAGGGGTGCAAGGTTGCATCTACAAGTCACTGTCTTAGTCAGTTTCGTAACCATAAATGGTGACTCGCCATCCCAAAAATTATGATATGATAAAACGTTGCTCTTCGATCGCGCCGGCGAGTTCTTGGCCTCACATCCCGCAGACAAATGATATGATCAGCACATCGGAAGAGAGAGTGGTGCCCGAGCCGACTGGATATTAACATTTAACAACCGCAGGAAGTGGACGTGGCTGGAATGGGTTGCCCGTGTACATGTATCAAAAGGATAAGAAGGCCGGCGGAAAGCAACTGGTCAAATGTTGTTTTCAACAAAATTTGTAGTAACAATTACGTATCCGTGATCGCGTTATCTTGTACGAACGTGGTTTTTCCTCTCTTTTTTTTCCTTTTTGATTATTTAGCCGCCTTTCGTGCATTAATAAGCGAAGGACTTGCACACTGAAAAGATGCCATTCCCATCCATTCCCAAATCGTTGAAAATATAGCTAGCAACGTCAAGCAGCAAAGAAAATCTTATCGAATCACTATTGCTGACAACACAAAAAATACTCTCCAGCCATCAGGAAATCAGATCCAAATCATGGTCAGCTCTTGAGCAACGCCTACTAAACAATCCGCCAAACTGCACAGACCGACTAGCAAAACAATGCCACAGCATGCAGGTTGCAGTCGCAGAATCCAAAGTTCGTACGAAGGTAACAGCCAAATTGATAGCCCACAAGGCAAGAACAAGCCCAAGATTTGTTACAGCCTTGCAGTTGCACAAGGTCACATATGGTCAAATTCGTTCTTGAACATTTATGTCATATATCAATGGGAGCTCTTGTTTGCAGAAAGAAGAGAAATGGCCAATAATGCTTGCAATTTGGATGGGAGGCCAACTGCTTCAGAAATCAGAACGTTGAAAGGAAGTAGGATGCGATCCAATAGCCAGCTCTCCTTATTCCGGCTGCCTATAACTTTGCCGGCGAGAAGATGATATGTACAATGGACCGAGCATCTTCAATATTTACAGGGGTGATGCGTTCATCATCCAGGTCAACTGGCTGAGGTCCTGAAAGATGGGCTGTCAGACTTCAGAAACCGGAAATATTCCTTCTGCAGCATCTGCCCTCCATTCACTTGGTCAAAGCAGCACCTGTAGAAGCTGATGATGACAAAATTGACACGATTAATGAAATAAGCGGCGATTCGTACACTACTAATGGAGGTGGAAGATGCTGACACTTGATAGATACAAAAAATCTGCACAATCAACCATACTGTCAACTAAAACTTTTCTATGAATTAATCTCCCAAATAAACTATACTGCCACCTGAACAAAATATGCCTAACCGCTGTTTTAATCAGCTGATGTTCCATAGCTTAATAAGCGGAACTGCTGTGACATTTGAAGTATCAAAGTACCACATGACATGTATGCCTGTTCAATGACTATTGGTAGCAAAGGTTCGTGAATAGCATGGGCTCCAGTGCCACCCCAGTGGCTCTGTTTATAACATGCACAATTCACAAACAGGGCATGCAATAATGCAGTTGGCAAGGCCAATAATGTCTTCACCCAAAACAGAGAAGGCGCCACGATTTATATTTTAGAGTGAAATGCACAGGAGGTCCTTAAACTTGTCGTAGAGGGTCATCTAAGTCCAAGAACTTTGACAATGCAGTGCGGGGTCCATAAACTTGTTAAAATGTGTCGCCTAGGTCCAAAGAGCCAAAAATAGCACTATGGTTTTACTTGTCGATATCACTGACATGCCACATCAGCACTGCAAGGGTATTTTGGGAACTTTGAACCTACATGACACAATTGGAAAGTTTAAGCACTTGAATCTACATTTTCAAAGACCTAGATGGCATTCCATGACAGGTTTAAGGAGCACCCATGCATTTCACTCTTCCATTTATGTGTTCCTTTTGCAAGATCAAACTAATGCGGAGAAAGATTTGGCAATAATGAGCAGTGAAATGTAGATATTTGTTGAAAGGACAATCTTGAAAATTAAATATAATTCAATGAGGTGAGTACCTTCCATCCAGGCCAACCATCATTACAGTGTTCTGTGCACCAAAGGCTACTATGTAGCGTGTTACTTCTGGTAAATGGAACTGAGCAAATGACCATTCTGAGCTGAAATACTTCGGCAGGATCCCTGAAGAAAATTCAGAAGAATAAGTTAATGACTTGCACGATATGAGAAGCCAACCCCAATTCTGTTTCAAGATTATAAAGTGATGTGACAAAAGGATTTAGCCAGGATGTAAATAGTTCACTAGGATTAAGAAGTATGGTTATACATGCTTTAGCTGCTAGAAAGAACTCCATCTGTTTTTAAATATACAAGGTTTAATGAACTAAATAACTTGTACTAAACATATATTTAGAAATAGAGGACGTAGCTCATTTTTTTTTGAGATAAAATTGCATGGCCACTCCTCCTTTGAGACCTAACTACAAGAATTCCCTCCCTTTCTTCACTTTTCACCACTGCTATTTCTGAAATGTTGCACCATTGCCCCTGGTTTGCAAACAAAGTAAGGACAATGGTGCAAAGTGAAAAAGAGGGCAAACTCATAATTAGGCCGCAAATTGAGGGCAACCATGCAGATGCCCCTATTTTCTTCATGCTAATAGCAGAATAGGAGCTCCATGATTTTATGTTTTAAATCGATCCTCAATACTTCCACACTTCAGAGCAAACTCAGAAAATGTACGCTTCCAGGAGACATTAAAATTTACAGCTAGCGAAAGTGATGTGTTAGCTAACTTGGGAATAGAATGGCTCTTTTAGAATGAATGCTGGATGAGTGGATCATCACAAGCCATATGCTAGCAAAAAAAATAATGTTCCATTAATTGTGAGGGCGGGCAATTAAGGATGCAGGTTTTATCGGGTCGACCCAATGACCCAATACCCAAAACTTCAAGTCTGGTGTAAAAACCCAACGGACCGGCCCACGAAAATTTTAGTATCCACCGGTGTCGAGTGCTCTGGGTCATTCCAGTAACCCAATCGCATCCGGCGGCGCAACCTCCCCGTTCGTCGCGGCCTCGAGCCGCTCGAGCCGCCCGACCACACCAGTCTCTCGCCGTCCGCGCCTCTCCCGAGGCCTTTCTTCGGCCGCGCACATCTGTAGGTACCCACTGATGCCGGCTCGGTTCTCTCTCTCTATCTCTTTCCCTGGATCTGAACATGCTAGATCAGTGCTGAGCCAGAGCTAGCGCCGCCGCGGCGGTCGAGGATGCCGGAGTGCGGGAGGACGAGCAGTGGGAGGTGGAGATAGGGCCTTCTCTTGCCCTCCGATTGGTGCTGCTAGCTTCTTTCTCCAAGCTCCTTGCATCGCATTTCCCCGCTGCTGGGCTCACCACAGAAGAAGGCCGAAGGTGGCGGCGGTTTCCAGCTCCGCGAGGGTGCGAGACGCTCAAGCCACGGGGGTACTTCTCTCGTGGATTCCTATAGTTTGATTTGAAATCTGGGGTTTGATTTCTAGACAGTTCTGAAATTGCAGTAAGCAGTGGGCAGATTGGGGCCCGGACACAGCAAGATGTTCTTTTGTTCTTGATGGGCGTACCCTGATATCTTGGACACTAGAAAATTTTTATTTGATGGTGCGGTCAGTGATACGAACTTTAGTTTTTGAATTGGTGTGTTATGTCTGAAGCAAGGCAAGCATTGGCCAGCTCTTCCTTTGGTGTTTGTATCTGCTGCTTACTGAATGCTCTGTGTCTGATAAAGTCCCCTTGCTCTCTTTATCTGATAATTTTTCAGAATGTTCAATTGTTCTCGTTTTGATGGGTGATGTATATGAGCATGTTTAAGGCATGAACGTGCCACAACTGTCTACTGAATATTAGCTGAGAATAGCAGTGCACAAGTTAGCACATGCTCCGTATTAACTTGACCCATTGGGTTAAGTGGTTCCACTGGTTCCAGAAGTTGATTTCATTTGGGTTGACCCAAAACCAGTCAGTAAATATTTGGGTTTTTTGGGTCAGTGTTTGGGTCAACCAAGACCGACCCACTTGCATCCTGACGGGCAATAGAGCATATGATCCATGAGTGCATGCATGTCACTGTAATGATATGACAAACAATCAGCATAAGAATAATAACTGTAAAATGGCCCCCAATTCCAGAAAGGGCACAGTTGCCTTCAATCAGGTCAGAAGTTTACAAGATCATTAGAATACATGCCTCCAATTGGCATTCAAATAAAAACAGATCATCTAAGATCCTTGAGATTGAAGGCGAAGATAATAGTTATCAATAAGTTCAAACTTATTTATGGATTAACAATTTCAGAGGCAAAGCACTGATTTTCATCTAACTTCACAACTATAGTAAGTATTTATAACAGCATAACTTCTACTGGTGATATCCAGAACAGATCAAATAAGAATGGGTGCAAACCAGGGTAGCATGTGTACCTCTCATGAAAGACAGTGATGAACTTGCATTGGACCCAGTGTTCGTCTGGATAAGAGCATCAATAGAACTGGAAGAGTTCTGGTGGTCCATCCGTGGACCTTCAAGAGTGTGTTGCTCATTGCTTGCATCCTCCCCAGCAACTCTGACCCTCAGAGAGAAAATATGAACAGTTCCTTTGTCGCTGGACACTGCCAACCACTGCACATTGGGCGATAGTGCAATGCTATATATTTCTGCTTTGTCAAGCCCTCTGCGTACCTACATGTCATTTATAATTTAAACAAAATAGATCATTATGAGCTCATCCTAACCATTTATTGATTATGATATTGCAACTGAAGAGGCAACAGAATAAAGAAGACCATGCTTTCTATTCACAAAGAATGCCATGCAATAAAAAAAAAGATCTGCAAAGATATAATGCTAGAGAGTAAAAGAAAATATGCTCACCTCTTGTAGGCGAGTGCCATCCATTGTGTTGAATATTCTGATCAAAGTGCCCTTCGTGCTTGCAGTTGCCAGTAGAAGACCATCCATTGTCAGTGCCATGCAAGAGATGTGTGAATCGTGAGCCGGGATTGTCTTCGTCATCTTGAGCCCAAAATGCTCCACCCGAACATGCCCCTGGTGCACCCCAGGGCATGCCAAAACTGAAGTATTGGAATGATGGGAGAGGCAGCAAAGTCCTTTAGGATTTGACAGGGTGTCAATCTGGTAGAGTAGCTTCAATCGAGCCGCCCGACCACACCAGTCTCTCGCCGTCCGCGCCTCTCCCGAGGCCTTTCTTCGGCCGCGCACATCTGTAGGTACCCACTGATGCCGGCTCGGTTCTCTCTCTCTATCTCTTTCCCTGGATCTGAACATGCTAGATCAGTGCTGAGCCAGAGCTAGCGCCGCCGCGGCGGTCGAGGATGCCGGAGTGCGGGAGGACGAGCAGTGGGAGGTGGAGATAGGGCCTTCTCTTGCCCTCCGATTGGTGCTGCTAGCTTCTTTCTCCAAGCTCCTTGCATCGCATTTCCCCGCTGCTGGGCTCACCACAGAAGAAGGCCGAAGGTGGCGGCGGTTTCCAGCTCCGCGAGGGTGCGAGACGCTCAAGCCACGGGGGTACTTCTCTCGTGGATTCCTATAGTTTGATTGAAATCTGGGGTTTGATTTCTAGACAGTTCTGAAATTGCAGTAAGCAGTGGGCAGATTGTGGCCCAGACACAGCAAGATGTTCTTTTGTTTTTGATGGGCGTACCCTGATATCTTGGACACTAGAAAATTTTTATTTGATGGTGCGGTCAGTGATACGAACTTTAGTTTTTGAATTGGTGTGTTATGTCTGAAGCAAGGCAAGCATTGGCCAGCTCTTCCTTTGGTGTTTGTATCTGCTGCTTACTGAATGCTCTGTGTCTGATAAAGTCCCCTTGCTCTCTTTATCTGATAATTTTTCAGAATGTTCAATTGTTCTCGTTTTGATGGGTGATGTATATGAGCATGTTTAAGGCATGAACGTGCCACAACTGTCTACTGAATATTAGCTGAGAATAGCAGTGCACAAGTTAGCACATGCTCCGTATTAACTTGACCCATTGGGTTAAGTGGTTCCACTGGTTCCAGAAGTTGATTTCATTTGGGTTGACCCAAAACCAGTCAGTAAATATTTGGGTTTTTTGGGTCAGTGTTTGGGTCAACCAAGACCGACCCACTTGCATCCTGACGGGCAATAGAGCATATGATCCATGAGTGCATGCATGTCACTGTAATGATATGACAAACAATCAGCATAAGAATAATAACTGTAAAATGGCCCCCAATTCCAGAAAGGGCACAGTTGCCTTCAATCAGGTCAGAAGTTTACAAGATCATTAGAATACATGCCTCCAATTGGCATTCAAATAAAAACAGATCATCTAAGATCCTTGAGATTGAAGGCGAAGATAATAGTTATCAATAAGTTCAAACTTATTTATGGATTAACAATTTCAGAGGCAAAGCACTGATTTTCATCTAACTTCACAACTATAGTAAGTATTTATAACAGCATAACTTCTACTGGTGATATCCAGAACAGATCAAATAAGAATGGGTGCAAACCAGGGTAGCATGTGTACCTCTCATGAAAGACAGTGATGAACTTGCATTGGACCCAGTGTTCGTCTGGATAAGAGCATCAATAGAACTGGAAGAGTTCTGGTGGTCCATCCGTGGACCTTCAAGAGTGTGTTGCTCATTGCTTGCATCCTCCCCAGCAACTCTGACCCTCAGCGAGAAAATATGAACAGTTCCTTTGTCGCTGGACACTGCCAACCACTGCACATTGGGCGATAGTGCAATGCTATATATTTCTGCTTTGTCAAGCCCTCTGCGTACCTACATGTCATTTATAATTTAAACAAAATAGATCATTATGATATTGCAACTGAAGAGGCAACAGAATAAAGAAGAGTATGCTTTCTATTCACAAAGAAGAATGCCATGCAACCAAAAAAAAGAACCGCGAAGATATAATGCTAGAGAGTAAAAGAAAATATGCTCACCTCTTGTAGGCGAGTGCCATCCATTGTGTTGAATATTCTGATCAAAGTGCCCTTCGTGCTTGCAGTTGCCAGTAGAAGACCATCCATTGTCAGTGCCATGCAAGAGATGTGTGAATCGTGAGCCGGGATTGTCTTCGTCATCTTGAGCCCAAAATGCTCCACCCGAACATGCCCCTGGTGCACCCCAGGGCATGCCAAAACTGAAGTATTGGAATGATGGGAGAGGCAGCAAAGTCCTTTAGGATTTGACAGGGTGTCAATCTGGTAGAGTAGCTTCAAATCGGCGAAGTTGTAGACATATATCTTCCGCTCGAGGACAATCACAATGTAGTCCTTTGCCAATTTTACAGACCTGACATCAGAGCGGAAGGCGAACTCTCCAATGCAACGGCTCTGATGATCATCCCAGATCATCACCTTGTTCGGCGGATACTGCACATTGGAGCCGCCACCTACAAGAGCAAGGATGTTGCAACGAAACAGCATCTCGACAATCCCGAACCCACCGCTCTTAAGGTCCCTCCTGAAAGTTTCCTTGAAAGGCTCGCAGTTGAAGATCCTGAATCCATTGCTGGTACCAGCAGCGAAGCATCCACAATCCTGATTCCAAGCAACTGACAACAGTCTGACATCCTGGTCGTCACCACGACCTGCATCGGACTGGCCCATAGGTGCCGACAGTGGCCAGGCCTGAGGGGACCCAAATGTCCCAAGCTTGCCTGGGGGAAGTAAACCCCGTGATGTGGAGACTTGTGAGCTCATGAGGGGGGAAGTGAAGCCAAATCAGTCGTCTCTGAATGTAAAGCTCAGTTAAACCAAATGTGAAAGGCTGTTGCCAATGACAGTTTTGGAGATCCTGCAGGAAGCAGAAAACATCAGTAGCAAGCTAAAAAAACATACGTAGGTGCCACCAGTTAATAAATACTGTAGCTAATAATCCAATCAGACATACAGGGAAAAAATATATAATGCTAATCATTGTAATGTCAAGCCTAGTAGGCATAGCTTGGGCACTCATTTTCTTTTTTTTTTTTTGCTTGGACAGCACCCCTGCTTAGTTAGTGATTGTAATCAGGGGTGGCATCAAGGTGGTGCATAGGGGTTCAGATTATCCATCAATTTGGAAAATAAAAGCTGACTGCTAATCGTACTCAGCTACACAGCATACATACATAAATCCACGAACCGGGGGCGATTGTGGAGAGAGGATGTAGAATTGAGGGAACATCCGTCCGCCAGACCTAGGGCTCGGAGAAACCAGTCCCGGTCCTGGCGGATCTCCGATCCCGACCACCCGCTCCGGTGGGAGGGACGAGGAGGCCTACGCGGGGAGGAATCGGATCTGGGCGGAGGCGCCGTCAGCAGCGAGGAGGGCGGCGGAGCTCCTCGGCGAACGGGATCGGCGATCGACCGCCGTGGGAGGGTTCCAGAAGGCGCGAATCCCAAAGAGGGGGGAATTGCGTTCCGGGGAAGCAGGGGGGAGGAGGGAGCGTGTGGGGGATCGAGGGGCGAAGCGAGCGAGCGTTCCCTACCTCTCTTGCGCGGCGACGCCGGCCGAAGCGTGGAGGCGGAGAGAGACCACGACCACCGGGCGAGGGCGAGGGCGAGGGCGAGGAGCCGAGGACGCGTGCGCGGCGGCAGAGAAGCGCGAGGGGAAGGGGAGGGGGGCAAGCGACGAGGGAACGGAACGGGGACGACGGGAGGAGGAGTCGGGAAGCGTTCCTCCGACGTCCGACGGATGCGTGCGCCGCAATTAACCTTTTCCTCCACCCATCGTCCGTGCTAATCCCATCGCTAAATCGTCATTAAGGAGACTATTTAGCTTTCTTTATTTCTCTGACGCTGTAAGTAGGGAGACATGTTCGTTGTTCTCGTCACGGGTGTTTTTCTTGACAGCCTAGCTGGCGTGCGAGTGCGACGGTGCGAGAGGTCCCGTCTGCAATGGCCGGACGCGCCCGGCACCGCACGCGGCGCGATCTGAATTGCAGCAAGGTTCCGGTCCAGGTTCATGTCCCCCGGATATTCAGATTCTGTCAGGATAACCCATCGGTCACGGTCGAGATTCTCCAGAACATTCGTCGTTGGCCGTGTTTCTTTGGAGCCCGAGAAATTTCTCGGGCTCCTTTATCAATAATCGTCCTGTTCGTTTGGATTGTTTCCAGCGAGCCAACAAACCTCCAAACAAATAGGACGAATACCGATAGTAAATTAAGTCAGTTTGTAAAACTAACTTCACAACATTGTATTATTTCGTAAAATCTATATAATGAGATCTTTGACCGTACGATTAGAGAATGATTACTGTAGCAAATCATAGACTAATTTGGCTTATTAGATTCGTCGTGTAGACTTTATTTATTATTCATGCATGTAAGATTCTCATGGGAGATTTTTTCCCGGGTGGGAAAGAAACACAACCTAAGGTCAGACTCTGTTTAAAATAGCTCACCGGAGCAGCCACGCTACGCAAAGCTAACGGCGGCGTACTGGCATGGAGAACATGGCTATAAACAAGGGTCATAAGGATTATCGACGCCGTACTGTGTTTAAAATAGCTCACCGGAGCAGCCACGCTACGCAAAGCTAACGGCGGGCTATAAACAAGGGTCATAAGGATTATCGACGCGTTCCAATTAGGAACGGTAAAGGATCCTAAATTTTATATTAGAAATTTTGAGGATCGAATTTAATTAGAACCGAACCAAAATACTACTACTTTTTAGTTAAAATTTACTAAGATCAAGTTAGATTGTAATAGAGACAAAGGAATATGATCCATTCCCACCCCTGGTTCCAAATAGAGAATTAGCCAATTTTATGAATTTTCCAGATGGAGCACAACATAACGTTGTATATACTCACCATTTCTATTTATATATAGTAGTAACCTGTACGTATACGGTCAGGTTATCCTCAGGTGCTCAAGCATCCCGCGAGAGCCTATACAGGGGATGGCAATATGCACAGTCAAAATACACACTCATGTACGCCTTAAGCTTCAGCTGCAAGGGACTTGGTACACTCTTTCAGCACCGCATCAGGGCCGCTCTGCTCGCAGGCGCTGCGAGCAGCAACACACGAACGCACACACCCCCTATCATCAGCATGGAGTAGAACACTGAAACTTGCCGCTCTTTCAATTGTCTTTAGAATAACTGGAAGAAGAGGCTTGTTGAACCGTCACCGAACGATCGGAGGTCTGCTGGCTTCACCAGGGCCCTGCACAGCGGACATGTCCGCTCCCTCTCAAACCTGTTACCGTCGAAAGAAGTTAGCAAGGAATTGGTACCAGACATTCTAGGTTTTAAGACAATGGAATCACTGAAAGATGTGTAAAAAAATAGCAAGGAGAGGTTACATGGCGGGTAGAGGGGAAGAGGACAAGAAGCAAGATGCATGTGGCTTACCATTCAGATACGCAGTCTTCACAAAAGATATGTTTGCAGCGCAAAAGAATGGGGACATGCATCTTCTCTTGGCATATCGCGCACATATCTCCAGCAGCAATGACCTGAACAAATACAAGATAGTTAGTATAGTAAACAAGTGTGTTAAAACATCCAGTGTGGAGTGCATATCTCAAGACAGAATTAGACGTTTCGTGACGAACGAAGAGCATATTAGCTACCTGCTCACTCGTTGCATATGAACCATAGTGGAAGTCTTTATGAGATAACGCTCTCAATGCCGTCAAAAACGATTGAACCTGACAGATACAATTAAATGTTAGAAGGCATCCACTCAGTATGTATAACTTATTAACTTCTGAAGTTTAGATAAGGGGAGGTATGAGCACCTTTTCCACAACAGATGTCAACTTGAAAGTGAGATACAAGCCAGTGGTTAGAGAGGAAAATAGGCTTCCATACTCCTTGTTCAGGAAAAAACGGTACCACACAGGTGTAGGCAATAATGCACGGTACAAAAGTAGAAAATATTCCACAATTGTCAACATTTGGCCCTGAACAGGAGGAATTTTTGGTTATATCTTCTCTCATCTATTATTATGCATAAATTACCGCCATACACTAGAGCTATACAGGAAAATCACCAAGATATATCACAGAAAATGCCGGATAAGAACTGTTAGAGTGGTTTACCTGCCTACGATAGCTTCGCCCTCTGCTGTTCTTGTAGTACATCAGCAGTAAACACTTGACAACCATAGCAGTTTGGCGCACCATTGTATCTGTAGGAGATCAAGGACAGTGTCACTATACAGGAAAGTATCACCTTGAAGACAGAAGTACAGCATTGATGGTTGCGCAAATATAAAATGACAGCGATGTTGAAGTACAGGGAACACGGACAGGTTACCCACTTCCAACCTAGTAACAGCCTAACTATTTGTAGAAGGCAAGTACTTATGCACGTCAAGTAAAGTCAAAGCAAACATCTAAGCCCAGTTGACAAAATGGAGTGACTCCAGCTCCAAATACTAAATTTTGTTCAGGTGGTATGACTTCAAATGGTGCCAGCAGTATCACTTTGCAACCATACCACAGACAATTTGAATATGTTCAAGCACCATACCGTTCACCAAGATGATGAATATTGCATGCCAAAACGCCGGTATTTCTTTCGGAGGAAGCATCACGAGAGGTCTTATAAGGTCTCCATTCTTGTAACACCAATAAAACCCAAATACGTGAACAGCAAATAATATTGTAATGCCGGCAAGTACTGGGATTTTCCTCTCCCTCTGTATTACATGGACAAAAAGAATCAAAATTAGTCAATATGCTATTATGGTAGATGGATCGTCAGTACGCAACATATTGTCAATAACTTGTATAAAAGGATTGGAAGCAAATAGGTTTGAAGGGTTTTGTAACTTAACGGTGTGCCTTAGCAGCTTGAAGGTATCACAAATTCCATATGGAAACAGAACTCTCAAGTCTCGATTAATATCAGATATTAATCAATTGGTGCAGTAAAGTCAAAACCAATGTTGGACAGACTAAGCCTTCTATTGCATACACACACGTCATCCTTGACAATTGTTAAGCCATCCTAGAAATCCACCTAATTCATCCTTAAACAATAGCGCAAGTACAAAGCAGTTCAAGGACAGCATAGCATAGCCCTGGTGATTGTTTATACGCATGCATCAAATTATAATGCCTTCATTTGCAGGAAATCCATAAAAAACTGTCTACGCAATGGTAATGTGACCAAATAGCAAAAAGTTCACTATGTTTGCTGCACTGAAATATTTCCATGCTTAGAGCACTTGAAAACATTCATTGGATTAACAGAAACAACTACAAGCAGAGGAGTGGCATTCAGCAAAACCAGAATTATTTAATGACATGAACTCCTTGGGAAATTAATGGCATACAACAAAACAATATTTGCTTCTCAATGCACCTGTGAATTATGACGCAGACCTCAGTCAAACTAAACTACACCAAAAGTTCAACAAAACAATAACTACCTTCAGAGCAGTCTGCTTACGCAGGATATCGTTGGACTTGAACATCACAGCAGCAATCCAAATTGTCACGAAGAAACCTGTGCAAAACAACAAGCAAATGCCAAAACAAATTTAGCCAACATTCCCCATACATCACATTACTACAAGTTCGCAAACAGCATGACACTATATTCTAAGCATCAAATTGGCCATGTGCATATCATTTCGCGCTCTATTGATAAGGGGAATAAGTGAGCACGACCTTGCAAATGTTGTCTGATGAAGACGACGAGCAGCAGCAAGGAGAAGGGCAGTATCTGCTCCACCCACCTCGCCACCTGCTGTATGTCATACCTCTGGTATGACGACGAGGATTCCCTACCGCTCTCCGCGCCGCCAGCCGCGGGTGCCGGCTCCGCGGTGCGCGCCCTCGCTGCGTGTCCCTCCTCTTCCTCCTCCTCGACGATCACCTCCTCGGACCTCTCGGACGACGTCCCCGCCTCACCAGGCGCCACAATCCGGATCGACACCTCGCCTGGCCCAGCCCCGGCCCCCGCCTGGTGCGTCCCGCCGCCGGGATCGGGGCGGAGGATGCCGGAGTACTCGAGCAGCGCGGTGAGCGGCGCCTGGATGAAGCTGGAGGCCGAGAAGTGCACGCCGTACCTCCTCGACGGGGCGGGCGGCTGGGGCGGGGGCGACGGGGACGGGGCGCGCGGCGGCTGGGCCTGCTGCGCGTCCATCGGGCGGGACGGCGCGCGGGAGGAGGGGTGGAGCTTCCAGAGGAGGATTCCGCCGCGGCGGCGGCGGCGGAGGCCGGGCGGCGCCGCGTCGGGGGCGGAGGGGGATGGCGGAGGGGACGACGTCGGGGCCGCGCGCAGGCCGCACGCGGCGAGGCGGAGGCGGAGGCGGTGGAGGGTCCCCGTGCTCGTCGCCGTCGTCGTCGCGGTCGTGGGTTGGAGGAATTTCCTGGGAGGCTTTAGGATATTTTTGTGGTCTGCCCTTTTGATCTCTCTTCCTCCTTTTTCCGGGCATGGGTTTTGTTTATCTCGTTCCCTTCGCTTTGCTTGCGTGGTTGGTTTGCTCGTGTGTTGCTTCGTTCGTTAATCCTCTCTTTGGTGCGGTTTCTTTCCTGATAATGTGCAGTTAATTTAATTTGTCGGCGTCTGCACCGGATAGGATCATACGATGATAGCAAGGACAAAGGCATTTAGTATTGCACTATTGCGCCAAAATATTGGTCTCTATCTTATTATATACTGTACTATGTTCTATAAAATTTATAAAAGGACATAATAAGCTATAGTATAGCTTTGATTAATGTGGTGTTTATTATTACTCTACTCCTTCGTGTCTTCTAAAGATAGTTCGAACATTTTGACTTTTTTTTTCATGACCCATGAACCATACTCGTATATCCGATATCCCAATGTAAAAGGCTCAGAAAATCAATGAAAATCTCAAATAAGATTATTGGATTCGATTTGTGTAGAAAATTAGAAAAATCTCTATATGCCACTTATGTAAATTTATGACGCATAGCAAAATCAATGTTAGCATAGTGACACTGTAGTACTTTTGAATTCAGTATATATATCATGTTGGCCCGGCGGAATAATTATAATGTCTAAATGGTATGTGTTATTTGCGATATTTTTTTTAGTTTTAACCGATTTTTTAAGATATTTTTAAAAAAACCCGTCCGCAACCTTATTTACACCCGGTGACCCTTTTGGTCACGCCACAAGCGCCGGCGCGACAGAACAACTCTGTCACGCCGAAGCATGTGGCGCGGCAGGCCTGCCACCGTGGCCGGGCGGGCGTCGGGCTGCCACGCTGGCACAGGCTCTGTCGCGCCACATGCTTTGGCGCGGCAGGCTTGTCGCGCCAGGCGGGCTGGCGCGACAAGCGCAACATACAGGCCCGCCCGCGGCCCCCCCTCTCTCTCCCCTCACTTCTTCCTCCTCCAGCCCCGCGCCGCCCGCGAGCTGCTCCGCCGCCGCCTCCGCTCCCAGGCCCAGATCCCCCCCAAATCGGCCGTTTTGGGGTGGGAAAAGTAGGGGGAATCGTTCCCCGCGTCGTCCCGAAGGTATTCCCCCAGTTTTTCCCTTGTTTCACCGTACGATTTGGTAGGCATTGAGTGGTTGTGGTGACCTAGGGTTAGGATTGGATTTCGAAATTTATATGAATGATAGGTTTTTTGGTTGGATCGGATGCTTAGTTTGCACGTAGTGAAGTCTCTGCCGGCGATTGTAACGTGTAGAATTAGTTGCATGGTTCGATTTTGCAAATGTTGATGGTTGTGTGTAGTTTATATGCACATGTTAGTATGAATTTTTTGTTGGTGCAATGTAGGTAGTGTTTTGTTGGATTTAATGCATGCATATGACATTTGGGTTATATATTTGTGTATTGTGTATGTAGATGGACCGTTTAGTTCGTTTATTTCATGGTGGAGTTGTGAAAGAAGGCGGAGAATTTGAGAATATGAACGAGGATGTAGAGTTGTTTGATACTCGTCCAAGTTTTAGGGATGTGCTTGACCGTGTGACAGCAAAGTATGGGTGTGGGGTGGATGAAGTAAAATTGAGAGGTCGATTTGATTGTGGTAAAGCTCGGGCACATTATGTGATGATGAACTTGTCTTCGGAATTTAATTGGAACCAATACAACCAAATAGTTGAGAATGCCAATGTGGTTTGCATGGAGGTGGTGGTTGACATATGTCGTGTGGTTGGAAGTAATCGCAATGTCTAGTTCAGCTTCATCCTTTCAAACCTGAATTTTTTTCAAATGAAAATGTTAATGCAAGCACATTGGGAGGGATAACTGGAGCCACTAAGTATCATGTGGAAGCGTTGTGCCACTTACTTGTGCAGAGCTTGTGAAGTCGATATGTTAGGAGGAGGCGTCAATTGTGCCCTAGCAAATTGCCGCGCCACCCTTTGTGGCAAGTGCATCTCCACCACATGGAAATATATGAGTGGGAGTGTGGCCCTCCAGAGTCCACTTTGTTCGTAAGGTATTTGTATGGACCGTGTAGTCCTCTTTGTTCGTATGATATTTGTATGGACGTTGTCTTGGACCTAGTATGGTATTTGTAGGACCTTGTATGGTTCATTGTGAAGAATATGATATGGTTCATGGAAAAGCCTATGCTCTGAAAAAATGCGAAGGTTACTCTGAAAAGCCTGTGTCCTCTTACAAAAAAAGCGCAGAAAAAGTAGAGCACAAAAATTTCAGTAAAAAGATGAGGCAGGTCCTGTCGCGCCACCTTTCCTGGCGCGGCAATGTGCTACCATCGCGCCAGGCAAGGTGGCGTGACAGGACCTGCCTCATCTTTTTACTGAAATTTTTGTGCTCTACTTTTTCTGCGCTTTTTTTGTAAGAGGACACAGGCTTTTCAGAGTAACCTTCGCATTTTTTCAGAGCATAGGCTTTTCCATGAACCATATCATATTCTTCACAATGAACCATACAAGGTCCTACAAATACCATACTAGGTCCAAGACAACGTCCATACAAATATCATACGAACAAAGAGGACTACACGGTCCATACAAATACCTTACGAACAAAGTGGACTACACGGTCCATACAAATAGCAGGGGAGCAACCATAGGACTAATTTAACAAAATAGAACTACTAATCCAACTAAGCATCACCGTCATGAAGCAACTCATCATCACCATTGCGCGGTCGTCAACATCAAACCAATTAGAAGCGTGTCTTCTAGGTTCTTTTGGGATCGGACCCGTCCTTCTCAGCTGGTACCTTGGGTAAATTGGCGACAAGTGCCTTCATGGTTTCTGTCACCGTCCTTCTCACCGATCCTTCGCCGTCCCCATTGTCACCTCTCCTCTTCCTGCTCTTCTGCAACTTTTCAAATAATGTGGGTTCGTTTGGGTCCATAAATTTAACTCTAGGCCACAATCCCATTGAGCGGGCTAATTTCCGTTGCTCCTCCTTGCGGTGCCTCACATAGCTATTCAACACCTCTGGGCCCTTTCCAAATCTCCTCTTCTCTATCTGACATTCCACCGCCTTCTTGTCGATATAGGTTTCAAAATCACATTTTCGTGTGTCCTTTCCAGCAAAGGAATGGTTGGAAAATGAAATGGCAGACAAGGATAAGTGGGCACTTGCTTATGATGAGGGCGGCAAACGATACGGAATTATGACAACCAACAACTCTGAAGCATTGAACAATGTTTTCAAAGGAATCAGAAGTAGACCGGTAGCCGGAATCGTTGAGTACTCGTTCCAAAAATGCAATGAGTACTTTGTTAATAGGTGGCAGAAGGCGCGTGACTTGCTTGATGATGGTAAGAAGTTTGGTGCAATTGCTGAGAAACACTTGGCAGATGCGCAAGAGCGTTCAGTTCTTCAAATTGGGGAGGCATATGGGCCCCAAAGAATGGTGTACTCTGTTAGAGGTGCTGGAGGCACAACAGAGGGCGGAGAGAGTCACGGAGGACGCAATTATAGAGTAGACTTGACAGCTAGCGAGTGCAAATGCATGATTCCACTTTGGAGTTGTGAAAGAAGGCGGAGAATTTGAGAATATGAACGAGGATGTAGAGTTGTTTGATACTCGTCCAAGTTTTAGGGATGTGCTTGACCGTGTGACAGCAAAGTATGGGTGTGGGGTGGATGAAGTAAAATTGAGAGGTCGATTTGATTGTGGTAAAGCTCGGGCACATTATGTGATGATGAACTTGTCTTCGGAATTTAATTGGAACCAATACAAGCAAATAGTTGAGAATGCCAATGTGGTTTGCATGGAGGTGGTGGTTGACATATGTCGTGTGGTTGGAAGTAATCGCAATGTTGATAATGTTGTGTCCGATCATGTAGTTGTGGAGAACCTAAGCCAGCAGTCAACCATTTCACTTGACGCTGCTAGGGCAACCCAACTTGATTTAGCGATGGGTTCGGAGGATATTGAAAATGATGGAACTGAAACTCAACCTACTTCGTCCTTGCCACTTCCTAGCTCCCCTCATTTTGATTTAGCGGTGGCTTCGGATGATTTTGGGGGCGATTATTTTGAGCAAGAGGAAGAAAATGTTGATGATGATGAAATATCATTAGGATCCGAAGATGATGATTTGGATGAAGTCGAAGTTGATGAAGTGTCTGAGCAGGACGCGGGGGATGATGTGGAACAAGAAGAATTAGGGGAAGGTGCATCGCAACCTTCATCCGTGGCACGTGATGACGGGCGGTTTTCATATACGGAACGAGAGTTGCAGTTGCTTAAGGAATGTCACGTTGAACTCCCTTTGGTGTCCAATTCTAGGGACATAAGCATGTGCCACAAAGCTGTATGTGACTCCGCATTTATGGAATCGGAGGGTACTCTTTCCACGGAGAATCCACAGATTCGCAAGGGGATGAAGTTTGCCACCTTAGAAGAATTGCAATTTTTCTTGGCTGACTATGCTGTTAAGGTTTTCAGGCCTTTCAGTGTTGTCCACTCAGATCGGAACCTAAGATATGATATTATCTGCAAGCAAGGGTGCATGTGGCGTGTTTGGTGTAGACTAGTGAGGGGCACTAGACAATGGAAGATTACTAATTTGGTACAACCTCACACTTGCAGCACGGTGGTGGTGAAGCAAGAGCATGCCCAGTTGACGGCAAGGTACCTTGGTCGCCGGATTCAAGGTATTATTGAAGAAGACAGCGACACGTCGGGAGCAGATGAGGCTACAGTTGAGCGCTTTGCTCGTGTCTGGTTGTGGCACCTTCTCAGTGGATTCTTATTTCCAGATGGTTCGGGCAACACTGTGTCTTGGCTTCTTGTTCCGATACTGGGCCAGCAATGGGAGAACATTCGAGTTTACAGTTGGGGGTCAGCGGTGCTTGCTTGGCTATATAGGCAGCTGTGTGAGGCCTGTAGACGTATCGGTGACGATTCCAGTTTTGGAGGATGCGCTTACCTGCTACAGGTTTGGATTTGGGAGCGCATCTCCGTTGGTCGGCCACATCGTGCCGATCCAGAGGTACGTACCTTGTGCATCTTTAATATTTTCATGGTACTGTCATTATATTGTTTAATCGCATGTTAATGTTTTTTTTTCCTTTGGTAGGAATGGACGCATGATGATGCTAGACCGACGGTGGCGTACAAGTGGAAGCACGTTCTCGACGTACGTGGTCCTCCGGCGAGGCGCTACAAAAGCTACATAAATGAGCTTGACTGCATCACACAAACCCAGGTAATCCATCGAGCGACATTGTAATTCGTTCAAAATTGCGGCTTCTTTGTCTTCATTTAAATTTTGTGCACCAATATACAGGTTGAGTGGCAGCCATACGCGGATTTTGAGACTAGGTACTTTGAGCCGTCCGAAATGTGCTACAGAGACAACACCCTCTGGAGGGCCACACTCCCACTCATATATTTCCATGTGGTGGAGATGCACTTGCCACAAAGGGTGGCGCGGCAATTTGCTAGGGCACAATTGACGCCTCCTCCTAACATATCGACTTCACAAGCTCTGCACAAGTAAGTGGCACAACGCTTCCACATGATACTTAGTGGCTCCAGTTATCCCTCCCAATGTGCTTGCATTAACATTTTCATTTGAACAAAATACAGGTTTGATAGGAAGAAGCGGTACAAGGAGAAAGATTGGAGAATTACACATGATCAATGGATTCAACAGTGGTCGGACCCAGCTCGAAGGGTGGACCCATTTGACGGGGCATTTTGGCGTGCAGGACCACACAAGGAGTACCTCAGATGGTACCATAGATCAACGAGAACAAAGCTAAAGCCTGCTTGGACGACGGAACCGATTGAAAACCACCCTTCAGATGAGGATGACGATATTGTGGATGAGTATGATCATATGACTAGGCTTGGTACTCAGCCGGAGCGTGCTCCCTTGCAGGACTACATGGTAAGATTATAATTTCTCCCTCTCCCCAACAATTTATTTGCTTGCTTTGAAAACTCATGTCCTAACTATGTGTGCAGGCGCAACAACTAGCGAGGCTCGCAAATGAGGCCGGGGTAGCCATGTCCCATGCGAGTAGCTCCGCCAACAACGGTGGTGCGCTGCGTCAATTTGCTGAGGTTAGTGAGCACATTCGCCTTTCTGAACGTTTGGACCTACAAATTTGTTAATTCTTCGATTTTTTGTGCAGAGGGTACGGCGGAGCTGCCGTCGTATGGCCATGAAGCTCAACTGCATGACCGCCCCGGACGTGGCACACGTTCAAGGAGCTGCCGGTACTGCTTCCGGATCGAGCCGTCGTACTCCCGTCCACCACGGAGGTGGAGGCTCGGCGAGGACCCGCTCGGCCTCAGCGGCGAGGACCCGCTCGGCCACAGCTTCTGCCTCGCGTGGCAAGGCCCCCGCCACCCCTTCGTCCAGTGATGAAGGTGACGGGAACAATGACTCGAGTGACTTGGACCCAACATTTCATGATGAGCTCGAAATGGCGGGTATGTTTGATGCACCTCCAGGCACACAGACACAGGGACAGTCAAGTCAGGTGTGCCACTCAGCCTTCATAATTTTGACAATATAGTTGCAAAAATTATTTGAGCTAATTCCGTCTTGTTTTTTTTTTCAGGCCACTCCCACGGAGCGTCCAGTCCGCACACGCCGCCGCCATACTCCGGACCGTACGGACCTTGCTAGTGGCAACCTCTTGCCGACCGAGCCCGGGAGGGACCGCCGCCCACCTGACGTCTTCAGCCCGCCGGATCAACAACGCCGCCGTCGCCGTTGATGTTATCTTTCGTAGTACCTTCGTTGTGCATTTGGGACAACTATGTGTGTGAGCATTTGTGAAAACTTATGTATGACAATTGTGTGGTAAACCTTCACGTTTGTGGGAACTATGTTTCATGTGTGGACTAAGTTTGTGTGTTAAACCTTCTTGGTCAAAAGTCTAAGTCTATGTATGGACATGAAATAACTCCCTGCCCTAACTCGGTGCAAAAACGCAGAAAACCTCGGTCAAAAAAGCTAAAATCGTCGTGTTACAATCTGTCCAAACGCTTTGTCGAAACTCGCTGAAAAAACACTGCAAAAACAGCAGAAACACAGCTTGGCGCGTTGGGGTTTTGCCCTGGTTAGCATCTGTCGCGCCACGCTGGCTGGCGCTACAGAGCGTCCTTGTCGCGCCAATGACCTTGGCGCGACAGGCAGCTTGTCGCGCCGAGAGTCGTGGCGCGACAGGGCTCTTTTGTCGCGCCGCTTTCGCGGTCGATTCCATTTTGCCGTGCTTTGCTCCTGGTTGCCAGGTTGGCTCGGCGCGACAACATCTTGTCTTGTCGCCGCCAAGACGCGCGGCGCGACAGTAGCGCCTTGTCGCGCCAATCAAGGTGGCGCGACAGAACCTGCCTCTTCTTTTTACTTAAGTTCGAGATGAGGCAGGTCCTGTCGCGCCACCTTTCCTGGCGCGGCAAGGTGCTACCGTCGCGCCAGGCAAGGTGGCGCGACAGGACCTGCCTCATCTTTTTACTGAAATTTTTGTGCTCTACTTTTTCTGCGCTTTTTTTGTAAGAGGACACAGGCTTTTCAGAGTAACCTTCGCATTTTTTCAGAGCATAGGCTTTTCCATGAACCATATCATATTCTTCACAATGAACCATACAAGGTCCTACAAATACCATACTAGGTCCAAGACAACGTCCATACAAATATCATACGAACAAAGAGGACTACACGGTCCATACAAATACCTTACGAACAAAGTGGACTACACGGTCCATACAAATAGCAGGGGAGCAACCATAGGACTAATTTAACAAAATAGAACTACTAATCCAACTAAGCATCACCGTCATGAAGCAACTCATCATCACCATTGCGCGGTCGTCAACATCAAACCAATTAGAAGCGTGTCTTCTAGGTTCTTTTGGGATCGGACCCGTCCTTCTCAGCTGGTACCTTGGGTAAATTGGCGACAAGTGCCTTCATGGTTTCTGTCACCGTCCTTCTCACCGATCCTTCGCCGTCCCCATTGTCACCTCTCCTCTTCCTGCTCTTCTGCAACTTTTCAAATAATGTGGGTTCGTTTGGGTCCAGAAATTTAACTCTAGGCCACAATCCCATTGAGCGGGCTAATTTCCGTTGCTCCTCCTTGCGGTGCCTCACATAGCTATTCAACACCTCTGGGCCCTTTCCAAATCTCCTCTTCTCTATCTGACATTCCACCGCCTTCTTGTCGATATAGGTTTCAAAATCACATTTTCGTGTGTCCTGTTCAAACAATTGGAAGTACGGGTTACAACAAATTTATATCTTGCGAATAAAAATGTACTAAATATCCAAATTGGCATGACTACTCACCAAAGCATTGCCAACCATGTGGCCACAGTAATACCCAACACCCAACTCCGATGGAACTAGGCCATACATGGCTTTCACACCGCAATGACACATCGTATCAGGACATCTCATCACCTTCTTCTTTTCCTTCTCTGTCACAGGATCTGGCCAATAAGATTTGGGACCAAAATCATACTCCGAGAAATCACATAGTGGGTAACCATTCTGCACCAAACAACTCATGTTACTTTCGAATTACAATGCAACGATTGATATAACAAATGACATTTTATGGTGCTTACCTTGTTCCGATTGCGACACTTAAATGTGGGTGTGAACGCTGTGCTCCCAATTTCGGCTGGAACACCGCACTTACATAGAGGTGGGTTAGCCATCCGCCTAGCAATTGCTTCTTTCTTCTCTTCGGCTGACATAGGTGGTGGGTTCGGCGGAGGAGGCACCCAACGCTTGAACCTCTCGTACGGTTTAGTTGAACCCCAGAGCTTGAAAAGAAGTATCCTCGTATCGACCATTTCAATTCCCTGATCAAATCGAACATTAAAAAGAACTGACCTCATATCTTTGTTCGTCACTGTTCCATTCAAAGATTGGAAAATCTGTCACCCAAAGAACTGACTGTGCAGACTAGCAGAATATAGAAAATGCAAAGGCAAATGTTAGGAGTATGAAGCAGAAATAGAATCATCATAAAGAAATAACAAATGATGGCAAAGATCAACATTCCATCGATGTGCCAGCACAAAGCATATCAACCATAAGGGAACATTATATTCCTCATTTTGTGACTCACCGCGTCTATCACATCCAACTTATGAGCAATAAATAACCTTTATCGTCCAAGAATCCTGTTAGCTGATGATTGCTCACCCAGTGCGAACAGGATAAGGTCACCTGCCTTTGCATCCAGAAGTTCCACAAGCTGCTCTTTCTTTACATGTTTTAGACTTGATACCAGTGGACCAACTCCTTCAAGCTCCCCTATGAAAGCAGATTATATACAAAACAATTGTTCAAGCAATGCACAAAATTTGTCTAACAGAAAGCAAAGATTTCTATATTTACCATTCTCCATAACTTTGAGGAAAGGCAGGCCCTTGGCTCTAGCTTTGGAAGCTTCAGTGTAAACAGTTCCTTTCTTCAGGTCAGTGTTTGAAAACAAGTGGCACCACCAGGAACACACAATGCCCTTTATTACACCTCCATTTTCCAATGTATCAGCAAAAACCTTGAAGCTACTGCCTAAAAATACATCACTAACCTGCATTTGACACAATAACAGGGACAGTCAAGTCAGGTGTGCCACTCAGCCTTCATAATTTTGACAATATAGTTGCAAAAATTATTTGAGCTAATTCCGTCTTGTTTTTTTTCAGGCCACTCCCACGGAGCGTCCAGTCCGCACACGCCGCCGCCGTACTCCGGACCGTACGGACCTTGCTAGTGGCAACCTCTTGCCGACCGAGCCCGGGAGGGACCGCCGCCCACCTGACGTCTTCAGCCCGCCGGATCAACAACGCCGCCGTCGCCGTTGATGTTATCTTTCGTAGTACCTTCGTTGTGCATTTGGGACAACTATGTGTGTGAGCATTTGTGAAAACTTATGTATGACAATTGTGTGGTAAACCTTCACGTTTGTGGGAACTATGTTTCATGTGTGGACTAAGTTTGTGTGTTAAACCTTCTTGGTCAAAAGTCTAAGTCTATGTATGGACATGAAATAACTCCCTGCCCTAACTCGGTGCAAAAACGCAGAAAACCTCGGTCAAAAAAGCTAAAATCGTCGTGTTACAATCTGTCCAAACGCTTTGTCGAAACTCGCTGAAAAAACGCTGCAAAAACAGCAGAAACACAGCTTGGCGCGTTGGGGTTTTGCCCTGGTTAGCATCTGTCGCGCCACGCTGGCTGGCGCTACAGAGCGTCCTTGTCGCGCCAATGACCTTGGCGCGACAGGCAGCTTGTCGCGCCGAGAGTCGTGGCGCGACAGGGCTCTTTTGTCGCGCCGCTTTCGCGGTCGATTTCATTTTGCCGTGGTTTGCTCCTGGTTGCCGGGTTTGCTCGGCGCGACAACCTTGTCTTGTCGCGCCAACGCGCGGCGCGACAGTAGCGCCTTGTCGCGCCAATCAAGGTGGCGCGACAGAACCTGCCTCTTCTTTTTACTTAAGTTCGAGATGAGGCAGGTCCTGTCGCGCCACCTTTCCTGGCGCGGCAAGGTGCTACCGTCGCGCCAGGCAAGGTGGCGCGACAGGACCTGCCTCATCTTTTTACTGAAATTTTTGTGCTCTACTTTTTCTGCGCTTTTTTTGTAAGAGGACACAGGCTTTTCAGAGTAACCTTCGCATTTTTTCAGAGCATAGGCTTTTCCATGACATATCATATTCTTCACAATGAACCATACAAGGTCCTACAAATACCATACTAGGTCAAGCAAGACAACGTCCATACAAATATCATACGAACAAAGAGGACTACACGGTCCATACAAATACCTTACGAACAAAGTGGACTACACGGTCCATACAAATAGCAGGGGAGCAACCATAGGACTAATTTAACAAAATAGAACTACTAATCCAACTAAGCACACCGTCATGAAGCAACTCATCATCACCATTGCGCGGTCGTCAACATCAAACCAATTAGAAGCGTGTCTTCTAGGTTCTTTTGGGATCGGACCCGTCCTTCTCAGCTGGTACCTTGGGTAAATTGGCGACAAGTGCCTTCATGGTTTCTGTCACCGTCCTTCTCACCGATCCTTCGCCGTCCCCATTGTCACCTCTCCTCTTCCTGCTCTTCTGCAACTTTTCAAATAATGTGGGTTCGTTTGGGTCCAGAAATTTAACTCTAGGCCACAATCCCATTGAGCGGGCTAATTTCCGTTGCTCCTCCTTGCGGTGCCTCACATAGCTATTCAACACCTCTGGGCCCTTTCCAAATCTCCTCTTCTCTATCTGACATTCCACCGCCTTCTTGTCGATATAGGTTTCAAAATCACATTTTCGTGTGTCCTGTTCAAACAATTGGAAGTACGGGTTACAACAAATTTATATCTTGCGAATAAAAATGTACTAAATATCCAAATTGGCATGACTACTCACCAAAGCATTGCCAACCATGTGGCCACAGTAATACCCAACACCCAACTCCGATGGAACTAGGCCATACATGGCTTTCACACCGCAATGACACATCGTATCAGGACATCTCATCACCTTCTTCTTTTCCTTCTCTGTCACAGGATCTGGCCAATAAGATTTGGGACCAAAATCATACTCCGAGAAATCACATAGTGGGTAACCATTCTGCACCAAACAACTCATGTTACTTTCGAATTACAATGCAACGATTGATATAACAAATGACATTTTATGGTGCTTACCTTGTTCCGATTGCGACACTTAAATGTGGGTGTGAACGCTGTGCTCCCAATTTCGGCTGGAACACCGCACTTACATAGAGGTGGGTTAGCCATCCGCCTAGCAATTGCTTCTTTCTTCTCTTCGGCTGACATAGGTGGTGGGTTCGGCGGAGGAGGCACCCAACGCTTGAACCTCTCGTACGGTTTAGTTGAACCCCAGAGCTTGAAAAGAAGTATCCTCGTATCGACCATTTCAGGACCATCAATCCATTGAAAGAAGTAGCACCGCTCCTCTTCCTACAAACATAAATGGAATGAAACACAGTCACATTGCTCCAATGCCAGCACACAACACCTAGTTATTGGTAAACAAAATTCTTTTACACTTACACGGTAATCCCCACACATGTAGTGAGCACGAGCAGCCGTGTCGGGATGCATTGATTGTCTGACCTCTGCTGGCTTCCCACAGTCACATTGTGGTACCGGGAGTGCAGCAGGAACTGGTGCATCCTTGCACGACACATCCGGATATAGCTCTTTTGGCTTGTGCTTCCACTTGTTTTCACGCCAAAGAGAATCCATTTCTGACAACAATTTCAGTAACATACATTTCAAAATTAAAGGGAAAATCCATTTCTCACACGTATCCATTTTAAGCTACTCTCGTTCCTAACCCTAACCAAACCCTACCCATCCCAAATCCTACCATCGAGAGGACTAATTCTACACGTCACAATCGCGGGCAGAGACTTCACTACGTGCAAACTAAGCATCCGATCCACCCAAAATAACCTATAGTTCATACAAATTTCGAAATCCAATCCTAACCCTAGCTCACCAAAACCACTCAAAATCTACCAAAATCTACGGTGAAACGAGGGAAGAAGTGGGGCAATACCTTCGGGAGGACGCGGGGATCGATTCCCCCTCCTTTCCCCCTCCCAAAACGGCCGGATTTGGGCGGCGGCGGCGGGCAGCGGCGGAGGAGCCGCGGCTGGGCGGCTCTGGTCGGGGGAAAAAGTGAGGGGAGGGAGGGCCGCGCGCGGCCATAAGGAGGCGGGGCCTGTCGCGCCACCCCGCCTGGCGCGACAAGCCTGTCACGCCAGAGCATGCGGCGCGACAGGGCCAGCGCCAGCGTGGCGGCCGCCCGCTCCCCGTGCCACGGTGGCAGCCCTGTCGCGCCACCGCTTGTGGCGTGACAGTGGTGTTTGGTCGCGCCGCCTCTCCTGGCGTGACCAAAAGGGTCACGGGGTACAAATAAAGTCTGGCACGGGTTATTTTTAAAAATATCTTAAAAAATTAGTTAAAATTAAAAAAAAATCGTTATTTGCTACACACCAAATGAATTGTTATGGCCATTATGCAAACCCGTGCAAATTTTTGTAGCCTACTCCTCCAAGTTAAAAAGTAAACGAATGGGTGTAAACTTGGCCAAATTAACGAGCGGTCAACATTTGGGCAGATGAGCCTATCAATGGTAGGTCGGTCGCGCTGTCAAGTGGAAACGACTGAACCATCCAACCAATTGTAAACGAAAACGAACCAGACTTGCCACGCCAAAAACACTCGTTAACAAACCTGATTTGACAGCCGAATGGTAAGATCGACACGGTCTGTTTGTTTGTATATACTTATTATGTTTACGTTACATACTCGTACTAGAAGTAGTCTATAACCACTGGCCTCTATATTGACTAATCAATCTACTAGCCTATATTAACTCAATCTCTAGTTTATCTTTCCCTTAACGGCCATGCCGATGCCGTACCATCAAACAGATAGATACTTGTGACAACTCTGACAACAAAGGATCCCTAGCCATGTTGCGTCATCTCTGCTAAACTTTGCTTATAGGCAATTATTATCTCCATTTTCTTTTACTCGACGTTTGCATGTTGATACGGGCTTCTAGAGTATGTATTTGGCCATTACTTTTTTCTAGTAGTCGTCCGTTACTATTGAAAATTACTTAAAATAATCATTTGTGAATATTTTTCATGACAATTCCGCTTACTACTTTCACACGTGACAAAGTTGATTTAAGAACAACAGTGATATCATTTAAGTGTTTACTGCCAACACCTATATTTAAGAACAAGGCCGGAGAGTATCTTACTTTCTCATTTGAGATTTGAGATATTATATGACAAACAGTAGTATCATTTAAGTGTTTTGAATCCGTAGTATTTTCCTTTTTAGCTCAACGGAAAATCTCGCTATCATTTCAGAAACAAGGGGCCTGTTTAGTACCATCTCTAAACTTCACTATTCACTTATCACATCAAATCACATCAAATCTCTCACCTCATGCATGAACACTAAACGTAGTTAAATAAAAAACTAATTGCATAGTTTTAATGTACACGACGAGACGAATCTTTTGAGCCTAGTTAGGTCATGATAGGATAATATTTATCACAAACAACGAAAAAGTGCTACAGTGTCCGATGTGACTTTTCTACCAACTTTTCACCTCTTTTCCAGGAACTAAACACAGCCAAGGTAGAAGAAACATATATATGACCTTCATGATGACGACAAGATATATAAATAGCTTTAAAGTAAACTAGCTAGCTCGTTCTAAAACGCCGGTTAACATCAGAGCAGTAGTGCAATTTGGTGGTGTTTAGATGTTAGAATTGGGAGGTTTATTTGGGAGGGAACTTTTGGGAACTAAACAGGGCCTATATGAAGGTGAGGGGGTGTTTAGTTCCTGGAAAAAGGTAAAAAGTGAAGTGAAAAAGTCACATCGAATCCTGTAGCACTTTTCGTTTGTTTGTGGTAAACATTATCCTATCATGACCTAACTAGACTTAAAAGATTCGTCTCGTCGTGTACATCAAAACCATGTACTTAGTTTTTTTTATTTACCCACGTTTAGTGTTCCATACATGAAGAGAGAGATTTGATGTGATTTGATGTGATAGGTGAATAGTGAAGTTTGAAGAGAGAATTTTGAGAAGTTGAAGGGAAACCGGGCCTCGAAGGTCGACGTCAGTACGATACCTATTGGTTGGTATGGTAACATCCTGTCGTGTTACAACTTACAAAGGGGACAGACCACCTCGCAAAGATCTCAGCTACCCCTTGCGAGGGTATTGATGACGCGACGCCGTCGGCGGTCGGCGCGCGCGCGCGCGGCTGCCTCTGCCCTGCCTGCCTGCTCGATCGCTTCCCCGCCCACACCAACTACCGGTTGCCTGTCAGTCTGTCACGTCGGCGTCGAAGCCAGCAACAACAAGATCAAACCGAACAAGCTAGCCCATGCTTGCAATCAAACCCTATGATCGATACGATCCTGGAGGCCGTGCCTTTCGTGCTGGTCCTTCACGGCTGCGAATGAAGGCGTTGGTTCGGCTTCGATCGGCAGCTCATCGTCATCGTTCAGGTAGGGTACAGTTCGCGGAGGGCCGGCCACACGGGGATCGCGTCAAGCAGCTGGGCGCGCCGCCAAAAGAAGCAAGTGATGTGGTTGAGAGGATGAGCTCTTGCCAACAACCAACCAGGAGCATTCATTCAGTAATTCATAATGAAGCAAGCAGAAGTGCAGAACAGTTGAAGCGTTGTGATGACAGGTACAGATACAGATACACCATTACACTAGGCGAAGTATGATTTCACATGGAGAGTTCGTATCGTCTAGGATTGGCAATTGGTACCCTAGCTCGCATCGCATCTTGGTGAATTTGGTGGAGTTGGCGAGGCCCCTGATGGCAGGCTGCTGGAACCTGAAAGGAGCACCTTGTATGCCTGCACCATCAATTTGCAGAGTAAGCCAGCGTTCCAGACCCCGACGCTAGTCACTAGTCTGTTACGCTACGCGCGTCACACCTCTGGCCTGCTGCTGACGACGAGTGCGTAGCGTCACACCTCCGGCTGCTGCTCACGACGAACACTCTCGCGGCATGGCTCGTGCCTGAACTCGGCAGTTCAGCACGGCGGCGAGCCTCATCCAAAGCACCGCGCACGCGGCGTAGAGCCTGCGCGTGCAAATCGCGGCAGGCGTGGCGTTTACCCGTTCAATTTCGCGCGCGTGGAGCATGGAACGAAGGATCGTCGTCGCTTCGGAAGTGCGGATCAGACCAAGGACACTGGCGCCGGGAGCGAGGGAGAAGCGTTTGGCGGGTGCGGCGGGAGATGGGTATACTTGGGCTTCAACTGCCGCTCGCCAAGTTTCTGGCGCCGGGCTGAGCCCATCAGTGCCGGGCAACAACTACTCATGAGAACGTAGGCCCATGGTTTTTCTCTTCAAAAACAAACGGATTTTTCTCTGTCGACCTAAGCCATTTTCTTTTATAAATTCAATTAAATTTGTAGAAAGATATGTTAAGATATACAATAGTAACAGGATGCACTTTCATGGTATATTTTTGGTAGATTTAATAATACTAATTGATAGTATTATACTACCTCTGCTATAAAATATAGGTTGTTTAATTTTTTTACTATAAATTTGACCGCTCGTCTTATTAAAAAATGAAGGCATTTTTGAAGATTTTTTATTGATTAAGTAAGTCACCGTAAAAAATATGATAATTTGCACATAATTTTGAATAAGACGAGCGGTCAAACTTAGCGTCAAAAAGTCAAACGAATTATAATTTGAAACGGAGGGAGTAGGTATTAATGTATTTTTTCAATAAACCTTAGTCAAAGTTTAAAGAGATTTGTCTTCATTTTGGATTTTTGGAGAGACAATTGATCACAATTCATTTAAACAATTGCTATGTAATAAAATAGCCCACCACAACCTCTCCCTTTCAAACATTTCCCTTTTCGGAAAAGCTTCCGCGCGTTTGGTCGCGCTCGCGCGAAGCGCGCGACTCCGGTGGCCTTCGTCCTGCAATGCTTTAGGCCCATTAAGAAAGTAAAAGTTATGGGACGCATGATCATGCTAGCGTCAAAACGCCGCGACTTGCGTGCGGTCTGTCCATTAACCATATCGGTGGTGGACAAATTAGGTGGACCGTGCACATGGGCTTCACGTTCTGTTCGATAGGTTATTAATTAAAGTGTGTTAATTAATTATGATGGACGATATAACCACCAGGAGATAGCTTGCTAGCTTAATAAGAGACTAATCCATCTATTTTTTCTTAAAATCATCATTATTCTTTTCATCTCGTATATATTTTTAATTGTATTTACACCACTACGTTACTTAAAATTAGATCTACGAAATAAGACCCATATTATATATACCTTAATGTTAATTTATTAGTTCGATCAACCTATATACAATGGTACTAACAACTTATGTATAAATGACATATCTTCTATATAAGTTGATAGCAGAAAATATAAAATATGTTGACAGGTAGTTTACAAAAACTGATACAATGTCTCTACGTATATTGTTAGGTGTTTATCTATATAAGTTGATACCAAATATAAAAAGTAATACAAACGCTACACGTATAGTACTTGCACACACGGATACACGTACAGTGATAATGGTACTGACACACAATGCTACATGCTATAAGTAAGTTGATACACTGTTATCGGCATAAATTGATACATATAAGTTGTCATATAACATATATATATTGATATAAAATGGACGCGTTTTATCTACACGCACGTGTAGCTACTCCCACCATCAGTATACCATCGTGCGTATGTCCGCATACTCATTTATCATTTTGAGTATGTTCGTATACTAATTCTAAGATACTTTAAAACGATTTACACGAAAAAATTTCAAAATCAACCCTACTTTTAAATATATTTTGATTTATACCTTTATAATACTATATAAAATAGTATGTCCATATACTCGATGTATGCTTACATACCTAAGGTATATATCATCCCAGATGGTCTAGTATCATCACATACTACGTATATATACTCTTCGCTGGATCAGATTCATTGTGTATCATAAGATACACAAGTGGGAGTAGCTACACGCGCGTGTAGAATGGATTTTTCCGATATAAAATATCAATATTTTATATATTGATATAAAATATCTATGTAGGTTGATAGTTCCACGATACAGAAGTTGATAGTATAAATAAAATAATCTAAAAATACATGTAAAGTGGGTCTTGCTTCGTAGATCTCGTCGTAAGGAGCCCAACGCCGCAAACGAAATAAAAATCGGAATCCGTATGTGAGAGAAATAATTCATTAAAAATGCTAGATAAGTAAGTATAAACAAGAGTAATATTTGTACGATGCCGTGAGCCTGTGACCAATTATCTCTGCTTATCACGTTATATCGAGCTGCTGTGGTTTTGTGCTATTTGGAAGGTAGACGATGTCGCCCGTTCTGCTATAGCGCGACGGGTCGCGCCTTAACTGGTCCTTCCCTTTTTATCTTCGCACAAAACCAGATCAAGACCTCAGAACCAACGCCGTACCGATCGAAGCGTGACCAAAAAAGCGAGGAAAATTCACCGCAAGTCTCTTCCTGGTCCAAGCCGCCGCCCATTCAATTCCTCTTCCGACTTCGCTCCCCCATCTGCCCGCGACTTCGAACCCGATCTCGATTCGATCCCCCCAGCTTCCATGGCGGCCGCCCTCTTCTCCTCGCGGCGCGCCCTCCACACCCTCCACCGCCGCCGCCTCCTCCTCCACCCCACCCCCTC
>OAMR01000069.1:2669165-2684213 GCA_900205405.1 Echinochloa crus-galli
TTTCTGACTAGTATGTGGGTTCACTCTCAGATGTTTTACCATGTTCAGCACTCATTAAATGATGTCGTTGATAATCGAAGCATCTGAGCAACTTTGCTTGACAGATGATGTCTCAGTTTTTTTTGAGGGAGCAAGTGATTTCAGTTATCTATTTTTGTCTTATAGGCTATGTATGCCCGAGCAAGGTTGACCATAAACCCTGACAAGGTTTACCGGATAGCTATGACAAAGCTCAACACATCTGCTGCAGTCCTTGAGGTCATGGGTGCACCCTTAACCGGTACTGATGTCAGAGCATTTGTTATGTCTGGAGGGGGACCTAAATTAAAGGACTTTAAGTTTAAGCTTGGTGGTAAACGGTGCTTCCTCATCTTCCCCATTAAAGGATCAGAAAGAAAGGGTCTCGTAAGTGTTGAGGTCAAGAAGAAAAAGGGACAGGTATTTGAATTTCTTTATCTATTTATAGTAAACACTATGTCAGTACGCTAGATTAAACATCTGGTGCTTGTTCATATTCATAGTGCTCCCTCCGTCCAGGTTTGATCTACGTATTGGGGGGGGGAGTCCAAAATTGATGTGTATTTGTTGTTGGAGTCTGTTCCGCCTTGTACTGATTGGGCATGCCTGTTTGGTACTTGTAGCCTATTTAATGCATGCATTTTCTAGGCCAATCAGCTTTTGCATGCTAGGAGAGATTAATTTCTCCTTGGTCTCTGTGCTGCTCACTTATATGCATATCAAAGGTGGACGGAGGGAGTGTGATTGAAATCTCAGTGAATAAACAAAAGTTTGAATAACATTGCAAAAGCAGGGTCAAATGAAGCATCCTCTCCTGATTGTTCCTTATTCATATAAGTAGAGCACACAGCTCTTTCTTCAAGTGTTTTGGTACTATTTTATGTCCAGAGAATTGTTGAGAGCTCTTTTGCTGAAATGAATAGCACTATAGCAGCAATAGAGTTATGAGCAAATTTTGCATATGGAATTATTCATCTGGAAAGCACTACGTTTATTATTATTTGAAGAAACCTAACATGTGGATATATGATATAACCTTTGCTTAAAACATCTGCGATAACCTTGAAGTTTGCCTTTTTTCTCTGTAACAGCTTGTTTTGTATTTTCTGACCTTTTCTTGATCCCTTTGCAGTATGACATGAAGCTACTAGCTGTTGACATACCAATGGCATCAGGGCCTGACCAACGGATATTCCTCATCGGCGATGAGCAAGAGTACAAGGTGGGCGGGGGTTTGATATCTGAACTGCGAGACCCAATCGTAAAAGCTATGGCTGCAGAGAAGGAGTTTGATTACCTTGATGAAAGGGAGGATGAAGAGGATGAACAGAGGGAGCGCGAGGAAGCTGAGCGAGAGGAAGCCGAAGCATTGAGGCGTGAAGAGGAAAGATTGCGCCAGGAGGCTGAAGAGCGGAGGCGGCGGGAGGAGGCTGAGAATGTGGAGAAAGCTACTTGACGCGATTAACTGTACCAATTTTCCACCTTGTGCATTGTTTTCTACCTCTTCGATAACTTCACTCCAGGATGTAGCAATCAGCGTTTCCACAGCAAAGAGAAGATTGGATCAGAATTTGAGTTCCTGGTAGGCGATTCACCGTCACCATTCACAGCTTGTTCAAGAAAGTAATAATTTTGGCTCCTCCTCAGCGGATTACTTCGGGCCTGCACTGTAATTTTAGTCTTTGCTTGAACGTTAACCTTTTTTTTGCTGCACATCTGGTGATATGGGAAATGAGATGGCCTCAGCCAGTTTACCTGCTTCTTGGCATGTTGGCGTTTTGCAGTTATGCTTAAGCCAATAAGCTCTAAAATTGTCGCTGCTGAATGCCTACAAAGGGTGTGTTTAATTCCCGTGAAAAGTGGTCGAAAAGTCACATCGGATACTGTAGTGCAGTGCACTATATCACTTTTCGTTTGTTTGTGGTAATCGTTGTCCTATCATGATCTAATTAGGCTCAAAAGATTTGTCTCGTTGTGTACATTAAAACTATACAATTAGTTTTTTTCTTTACCCACGTTTATTGCTCTATGCATGAGGAGAGATATTTGATGTCATATGTGAATAGTGAAGTTTGGAGAGAAATTTTGAAACTAAACACAACCAATATATTTCACTTTCCTAAAATCTTGATAAATATAAATTATTTTCCTTCGTGGCATGGCGACAGCGTATTGTTTTCCTCAAGCACACTTCAGGCGATGGGTGTAGCTAATAGATTTCACTTTCAAGACTTTTTTTTTTGAATTAAATCACTTTCAAGACTGAAGGGGAACTTTTTCAAGAAGAAGAAGAAGACTGAAGGGGAATATCGATGCTACGCCGCGGAAATGCTCACCAAATGGCTGGCGGGCTACACATAGTACCAATATGCAACATTCTGTTCACTAGAACACTAACACGTCTCAGGCCCTGTTTAGATGCAAAAAGCAACTCCAAAATTTACTATGCAAAAAGAAGATTCCCCATCACATCAAAATGTCATAACATGCATGAAGTATTAAATGTAGATGAAATCAAAAACTAATTGCACAGTTTTGTTGTGCTCTGCGAGACGAACATTTTGAGCCTAATTAATCAATTTTTGGACAATTTTTTACAAATACAAACGAAATTTGGACAATTTTTCACAAATACAAACGAAATGCTACAGTGACGCAATGATTACGAAGTGACATCATACTCCCAAATTTACCCTCCCAAATTCAACATCTAAACACCACCTGACTCTCCAATGAATTCAATCATGCTAAAAAGAAATTGAGGGAAAAAATGACAGAAATTTCGTAAGATACACCGATCCAAGTCTGGATCAATGCCACTGACTACTTTGACCTTTTCCGTTTACAAGCTGTCCATTTCACTGCCAGGCGCACTGAAATTCAAGGCATTCAAACATAAACAAACACAAAGCAATTATATTATCACAAAAGAACATTTTCACAAGAAGTGGATTCAAATAAAAACGCACTGCTCTTAAACTACAGATAACTCCAGAAAACCTTAAACAGTTCCAAACGAACCAGAATACGACTCCCTTGGCACGTTTCTAAGGCAGGTGATCACCGTTGATAGTCTGATGATCACTGCCTGCTGATGCACCGTCCCCGCGAGCGAGCACATCTCATGCAACGCCAAGCAACGGGAGTTCTTTGCTGTGCTGGTAGCATTACCCATCTACTGACTGATACGAATTCAGAGTCTTCGGCTAGTCCGCTCCTCTTCTTCCTCTCGGTCTTAAAAGATCGAGCCCTTGCTCCTCGCCGCCAACTTTCCTCGGAACGGGATCCTCTGCAGTTTTTTTCCCTCTACCTCCGAGAGACGTAGAGCTCAGGCAGTCAGCGGGCCCATAGCAAACACGCCCTCAAAACCAACACCGCCTCGATCAGTACAATGCCAAGGAAAACGGAAGCTAACAATGGCCTATTTCACTATAAACAAAAACATTGGTCTATTTTCAATTTTATTTCCGTATCTGTTTTAGTATCTTAGTATGCATAAATTCCTATGTAAATATTTTTACAAGGAGCATGGCAGAAGCATAATGGTTTCATATTAGGTCTTCCTTTGTTTTGACTTAGGCGTTCCAAAAAGACGGGGTGAAAGTTTGGTGAAAAAGTCACATCGGACACTGTAGCGTACTATAGCACTTTTCGTTTGTTTGCGGTAAACATTGGGGGTGTTTGGATGAGGGTGATTAAAACTAGTCTGACTAATTTAGTCACTTTGAGGGACTAAATTCCCAAACAGGTGGGACTAAAAGGTGACTAAATTAGTTTAGTCTCTAGTAGGTAAGACCCAACTAAAAGGTGACTAAAAGGAGAGAGAAGAGAGAAGAAAGAGAGAAAATCTAGAATTTAATGCTCTTTAAATCTCACTTTAGTTTGGGTATCCAAACAGAGAGGTGACTAAAAGTTTTTAGCTGACTAATTTAGTCATGGGACTAAAAGTTATCCAAACACCCCTATTGTCCTACCATGACCTAACTAGGCTCAAAAGATTCGTCTCGTCGTGTACATCAAAACTATGTAATTAGTTTTTTTATTTATCCACATTTAGTATTCCATGCTATTTTCTATATTTAATGTTTCGATGTGATGACGATGTGACGTGAATATGATGGAAAGTTTGGATTTTTGTGGAAACCAAACAGGGCCTTACTCCCTTCATCTAAAAAACAGTCATTTCAGCTTTGTCTCAAGTGAGACTTTTCAAGTTTTACCAAGTTTATAGTAAAAGGTATCAACATATATGACATCAAAAGATATAAAATATGTTATGAAATTTTTTCTTGATGCATATAATTGTACTTATTTGGTATAAAAATTATTGATATGTTTTTTATAAATTTGATCATTAAAGTTTGACTTACAAAAGTAAAATATTTTTTTGTTTTAGACAAGAGTAAAAGAAATGTACTTATGTAGTACGTTGGTCGCTTTATTATCGGTTTATGAGTGCTTCAACGCTCTCCTTTAAATAGGTCATTGTTAACTTTCGTCTTTTCATGACTCAAAAAAAACTTTGATCTTTTCATGTAGCGTACTGGTCGTGTTAATTTTTTTTAATAAAAAACGGCCATTGCTAACTCTTACTTTTTTTTCCTCGCTGCTAGTCAACCGCTTGCTGTGAGCACACTTCTCATACGCCGTTGGTTGCGGGATCAAGGGGCCTGGCAGCTCTACGTCCCTCGAAGGTAGAGAGAAGAACTGCAGAGGATCTCGTTCCCTTTCCTCTGCCCCCATCAAATCCTTCAACCCGTCCGGCTTCGCGGCCTTTTACGTCTCCATTGGCGCCACCTCCGCCCTGGCGCTGCGCGGCTGCGCCCCTCCGGTTCCAGCCCGAGCCCCCAGGTATTGCCTTCGCCCTTCGTGATCTTTTCCGTTTCTCGACTGGTTGGTGATTCCAAGTTAGGGGTCGGCATTCGGTCTATTCGGTCATTTCGGTTCGGTCTATTCGGTTTCGGTCATTTCGGGTTTTAGAAAAGTGAAGACCGAAGTTTTAAAAAATAAAATAGGAACCGAACCCGAGTAGACCGATTTTCGGTTCGGTCTATTCGGTCCACCGAATTACCCAATTTTTTATAGATATCCTGTCACCTCTCAAAATTCTATGGTAGAAATTCAAATTCCCAACTAATTTCAAGTCTATAGATTTAAGGACTACTCAATGAAAGCAAGTAACTAACAAGTTTATGAAAAATAGTTTGAAATAGTTTAAAACACAAAGGTGTAACATTCATAGTCTAAATCAAAATACGTAAATATATTGAATTCGGGTTATTCGGGTTATAGACCATAGGAACCGAAACCGAACCCAGACTTTAAATTATAAAATTTTTAGGACCGAACCCGAAACCCGAAACCCGAATAGACCGACAATTCGGGTAATTTGGGTTCGGTTCGGTTTTCGGGTTTCGGGTTCAAAATGCCCACCCCTACATTTCAGCGAGTTCGGGTACGTACATGTTCTCAGTCCCGTAGCCTTTTGCTGCTGCTGCTGGCTGGTGCCCTTATGCTGTGTTGTCTGCGTTTCACACCTTTTTCGTCTGCTCGTGTTTCCTTCCTGAAATCGAATCTGATGGTGTTTGCATTTTTTGCCAGGAGTTATATTAGCAGCAATCGAGGATGGTACTAAAGCGCCTGATGAGACGCTTATGCTGCATGACAAAGGTCAGCCTTCTTGCAATTTTGCAAACACACACTCAACACCACCGGACCTGTCATTTTTGTGTGTGTGCATATACGAATAGTATAGTATGTCTGTTTTCGAATCCGCGATTGGGTTTTGCTCCTTGCTGGTTTCTCATGTTTCTCTGCCCGGACTGCAGCAGACCGATTACGGAGAGATTGATTTTGGGGGTGGCAATGTCCATGTCGTTAAAAGCGAAGAGAATTGGAACCAAAAGATGGAGGAGGCAAACAAGGATGGAAAAATCGTAAGTAAAAACCTACAGGAGGTCATAAGTGAAACCGAGAATCATATATTCGGTGCAGTATGATACTTCGGTTTCTCGTCGTGTCTGTCTGTAATCTGGTGCAAAAAGGGTCTAGGTCGTCGTTTGCGTTTGCTTTCTCACTGAGTCTCCTGATTGTTCAGAATTGGCCACATTGACTATGACCAATACAAAATGGTTTTCATATAACATGCATAAAACTTCCCCCACTTTCATGTTCACGCTGTTTCCGTGTATTTTGGTACGTAACTTTCCTTCTGGCAAGGATGCACTACCAAAGCCACTAGTAGTATTTCTACTTTTCCACCACAAGGCAAACATGGCTAGGCACTTTAGCCATTGTGGTCAGCCTACTCATTGTCTTGGTGGGAAAACGGATTTTTCAACTTTTTTTACTTTTTTTTTATCAACGATTGCACTTACGTAAATTTCTGGCATGTTCTCCACAGCTACGAATGATTCAGTGATATTTTCTGTAGGTGGTTGCAAACTTCAGTGCTTCCTGGTGTGGGCCGTGCCGGGACATTGCACCTTTTTATGCAGAAATGTCACGGACATACCCTCAACTCATGTTCTTGGCGATTGATCCTGACGACTTAGTGGTAGGTAATTGATGTTTTCCCTCAACCTTTCATCCCTGTATGCATGTTGTCTCGGCTTGGCAGACTTTTTGTTACTATGAACATGCAGACCTATCTTTAAAGAGTTTAGACTTCAGAGGCTGGTCACAGTTTTTATCTCCTGATACCAATTGATATGCATAAATCCAAGTGCTTCTCTTGTCGACGCCTTTGTCCCAAACGCATTGCTACCGCAGGCTTCGTCTGAGTGGCGAAACGGTTCCACTGAAGCCATTAATATAATTGACCTTTTTCTGAATTTTCGGTGACAGGAGTTGAGCACGTCGTGGGGCATCCAGGCAACCCCGACCTTCTTCTTCCTCGAGAACGGGGAGCAGGTGGACAAGCTGGTCGGCGCCAAAAAGCACGAGCTCAAGAATAAAGTGGCTGCCGTCGCCGGTGCCGGACATCAGATCGTTGACGCACGTGACAGCAGAACAAGGTATGCAGAGGCCATGGTTCATCGATCGATCAGCCTGCATCACTCTATTTCATGTGTGTTTCTTCTCATCGTGCACACGCATGCTTCTGTGCCTGTGCGTTATCTTCTGCTATACGTATGCGCAAAGATGAACCGTGAAAGTGAACCTACTGCTACGAGCCTACGAGACCTACGAGCACGTGCACAATTGTTGCTCACGCGCGGTCGCCGCTCGCCATACACGCAGACACGCTCCGTGTGGTGTTGTGTGGTGTGCTTTATTTTCAGCACCAATTGCCGTTGCTTTGCTTAAAGTAGTTTTTTTCGAGGAACTACTTTAAAGTAGTAATTTTGGCTGCTGCTCAATCAGCGGATTATTACTTCGGGAGCGCACTGTAATCTAGTCGTTGCTTGATAAGGACATATGGTTAACCATCTTTTCTTTCCTGCACATCTGGTGCTCTGAGTTACCTGCTTCTTGGCATGTTGCCGTAATGCCGTTCTGCTTAAGCGATTAAGCTCCATCCAAGAATTGTTGTTTTTAACCAAGAACTAGCAGGAGTCCACCCAAGAATTGTCGCTGCTGTCTGCTGATCGAGCGCCTACTGCAAGAGGCATGGCGACAGCGCCGTCTTGTTCTCCTGCATCTGCTCGTCGCGAAGTATGGAAATTCTGGCCAGATTGTTGTCGTGCAGTGCAATGTACTGCACATCTTTTTGTTTTCTGTTTCAGTTTCAATCCAAAAAATCCAAGGAAACTAAATGCCAAAGAACTCACGGAGCAATGCCATTATGCCAGTGACTTTTCCTTCTTTTTTTTTCCTACCCGTGTCCATTTCACTGACAGGGATATTGAAACGGACATCACTCATTTCCTTTTCTTCCAGCACGATTTCTAAAGCACGTCGTAATCGTCCATTGATGGCTCGATTACTGCCCGCTAATGCATCCACGTCAGCACATCACGTGGAACGCCAAGCACGGGGAGAAGAGAGAGGCCTTTGCTGTGCCTGTACTACTACTACTTGACGTCACCCACCAAAGTATCATCAGTACAGCCAGAGCCCTCCCTTCTCCCCCAACTCCGGCGGCTCGGAATTCTTCCCGTCTCCGCCTCTCCTTCGGCGCCAAATCCACCCGCGGGACCCTCCGATTCCAGCCCTCCAGGTAAGGGATTCGATCCTCTCCGGACTCCACCCCGATCAGATCCACGCGACCACGCCCAGTTTGTTAGGCCTTCGTGGATTCGTGGTGTTTTACGCGCCTAAACTCGTCGGCGATTCCGTGGATTAGTGGCTCCAGTTCGGCTGGGTTCCGCTGTCCTGAAGAGTGGGCGGGCTAAACTAGATGCCGCATACTCCGTATGTCAGATTGCACTCCTGCATCCGTGTGCGGCGGCCGTGTTTCTTCGGGGTGGAAAAACTTTTCCACCCCTGTTGAAGGATATTAAATAAAGTCAGTTTACAAAACTATCTTCACAACATTGAACTATTTCGCGAGACCTATCTAATGAGGTCTTTGACCGCGCGATTAGAGAATGGTTACTGTAGCAATATACTGTAGCAAACCATGGCTTAATTAGACTCATTAGATTCGTCGCGCAAAGTTACACTCATCCATAAATGAGTTTTGCAAATAGACTTCATTTAGTACTTCATGCATACAAGATTCCTTTTGGAAAAATATTTCCAAACTTCAAATAAACACGGCCAGAAAGGGAAAATATTGAGGTTGTTGCCGTGAGGGAAACAAATCCTCTGCAGTTCAGCCGCCGGCTTCTGGAAAAAAAAAACTCTACACCCACAATTCCATGAGGGAAACAAGTTCATGTGCACTACTGCAACTGCCATGAGATGCCGGCCTGTACGGTTCTTGTTGTCTTGGTGGAGTTACAATTTTTGGGCCTACCACTACTCAAATGTCAGAGGATCTGATTCTGTTTTGCACTGTGGGACCAGACTCCGGATCCTACCATTGCACCAACTAGGACTGAAACTCTTTCTGTGGTTCATATGTCAAGTAGTTGGTCAGAAAGTCGGTCCTATGATCTTCACACCAGCAGATAGTTGGAGGTCGGATCATGGGTGTAAGGATGGTATCTCCAACTAGGACTTGCTTGAACATGCTGTAGTATTTATGTTCTTGATCCTCAGCGACCTTTCGCTGCTGGTAGCTGGCGCCCTTATATTGTGTGCATTTCATTGTTTTTTTTTCTGTCACTGTCCCTGTTTGAAAGAATCTGATGGACTTTGTGGTTTTGGCAGGTGCCTACAGTTGAGAATGGTACTGAAGCGCCTGATGAGATGCTTCTGCTGCACTGCAAAGGTCAACTTTCTTGCAAAAAACACTCAGCCATGCTTAATCGAGCACTATGCTGTTTTTACATCTATAATATGTATTATTTCTGTTTTCAAATCCATTGTTTGTTTTCGCTGCTTGCTTCTCATGTTTCTCTTCCCGGACTGCAGCACACTGATGATGACGACAAGATTGATTTCGGAGGTGGCAATGTTCATGTTGTTACAAGCAAAGAGGACTGGGACCAAAAAGTTGCAGAGGCAAACAGAGATGGGAAAATTGTAAGTAAAACCTACTCCAGGTCATAATAGAAAACATATGTTCATAATGGCATATAATGCAAACCTCACATTTCTCCTGGTGCCTAATTGCCTATAATCTGAACCGTGGGTTCCGCCCATCTCGATCTGATTTTACTTGATTATAAGCTGCTTTCTTGTCTTTTTCTAGACACATATAATCCAGATAGTTCAGTTATGAACAGGTCCCATATCAATTATAACATACAAAACCAGGCGTAAAACTTCACCCATTAATGTTAGCGATGTCCTTGGTTACGTTTTAAAAAAACGTTAGCGATGTCCATTCTTTGCCTATGTTACTTTCTGATGATTAGCTCTTACCACCTAAACCAATATATCCTTCTACTTTTCTATGCACCTTTCAAAACCTTGACACTGTGGTCCACCTAGTCACCATCTTGGTTTGTGTGTGTGTGTTGGGGGGGGGGGGGGAAGCGGTTTGTAGATACATTAACCTATTGACACTGTTTAAATTACTTATGCTTATAAACCAAATTGTGATATCACGGTCATAGATAAATGCTGTTTTTACGAATGTTGATCTTCTGCAGGTCGTTGCGAATTTCAGTGCTTCCTGGTGTGGACCGTGCCGGGTCATTTCAACTGTTTATGCTGAGATGTCGCAGACCTACCCGCAGCTCATGTTCTTGACAATTGATGTCGACGAGTTAATGGTAACTGATGTTTCATTTCATCAAACCTTATTCTTCGTTCTCATCTGCAAGTGGTGTCAGCTTATGTGGTCTGTCGTAATGACTTAAGAATGCACTAATGTCTTCTCAGATCAACATTCAACAGTGTCCTCATCTAGAATGCCGATCCTGTGATCCTTAAATAAACTAAAAGTTCAAATAGTTTCTGCATAGCTACCCACTGGTGTTCTGTTCAGAGATTGTATACTCGTACTGACAGATCATTGGGCTGCTCAGTCTTACTCTTAGGGCATATGAACAATTGATAGGCTCTGAAATTCTATAACGCCTTTCGCATGTCAACTGTGTTATGCTACTGCCTGTGAGTGGCGAAATCATTAATCGATTGCCCTGCCTTTCTTTTCACCTCCACAGGATTTCAGCTCGTCGTGGGACATCCGGGCGACCCCGACCTTCTTCTTCGTCAAGAATGGCCAGCAGGTGGACAAGCTGGTTGGCGCCAACAAGCCTGAGCTCGAGAAGAAAGTGGCCGCGGTCGCCGGCGACGGTGGCGCGGTGGCACCTGAAAAGCCCTGACGAACAAGTGCACAAGGACAACGTCGGCGGATATCACGGTTCATCAATCATCGGCCTGCGCTGTTCGTTCTATCCGCGCGCTTCTTTCTGCCCGTTGTGTAGCTGACATTGGTCTGTCCGTGTGTTCTATTCTCCGATTGTGCAGACTGTACAGCTCCTTGGTAAACGATGTCGTCGTGTAAGTATTGGTTTCTGTGGTAACTAATGGCAAGTACACACATGAGTTGCTGGGTTTTATTGTGCTGGTGGTCGAAAACATGAGTTCTGCACGAGCATCATGATGCGTGCGTAGCGCAATGTTGTACAGTAGCTATGTAGAGCGGGGAAAGAAACCGCAAAAGGATTTAGGGGCCGGTGAAGAGATAAGAGCAACTCCAGCAATAGACCCCAAATCAGGCCCTCTAAATACTAAGTGGGGCTGTCTTTATTTTTTAAGGGTCTTAGAATTGGTTCCAACTCCGGCAATAGTCTCTAAGAATGGAGGCCTCCCTACAGACCCCAGGAATATAGGGTGAGGGGATAAATTTGGAGGCCTCCCCAAAATAGGGGGTTAAGTAGAGGGCCTGCTGGAGTCCATCTTTTTTATTTGGCTCTCAAAATTTAGGTTGAGGGCCTGTTTGGAGGGTCTGCTGGAGTTGATCTAATGGGCCGGGCCAGATTACTAGAAAGAGGCCGCCACGTGAACTTTGCCGCCAACGCCGCGTGCTAGATTTGGTGGACAAAAAGCGACGGACGTGGTGGACCCGCTGGACGAGAGTTGCCAACTGCTCCATCGAGCGTACGTACGGGCCAGAAAAGAAAACGTTAACCACGTGCGCTTATCTTCACTGCGCTTGCAGGAGAAGGCGAGCAGCGAACACGACGGCGGCGCGGCGCGGCGCTTTCAGAGTCTCCGTGGAGCGCGCCAGTGGCGGACCCAGCCAGTCAAGGGAGCCTGGGCAAAGCTCATATCAGTTCTCTCTTCCACCTTTGATATAACAAATCAGAAGCACAAGCTAACTCATTTTAACAGGCGAAGGAGTAGAATCCTTTTGCGTTACTGCCTTGCAGCCCGGGCGGTTGCCCAGGCTCGCCGGGCCTTGGGTCCGCCAGTGAGCGCGACGGAGGGGTGGGGCACGGGGGATTGCCGGATTGGGGAAGGAATCTGTTTGGCCCTAGCGGAGGCGGACGAGCGGTGGCAAAAGCCAAGCACATCCGGCACCCCCAACCCCAAGGAACAGTGGTAAGGGTGGTCGAGATGAGCAGCAGCATGCATGGCCTCATGGGCGTGGGCGAGGAGGCCGGGGGCGCCCGTCGCTTGCGCGGTGTTCTACGGAAACCGGCCGGCCGGTGGCGGGTGGCCGATGCTCATCCACGTCCACCTCATGTGCCTTTTGCCTTTTTCCAAGCCGTTCTCGTCCATAGAGCTTTGTTTTGGGGCTCATTTACATTGTTAGAGGACAAACTGCGCCGTGCGTCTGTACCGTGCCCCTACAGAGCCGGTACAAGGCGGCATTGCCGCCACCGAACGGAGCGCACGGCACGGTGGCGCCCGCCCCTCCTCCACTGTTGCTTTCAGTGCGGCGTCCTCGACCGCAGGAAATACACGGAGCACTGATCGAGCACACCACATGAGATTCCCCCACCGCGGGACCCCGGGTGGTGTGGTGTGCTGTGCTGTGGGGACAACTGCCTGGGCTGTGCGCTCACCGTCCTCCGACTCTCCCGCCATGGATTTCGAAATATCCCGCGATCCAGCCGGCCCGGCCCGCCCGCGCCCACCGAGTCGTGGGCCCGGCGCTACTCGCCGCGCTAGGACGCTGCCCGTGGGCCCCGCTCGCTACCCCATCCCTCCTCTCTCCCGCGCCCGCCGGGCGCCGGCCCGAGATCTTCGTGGAGTCGTTCACACGCTCCTCGCGCGGCTCGCCAGCGAGTACGACGCACGGGGGCCCACAACCACCCGCGCGTGTTTCCGAAACTGCCCCTGCCACGTTCCGTTCCGTAGGCGCGCGTAGCATACTGTAGCAGTCACGAAATCAAAACATTTGGCTGTTGCGCTCTACGCTTTGTCATGTAGCGCTAGCGCCCCCTCCTTTCTGGTACGTACGCGGCTTTTGCGTCGTCCATCGGCATCGTATGACAACGTGCTTCGTGTGCTCGCATTGTAATTGTTCCTCCTCTATTTTCTTTTTCAATAAGAGGCACTATCGCCGTGTTTAGATGCCAAATTGGCACACCCAATTTGGGACTTTTGGGAATCATACGCCGCTGTAGCATTTCGTTTGTTTGTGTGAAAAATTATCTAAAAATTGATTAATTAGGCTCAAAATATTCGTCTCACGGAGTACAACAAAATTGTGCAATTAGTTTTTAATTTTATCTACATTTAGTACTCTATGCATGTTATGATATTTTGATGTGACGGGGAATCTTCTTTTTCATAGTGAATTTGGGAGTTGGATTTTGGGATCTAAACAGGGCCTACGTGTGCTTGGTTCTGAAGTACTAAAGAATTACAGTGATAGCCATGTTTGTACTAAAAAAACATATGGTTTTTTTTTTGACAAGGAAAAAAAAACATATGGTTGGAGAGTTGCGCGTCTTAAACTCTTAATACAAGAGAATAAAATGGCCTGCGGCCTGCGCGATGCTTGATTCACCTGACGCTAAATAAAAGATGTTTTTAACATTGACGTCGTCTAGAAAATACAATTGATCGATATTTTATATTATAAGAATATTTATAGTGTATCATTTCGGATTCTAAAGTCAATACATAAATGGTATCGTTCTCAATTATAAACTTGACGAAGGCAATATGACAATTGCTTTTAATATAATATAAGATGGTTGTATTCCAATTAATACGGTCAACACCTGCATCTCTACCAACCTTATAAAAAAAACCCTCAAGATAAAACTAGATAATTCGGCTCTGGTAGGAACAGAAAATAGAAAAAGATATCGTACACCGTACCATTGTTTGTTTACGAAACAAATAAACAACATACTATGTATATGGCTGAGGGGGCTGTATTATTCAACCTCACTATGTATATTTAATTTGCAGATTATGAAAGCGATCCCTTGATTCGCATTCACACTTTTGGATCCTGAGCAAAATTACACTATGGCCTCGTTTAGATCCCAAATTCTTCTCCCAAATTTACTATAAAAAAAGAAGATTTCTCATCACATCAAAATATCGTAACATGCATGGAGTACTAAATATAGATGAAATCAAAAACTAATTATATAGTTTTGTTGTGCTCTGCGAGACAAACATTTTGAGCCTAATTAATCATTTTTTGGACATTTTTTTACAAATACAAACGAAATGCTACAGGGACACAATGATTACGAAGTGACATCATACTCCCAAATCCACCCTCCCAAATTCAACATCTACACAAGGCCTATGAGATGAGCTGTCGACCCATTGGTCCACGTGCTTATTATGCTTGCGTTGGGTCAATGACTCAATAGGATCGTTTTTTTTTTCGAACAATGATGACTCGACTCAATGTGATCGTGTGGATAGTTCACCAACAACAGATGAACTGACGAATGGTAGCGGTAGGTATATTTCTTTAGTACAATGCTCAAAGGAGCTAGCTGCATCCCTGCATATCTTTGGTCGCGTGAGCGGAATCACATGTAAACATACGCGTAAGTTAGTTCGAAGAAATCATGGAAGAAAAAAGCGCACATGTATGATAAAATGGCTAGGATGACAGATGCACCGTTGATTAACTCCGTAATAAGCTACCATACCATCGATTGGTGTGTATCGTTTCACTTGATCGAGAAATAAGCATCCAAAATCATCCTTTGAAATCAAACCATGCAGATTTCTTCTTCTTCAGGGTCTCTCGATCGAGTCCTGAGCCTTTGTTATACCTGAGCATTTTTAGCCCGGCCCGACCCGGCCCGGGCCTGGCCCGAACCCGGCCCGCCCACGGACCTTACTGGGCGGGCGTGGTCACAGATCTTGCAGCCCGAGAAAATAAATCTTAGCCCGAGCCCGGCCCGAAATGCTGTTTTTAGTTATTTTACACTATAAAATGCACGGGCGGCCCGCCCAAGCCCAGGCCCGGCCCGAGCCTGGCCCGAAAATTGAGGCCCGGTGTGCCCAATGGGACGGTCATGGGCAGGATTTTCTCGGCCCGAAATAACCGGATTTTTTTAGGCCCGGCCCGAACCCGGCCCGGCCCGAAAAATGCTCAGG
>OAMR01000069.1:2688973-2726142 GCA_900205405.1 Echinochloa crus-galli
GATGTTTCTAGCGGTGTACTGTAAAAAATGTTTCGTTTGGTTCACTTAGGCATTCCCCAGCTTTGCTTATCTCTTCTTTTAGAAAGAGAGGCATTCTTCCTCATCTCTTTGCACTCGGCAACATCCCCAATGTTAGCTGCTCATCCCTGAAATCTCCAATCTTCCTGCATTCAACGCTCACCAAGTCCGTGGAATAGGCACACACATGCATCAAGCATCTTCTATTCTAGAAATGTTTAACGCGGAACAATTTAAACTTTCAACTGGATTCCTTAATCTGTCTAAAAAAGTCCAAAGTTAGCTATATTTTGGCGCAGAGGGAGTAACTTGTCAGAATCCGTTGTCATAATGGACTCAGTTGTCATTGATATTCTGCTTTTAGCTAGGGACAACCATCATAATCTTTCCTTATGTTCTTATAGTACTGAAGATTCAAATGTGAATATGCTCACAAGGCACAACATAGTTACAAGTTTACAACTTCACAGTACAAATTTGGAGCTAGAACCACATTATGGGCCAGACAATTCATGCTTCAATAGGGCAATGCAGTGTAATTAATTGCCTCTAGCCACCGTACCCCCACCCAGAAACAAGTGTCCATGTCTCCCACCCGTTTTCCCACAGTCCAAGGCATTACTTTCCGGAACTACTAGCTCTGAGCTACATTTGCTCAAAGGCAAAAGGGAATTTTGGACAGTATGTCGTGCTCGTGGCATGGGACAAAACGACAACTTATTGCACATGTAGGAGGCCTCACTGGTGCAGTTGTTTAATGACAGAGTTTGCGTAGGGGGCACCAAATTGTGTAATTTGTGTGACGAACTGATCTGGATTATTCTCATTTCTAGATTAGAATATCAATGCTCAGTTGGATAGCCTTGGGGATAGAGAAGGTCAACCGTGCGATATAGGGAATCATTTCACAGGGATGTCAGGATTAGGTGATACTATCACCGTGATAGGCTACTGTATGTCTGTATGATGTAGCAGGTTTGGGGATTTGAGGCTGATGATTTTTTTTTTTACTCTAGCAATATTCCAACCCTGTCGGCATGGTACATGGTAGTCCTGCAAAAGACTAATAGTCGAATTAGCGTTTCATTTATATATACGTGCCCATCCGGGTAGTAAAAGAAATAGCGTACCTTTGTTCATGGACCATTTGTTACGATAATATATTTGTGAGTTTACTACATTTTAATATGAGACAGATGCACGAGATAGATCTATAAATTTAATGAAACTATTATAAATATTCACAGTAAATTATTAGACAAAAATAGGTAATTGTTGGTTGTGTAGATGTTCTAGTGTCTAAACCAATACTGACTTTACTAGAGGCAATAAGGCCTTCTCCAATGGCAAGGGTCAATACCTAGCTCTAAGCACTCTAAGAGACAGCTCCTCCAATGATCTAGTTCTTAGCACATAGCTCATAACATGAATGACCCCACACGTCATCCTCACACAATCTCGAAATACGTGTATGAGACTATCTTTTAATCAAGAGCTGAGCTAGCTCTTCACTTTTGCTACTGTCCATGGATTAAAAAAATTCTATGAGCTAGCTATGAGCCAACCATTGTAGGAGGCCTAAGGGTGCCTTTGGTTGGGATTTTCGAGGTGCTTTTGCTTTCGAAAAAGCCAAAAGCCAACCGAAGAGAATAGGTGGGAATTAGTTAATAGGTCTTTTTGGACAAAAGCTGCTTTCTCTATAGTACAAAACTCATAACTGCTCTCCCCCTACTTCCTCCGGCTGTGGGAACGGTAACTTTGAAGAATTATCTATCTGTCACACTTATTATGAAAGTAACATCCGTCCGCGTGACTGAACACGCCAACCCATAGATGTGGGAGTGGTGAGCTCGGCCCGGCCCCATGGGCGGCAGTAGGCAGTAGCTATATACTCGAAACTTGCTAGGAGAAATTAACTATGCACTGGACTTGTTGATGACCTGCATATATGGTGGAGCTATCGTGGCTGAGATTATACGTGAGCATTTTTAGCCCGGCCCGGACCCGGCCCGCCCACAGACCTTACTGGACGGGCGTGGTCACAGATCTTGCAGCCCGAGAAAATAAATCTTGGCCCGAGCCCGGCCCGAAATGCTGTTTTTAGCTATTTTACACTATAAAATGCACGGGCGGCCCGCCCAAGCCCAGGCCCGGCCCGCGCCTGGCCCGAAAATTGAGGCCCGGTGTGCCCAATGGGACGGTCATGGGCAGGATTTTCTCGGCCCGAAATAACCGGATTTTTTTCAGGCCCGGCCCGAACCCGGCCCGGCCCGAAAAATGCTCACGTCTAGCCTTTGTACTACTTTGTTGGAGTTTTCCCTCGACTATTGGGAATTTATGAACATTCTTTTTTACTCGAAGGCCCTGTTTAGTTCCCGGTCACATCATCAAACTTTTAGAAATTCTCATTCCAAACTTCACTATTCATCTATCACATCAAATCTCTCTCCTCATGCATAGAGTACTAAACGTGGGTAAATAAAAAAACTAGTTATATAGTTTTGATGTACACGACGAGATGAATCTTATAAGCCTAGTTAGTTCATGGTAGGACAATGTTTACCACAAACAAACGAAAAATGCTACAGTGTCCGATGTGACTTTTTCACTTCACTTTTTACCTTTTCCAGGACTAAACACCCCGAAAACAAATTGCTAACGGAGAATGCAATGCATTATTGCGACGCGCGTCTACGAGATGGCAAGACGCGGCAGTAAAATTCAAACCTCGCGTCCGCGCCGCGTGGGCCCCGCTTCCATCCCCAGGTGTCTTCCACAGTCCACACGGATTAATTAACCACACCCCGCTAACCTGCAACCACCCTGGTAACCCACCTGCCCCCGGGGCCTAAACGCGTCCAGCTCATCACCACGTCGCGTTTCTGGAAACCGATGGCCCACCGGTCAGTCACCGTCCCCACCCCACGCCATGCATCTACCCGGTGCCCGAGGGCAGCGCCGTCATTTCGCCCTCCGCTCCGGGTGTCCATCTTCCCCGCAAGCAGTTTAAAGAGGCCAGAGCGCTCTTCACACCGCCAGGTTTAAGGCCTAATCACTCTCGCTCGCAGTCGCAGGCCTCTGTTTCCTCTCCAGGCGGGGGGAGAGACGACGACCTGGTTGACCTATCGATCTCCTTCCTCCTCGGTATGCTCTCCAAGTCGTTCCCCATGTTCATTTTTCTTCCTGTAATTGCGTTGTGGTCACTGGTCAGGATGCGGTGTTCTCGTTCCATCTCTCTTGGCAAGCAACAGTGTTTCTGTCCTTTTTTCTGTTTCCGGTTCGTGAAAGGATATGAATTCGGTGCTTAGGGTTCCCCATGTGTCCCTGGGATGGGATTATAAGTTCCATCTGCGGTTTTTGTTTTATTTTTTGAAATTTTTCGAACTTCCACATGCGCCATGTTGTACTGTCGCTTGTTGTTCACTCCACTCTGATGGTGGCCAGGAGAAAAAAAAGGCATGATGATTTCAGGCTTTTGTGCGCAATTGTGGTTTCTAGATTCAACCTGAAGCCAATTTTTTTTTTAAAAAAAGGAAAAAGTTCAAATTACTCCCCTCAAGTATAGCGAAAGTCCGGATAACCCCTTAAACTATATTTTGGTTTAATTTACCCCCTAAACTATGTTTATGTTATTTGGTCCAACTTACCCCTTAACACAATTTGTCTTTTTTATTTCTTCATGCACAGGATGAATTTTAATTTGAGACTTTGCAGGGAGGTAGTGAACATCATAATCATGATAGTGATATGTACTCATTCTGGCCTTCGTATCTCGTATCCACCTTCAGCAGCTGAAAAAAAGTCACTCCCTGGTTTATTTAGATTGACATCATAAATCCCCATCGCTTTCATCTGAACATAAAAGTAGTTGGTTCATTGATTGCACCAAGCTTTCGTAATCCGTTCATGAGGAAAATTGCTTTGACTTACTCACATGCCACGATTACAAATCCTCTCTAGTCTTTCCCTGAAGCTGCTAGGCTCAAGTGCAGTGGTTCCTGGTATGTGGTAAGTGCAGTGGTTCCTTGTATGTGGTATGTGCAGGCCCCTATTCGACTTGTGCCTGCTGTATGATCTATGATGGATAGATGGGGACTTCCCATGGGGCATCAGTGAGATGAGGGGCAATGCATTTTTTTAAAGACCCTTCATGATATTTTTGCCAGGTTGGTTCTAGAGCATACATGGTAACCAGCTTAGCTGGTGCATGTGCCGATTCACAGCTGTTAGGATTAAGAGACCTGCAGATAGTTTTAGCTGTTTATTTGACCAATATTAGATCTATTATGACCGCTAATTTTGGAAGTTGATTGCATAAAAGAATTTTCCTACAAAAATATGTAACTCGTACTGATAATTGAGCTTCTTGAATCCGTTATGTATTTCCTTGCAAGTTTTTTCTACTTCTTTTATCGTTACATGCTTAGCACTGTGTTCTTTAAATATTGCTATTTTCACATGCAAGGCAAAATTATCTTCAAAAGATGAATAAATAATACAATCCCAGAGAACCATTATAGGTGTATCATTATTGGCCTTTCTTGTAAACTACAGTTGACATCAAAATGTACTAGATTATTCCTCCTGTGATCCTCCCTTGCCCCTCCTCACCCGATGCCTGCATGTGTCTATCTAGATGTAAGCTGGCGGCCATGTTACGTGGATCACAAACATTTATTTTTTCTATACTAAATTGACTAGTCTAATTTATCACTCAATTATTGGATGGATATAGGTTGACAATAACTGAAGAGCTTCTGATAATGCAAGTTTCAGCTGGAGCCCCGAACTTCTGATCCCTGTGGGGACAGAACAAATTTTCTGTCAATTATCTTGGCTGTGCTAGTTTATTGCATTAGGTTGTCGCTCTTACCTAACAAGTGAGAGGTAGCTGCCACATCTTTTGCGCCGTGACATATGATAACCAAGTCATAGCCATGCCTGTTCCATGAAGGAATTTCCCAACTAATATTCGAACCTGAAAGATTTGATGAACTTCATCTTCATCAGTCTATCCCAAACCTGTGGGATATGCAGTCTATGTCAAACTACATGTTTGTCTAACTGATTTTTGCAGGGCAGCTAAATGTGCACAATAAGCACCAAATAGTCAAAATTCATTAGTCTTTAGCTGTCACATCAGCCATAAAAGAATGTACTTGTGTTCTTTCGCACATCAAAGACTTCAATGAGTGACTGTAGATTTTTTCCCCTTTGCTCCTCAGTTCTGCATTAGGTTGTTGATATTAATCAGTTTTGTGGTCCTGGGTGTTCTGGAAAATTATCGAGCTGATAAAATAATAATTGACGGAGGATATGATCGTTCTCAACCTTTTGCTAACCAATCAATGTTCTGGTCCCTGCGTTTTGGAGGCGGAGATGCTGAGCCCTTTTCATGACTCTCTTTAATATATGCAAACAGTACTTCTCTATAGGTAGGCAGAGCAAGACCTGCTTCCTACCGATATGATTCTCAGTTGATCCAAAGCAGATTAACCTCATAACATGCATGGCTTCTTTGCATTCTGTGTTTTTTTTTTCCTTTTGAGATCCCTGCAGATGTTACTGCATGTTGATTCCTGTTTGCTGCCTCCAATGTTCTTAACAGTTCTCTAGTCGTGACATTGAGAGATTATTATCTGTTTCCTAAATTTTATTACCCTATCAAATAAGATTAAAACTAGTCCGCTTGGTCTCATTTATTCTCTCTCTCAATCATGACCAGGTCTACTTAGAGGACCTATATAAAAAATTGGTGAATATGAAGCGCATGCACAGAATGCCAACAAGGAAGTCCCATTCATGGTGGTGGGACAGCCATATTAGCCCCAAGAACTCCAAATGGCTAGCTGAGAATTTGGAAGGTAACAACTCTGTTGTTTATTGAATGGCAATATGTATTGTCGTACTGAGACACTCTGTTATTTTCCAGGCAGAGCAATCTGCAGTAAATTGTCCAATGTTCATATGTCCTGTATATGTTTTATTTATTGCTTTATCCTGAAAAATAATAATTATACAAAGGACAACTTTCCTGATTTTTTTTCTGAACAAATAGAGATGGATAAGCAAGTTAAGGAGATGCTGAAGCTCATAGAGGATGAAGGTGATTCTTTTGCAAAGAAGGCTGAGATGTATTTCCAAAGACGGCCTTTGCTTGTCACCCAGTTGGAGAGTTGCGCGTCTTAAACTCTTAATACAAGAGAATAAAATGGCCTGCGGCCTGCGCGATGCTTGATTCACCTGACGCTAAATAAAAGATGTTTTTAACATTGACGTCGTCTAGAAAATACAATTGATCGATATTTTATATTATAAGAATATTTATAGTGTATCATTTCGGATTCTAAAGTCAATACATAAATGGTATCGTTCTCAATTATAAACTTGACGAAGGCAATATGACAATTGCTTTTAATATAATATAAGATGGTTGTATTCCAATTAATACGGTCAACACCTGCATCTCTACCAACCTTATAAAAAAAACCCTCAAGATAAAACTAGATAATTCGGCTCTGGTAGGAACAGAAAATAGAAAAAGATATCGTACACCGTACCATTGTTTGTTTACGAAACAAATAAACAACATACTATGTATATGGCTGAGGTCTGCAAGCAAGATTGGAAAATGATTCAAATGAAAAGAGTGTACTTGAGGAACGTGCTATGGAGTTTGAGCAAGTTCTTAGGCAGTTGGAGGATTCAAGGACTGAAGTGAGGGGGCTACAGGCTACAGTCAAGAACCTGAAAGATGAGTTTGAAAAAACTCTGCAAGAGAAAGCACTGCTTCAGGACCGTGTGAAGGATCTGGAACAGGCAAATGCCTTGGTTGCTTCTCTCGAGGGCACCTTGACAGCTACAAAGGCACAGCTCGAACAACTTCATGCTGAGAAGGCAGAATCTTCCCTTGATAGTGATAAACAAATATCTGAACTGAATGAAACTATTGCCGATCTTAAGAAGAAGCTTGAGCTGCTGTCCTCCGAGAAATCTGCAGTTGATAACAAGGTCTCCATTCTGCTGATTGATCTCACTACTCGTGATGAAAAGCTGAAGGAGATGGACAGCCACTTGCATCAGCTACACCTGGAGCATGTCAAGTTGCTCGAAGAGACAGAGGTCGCACGGAAGGTTGTGTCAGACTTGCGTGCACGGGTGTGCGAGCTTGAGGAAGAGGTTGAGAAGCAGAAGCTTATGGTATCAGACAGCGCAGAGGGGAAGCGGGAGGCAATCAGGCAGTTGTGCTTCTCGCTTGATCACTACCGCCATGGGTATGAGCAGCTCCGGCAGCTGCTGCAGGGCCACAAGAGGCCCATGGTGATGGCAACCTGACTGAGTAGCTTGTGCCTTGTGGGATCCTTGTTCCCAGATGTTGAAAATCGATCTCTCGGTGTAATGTGATTTGTCGTAATTTGCGAGTCTCCTTTCCCCCTTCCCTTTCTTCTATATAATTTGAGCGAAACTTGGCTCTACTTGAGCTATTGAGGTACAACCGTACAAGTACTTTGGCATATGATGTAATGTAATGTAATGAGCTATGCATAGTCCTGCTATTACCTACTTTGGACGTTTTGTTCATTGCTCTTTGTTGATGGCTGATGTGAGCTTGGTATGATGAATGTCCATTTAGTTTCGATTAATCTATAAGAATTAAAAAGGTTCATTACTCAATGCTAGAAAGTTATTGACATTAAATTCCGGATGAAGGTCAATGAGAATCCTAATCAACTTTGGCCCCCCAAACCAGACCTCCCTTGTGAAGCTCTACCTGTGTCCAACCCTAAATCCGATTGGCATGCGCTTCACAATCCGCACCAATCAACCGTTATGTGGTAGAACAACAGCACCTGCACAGTGAAGCCGATGAGTGACCCCACCATCGCCACCTTATTTATGGTTATTTAATAAGGACCAGAGGCTAGGGCTCCAAAAAGAAACTCCCAAATTTACTATGCAAAAAGAAGATTCCCCATCACATCAAAATATCATAACATGTATAGAGTGTTAAATGTAGATGAAATCAAAAACTAATTGCACAATTTCGTTGTACTCCGTGAGACGAACATTTTGAGCCTAATTAATCAATTTTTGGACAATTTTTCGCACATACAAACGAAATACTACAGTAACGCAATGATTACGGAGTGACATCATACTCCCAAATTCACCATACCATTTTTAACATCTAAACAAGGCCTAGATTATATTGGCCCCATGCGTTAGCCGTTCTGTGGTAGAACAACATTATCAGCACCTGCACAGTGATTTGGCTCAAAAAAAAAGCACCTGCACAGTGAAGCCGATAAGTGGCCCCACCATGGCTTCTTGCCCTCGGCCATCGTTACCTTATTCATGGTTATTTAACAGGGATCATAGGCTAGATTAGCCCCATGCGTTACGACGCCAGGCATTAAGGCCGTGTTTAGATGTTGGTTCTGGGTAGGTGAATTTGGGAGTATGATGTCACATCGTAATCATTGCGCCACCGTAGCATTTCGTTTGTACGTGCGAAAAATTGTCCAAAAATTTATTAATTAGGCTCAAAATGTTCGTCTCGTAGAGTACAACAAAACTGTGTAATTAGTTTTTAATTTCATATATATCTCTGGTACTCCATGCATGTTATGATATTTTGATGTGATCAGGAATCTTCTTTTTGCATAGTGTATTTGGGAGTTGCTTTTTGGAAACTTTTGGCATCTAAACAAGGCCTAGGGCGGTGGAGGGCGATTTTGGCCTCGATTCTTGTGACGGGTTTCGAATGTTTCTGCATGACGGCCAAAATCAATGATAGAGCCTACCAGTCTCAGTGGGGTTTTATGTGAATTTCACGATATTAAATATGCTGATATGGTAGATGAGATAGAGTAAAGAGTTTCATAAAATGTGAGATGAGTTTCATCACTATGAAATCCATCTGGCACAGTTATCAGTTTTTGATCTAGTTAATCGTGAGATGAAATGCTGCACTGAGACTGGTAGTCCAATGAACTGCCCATGAGGTGAGCTTTTCTGCAATTGCAATAGAAGAAGGCTCTCGCTATACAGCCTTGCAAGTCCAGCGATAGTCTCTATACGGAGGCCAATAAATCCCATTACCTACCGTTTGTTTCAGTTGACCTCGTAATCTATTGCCGTGGTATCCGATAACGGTCTATACAACACCGGTATCCACCGGTGAGCGTTATCAAATAGTGCTTCGCTCGTCTGTACTAGCCTTCATGCGAAATGCAAATAGATAACGTTACCTAGCGGAAACAAACAATCTGTTAAATCGTAATAGATGTCGTTGCTTCCTAATTCCATTAGCGTTGTTGCTGCCTTAGATGAACCAAACAGCACCTAATATTGGTTTTCTTGCATCACTGTTTTTTCATGGGCCAGGTTCTGGGTGAGTATAGCAGCAGAAGGATACTGGATACATCATTGTTTTTTTTCTTACATTTATTTTCACCTCTAAACAATATTCTTGTTTCCTGTGACTCTGGGAACAATACAGAATTATTTAGTGTACTAATCTTCAATGATCTAGCGTTTCGTTTGTATGTGCGAAAAATTGTTCAAAAATTTATTAATTAGGCTCAAAATGTTCGTCTCGCAGAGTACAACAAAACTGTGTAATTAGTTTTTGATTTTATCTATATTTAGTACTCCATGCATGTTATGATATTTTGATGTGATGGGAATCTTCTTTTTACATAGTAAATTTGGAAGTAGAAATTCTGTATCTAAACAGGGCCTAAGAGCATGCCCTTTGGTAAGACCACCTTCCACTCTAACGATGGCGCGTCCAACGAGATTCGAACCCGGGTCACAAGCTCCACCCATGAAGTTGCTAGCCACCCGGACCTCCTCATGTTCCTATATAATTCATGGTTATTTACCATATGTAAATACTTACTTTAAATCTTGGCATTATATAAATTATGGTACATACAATATTGTGATAATATACCTATGCTGCCTTCACCTGTTGTATACACGGGTATGGTTGCTAGCAAGGATCTAAAGTTCTAAACCACTAAAGCATTTATCATTTAGTAGTGGACAAACTCGCAACTGAGCTACTGAAACTAGCTAGAACGTTGAAAGATTTTTACTGGAGTACGGGAACCAGCCAAAAAGGTTTAAGCGACAGAGTGGGAATATCCTGGTTTGGCCCAGCGACTTCACGAGTGCCTTCTTTGAGATCAAAGATGTGGTGGAAAGTCAAAGGCAAAGTACACACACCCCTTCTTCAGCCCATGCTCCACAGCATTGCACGAGGCCGCAAATCCGGCAGGGCCAAGAAGAAACGCCGCGTCGCCAATGTCCGTCACCTTGACCCACTCCTTCTTGGCGAAATCCATGGCGTAGGCGCCGACCTCCTCGACGCGCTCCATGCCGCAGGCGAGGTAGAGGAGGCAGACGAGGAAGAGCTCCCCGGCGGATTCCAGGAGGTACGCCTTTGTCACCGTCGTCGTCACCTCCTCCCCCGTGTCGAGGGTGGGCAGCGTGGCGCCGAAGGTGGCGAGCTCCAGGCGGCATGGCTCCGCCGGGTCGCCGCCGGCGACGGCGACGGCGGAGAGAGCCCCGACCACGTCTCGCGACTCGAGGTAGTAGAAGACCCCCCGCACGGCGGCCATCTCGCCGATCGTCCTCTCGGTGGTGGGCCGGCCCGGGACCTCCTCGAGGCCCATGTCGTAGGACTGCGTGGCCCACGCGGCGCCGCCCCGGGCCCGGCAGAACAGCAGCCGCGGGCGCTCGAGGTCGTAGACGAGGACGATGGGATCCGGAGATGAGCTGGCGGCGGCGTCGGAGACCAGGCACCGGCAGTGCAGCGGGAGCTCCTCGTCCATGGCGGGCAGCGCCGTCTTCTCCCCGGTCTGCGGGTTCCACAGCCAGCACTGGAAGGAGGCCGTGTCCACCATGAGCACCAGCCCTTGCGGGGTCTCGAGGCACGTGTACCTGCACATCTCGGGAACTTGGAAGGTGCGCATGGACCCGTCGGCGACGGAGAGCACGGTCTGGTAGATCTCCGGCGGCTCGCCGTGGTCGTACACCAGCAGCGGGAACGACGACGCCACCGCCGCCAGCGGGCTGGGATCATCGCCGGCCGGCTTCGATTCCATGTCGCGGCAGGAAACTGACGACGCCGAAGGTTCAGACTTCAGCGTAGAGAGGAGATTGCTCTTTGATTGTTTGGGCTGCCCCGGGGGTGGATCTCTCGTTAAATTGGAAAAAGAAAAAGGTCTCCCCATCTGTCCTGATTCGATTCAGAGTCGAACGACTCGAACGAATCGTATAAGGAAGCCCACACAACAAGGACTTCTTTGTACTGGGCGTCTGGGCCTCACGAGAGAGGCAAGCTGAGTCTTGAATTTTGCTGGGCCGCGGTCCATCCCAGTCCGGGCCGGCGATATTTTTGGGGCATTTAAAGCCGCCCCATGTCTCTGCAAGAAAAGAAAGAGGAAAAAGAAAAAAAAAACGAGCTGAAAAAAAAGTTTCACTTCCTGGCCCGGTCACATCATCAAACTTCTAAAAATTCTCTCTCCAAACTTCACTATTTACCTATCACATCAAATCTCTCCTCATACATGGAGTACTAAACGTGGGTAAATAAAAAAAACTAGTTACATGGTTTTGATGTACACGACGAGACGAATCTTTTAAACCTAATTAGGTCATGGTAGAACAATGTTTACCACAAACAAACGAAAAATGCTACAGTATCTTATGTGAATTTTTCACTTTACTTTTTACCTTTTTCCAGGAACTAAACACCCCCTCTATCAGAGATTACGGCAGAATTGATGGGAGGGGCAGCAGCTGCTGTTTCGGTCAGTCTCTGACCCGTCCATGGCTCCATGCCGTGCGCCGCCCATGCTTTCCTCCATGATTTGCTCTCCGACCTGGTCGGTGTTTTTGCGTCTCAAGGACGAGATTTGTGACCTGATCACAACTAAGCACGAGCTAATGCTCTCATCCCGGCCATCCCGTTCAGCGCAAGCAGGCAGGCCGGACAGCATATCTGCTAAATTACAAGGAGATGTGTGCCGGGTCTGGAGTACTATATTTGTAATCTCACCGGGATCCATGAGCCGTATCAGATGACCGATCGGATTTTATAATGCCGTGGGGATCAGTAGCTCTGAAGGCGTCACATGGCGACCGTGTGTCCCCGTGTCCCCCCTGCAACTTTTGCTCGGTTGCACGTTTTCAGGCTTCAGTTTCTTGCCCATTCAATTAGAAACTCTCACTCTTCAAAAAAAGATTTCTAATTAACCATGGCTAAACTCCTCCTCATTCATGTCTAACGTTTCCTTATTAATCTCCCTTTCTAACCATGGCTAAGTTTTTCCTTCAGTTTGGACGAGTGATGTTGCTCTATATATAAGGGTAACACATGCTGACATGCGGTGCCGGTTTCCATTGATCTTCTGAGTTCTTGTAGAGATTGTGGGAGGTTTGTAAGCTTTGATTATGTTTTCGGTCAACTCCATGCCCAGAAGCTTTGAGAAAGGCAGCATCTTTCACAAGGTACCGTGTCTAGAAGTTTTCTTTTTGAAATAAAACCGTGTCTAAGGTGGTGTTTAGTTCCAAAAAGTTCTCTAAAAGTAACTCCCAAATACATTATGCAAAAAGAAGATTCCCCATCACATCAAAATGTCATAACATGCATGGAGTACTAAATATAGATGAAATCAAAAACTAATTGTACAGTTATGTTGTACTATGCGAGACGAACATTTTGAGCCTAATTAATCAAATTTTGGACAATTTTTCGCACATACAAACGAAAATGCTACAGTGTCGCAATGATTACGAAGTGACATCTACCTCCCAAATTCACCCTCCCAAATTTGCATCTAAACACGCCCGAAGTAAAATGCATATATCCTTTTACCCATTCATTAATTCGTACAATTCCACGGCAACAATTCAATGCGGCTGTTCAGACACGCCTCATCTGATCTCCTGTAGCCCTGCCAGCTCGCGACATCTTTCTTATCTTTTTTTTTCCTTAAAAAATGCCATCTTGACCTCAAACCATACCACATGGCTGGAGACACCATGTGGCAATATATCACCCCCTGTCCATTTCTCTCCATCCCTCTCCCAATTTCTCCTCTGGCATACCATCCAATCCAAGAACACTGCGGCTGCGGTTAAGTGTGAACAAAAAGGTCCATGCTTCTCCCCCATCTCGTTTACCCTTTTTTTGCTCCGTAAAAGCAACGGTAGCAGATCTTGGATTCTGCAGGTGGTAGTAGCAATAGCAGGAGTAGGTGGGCAGCACCGCCCTCGTGGTGCACTGCGCGTTTCACAGCTCTCCACGCGTTTGCTTCAAGCATTTTTTTTTGACAACTGCTTCAAGCATTGACCGGGGAACGAATCCAGCTGCCGGTTCTTGACCCCTTCTCCTCATCTCCCATGGCCTGTCTCTCTCTCTGCAGGAGCTAGCGCTTTGAGCGCGCGGGTGCGGCGGCGGAGATCTTGGGCGCACGCGGGATCCTGGGCTCTGGTTCTGAAGGCGCCGCCCTCTTGTTTTTATCCCTCAGGTGCGATACTGGTTGTTGCTATTGCCTGCTTATGCAGAATCTGTCCCGCTTCTTTTCAGCTCGTATGTTTTGGTTTCTTGATGTATCCAGTTACGTTTCCAGACGGGCTTTCTTTCATAGCTAGATCTTGGTGCATCTTGGTGCATTTCTGAAGCGATGGTTGATTGGTTATCCTTTGATCTGATCTTGCTTGGTTTAGTGGCCACCTCTATATCTTTCTGAATGCTGCTGTGAGTGTTACCACCGTATTGTATTATGACTGTTCTTTCGTGAAACAGTAGGATGGTCAAAGAATAGGATGTTTGGCCATTGAGTTTTTACTGCTCAATTTACTGAATCATTCATTACGCTGATGAACTGACTTGATGTATCATTCATTCCTTCTTGATGCCTGAAGTTTGACTCTTTGAGATTGAGCCATATGTTTCTCTCAGTCATACCATTGGTTCCTTTGTTTTATCAAGAATAGACTGAGGCTAATTGCATGTATCTATGTTTTGGATTGGAAAACATTCTGTTATCCATCCGGCAAGGACTCGGTACCTTCCAAGGAGTAGATACACTAATCTCTTGATGTGGACTACTTCGAAAAACAGGCTGCCGACACTGTTGTCAATTGCATGCTGATGCCGCATTATTCTAGTGATGTCTAGATTACTTCAGGTTGACCTTATCTTAAATGTTTCCATTGCGGGAAAACCATGATCCTATAAACTGTATTCATTTTGCGGCATTAAACATTCAGCTCTGATATTTTGGCTGCTATAGTTATCGTTCCTGAATCCTGATGATGCACATTTTTCAGTTCTCAGATAGTGCTTTCTAGCTTCCCTAAAAGATTTGTGAACTATGAAGCCACCTTTGGAGAGGAACCCTACCAAGAAGCGCCATTCTTGGTGGTGGGACAGTCACATCAGCCCCAAGAACTCGAAATGGCTCGCAGAAAATCTCGAAGGTGAGTAAACCATACGTGCAAATTTCGTCACAGGCTCTTCTCAGTACTTGAGTACCATACACAGTTTCAATGTATGTACAGGTACCATTTTCTAATAGTCTATGCACTCAGATAACCATAAATGAGTAATAAAGCAAAGGAAATGCAATATCTAAACTTTCCGTAGTACTCTGATTCTCTGTATGTACATACTGTATCTTCAGTACAGTAGCATCGTCTGATTATTTTACTGAACCGATGACCAGGAATTGGTAGTCATCTACATGATGTACTACCAAATACTTTTTTGTTCCTACTAGTTGCTTATCAGTTCATATTTGTAGTGTAACAGCTTTTTGTAAAGGTTCCTGACGACATGGTAAAAAAAAGATGTACAAGTTTCATTTTAACCAAAAAAATTCCAGAAAAACAATGCTGTTAATATTTTCCTAAACACGAATGTACTGCTGCTCTAGTGTTCTTGTATTTGAGTATTTGCATACAGAAATCTCTTTTGCTTCCCACTGTATAGTAATAATGAGCAAAGGATTCAACCTAGGGTGTTTGAGGTTATGTCTAGACTTCTAGCTAGTGTTATACTGCATGTTGCCTCTGTTGTTTATGTTTTATCAATCTTTCTCTGAACTGAAACATGCAGAAATGGATAAACAAGTGAAGGAAATGCTCCAACTGATTGAGGAGGATGGTGACTCCTTTGCAAAGAAAGCACAGATGTACTACCAGAGGCGTCCAATGCTCATCACTCATGTCGAGAATTTCTACCGGATGTACCGCGCTCTTGCTGAGCGCTATGACAATGTCACCGGTGAATTGCGTAGGAATATCCCAACAAGGCTGCAGACGACGGGATCTTTAACCAATTCAGAATGTGGTTCTGAGCTCCAGAGGTCACCCTCACCATCTCCTGAGCCACTACAGAGGTCATGGACAAGGGAACAGAGTCCTAGAGCTGCCGGCTTTGATTTCTTCCTGAGCAACAAGAACAATGACTCGCCAGCATCAAGGAAGGAGACCGAGGACCTGACTTCGCAGTCTGAATCTGATGCAAAATCCGAAGATGGCGAGGATGATGGCATTGCCTACACATTGCATCAGAGAGTTCTTGAACTTGAGGACGAGCTCAATATGACAAACCAGAAACTGCATGACGCAAACGAAAAACTTGAGGTTTTGGAGGAGAAGAGCTTGAGGTGTCATTGTGATTATAAAGAAAATGGCAATGCTGCTGATCAGACAAAGAAAGTTTCAGACATAGAGGGGGAACTAATGGAGACAAGGGAGAAGATGCAATCTTCACAGGCGGAGATCAGGAACCTTCAGAAGAACCTTGAAAGCAGTGCAATTTTGTCCAAAGAGCACTCTAGTCTATTGGAACAAAACAAGAAGCTGGAAGCTGAAATTATCGACCTCAAAGAAGAAGTGGGTTCAGCAAGACGACAATTTGAAGAGGAATTATCTGTAAGAGATGGAGAAATCAGCAAGTTGAAGCAAGACCTTGCTGATGCTTCCGAGCAATTGCTGCAGGAGAAGTCCACTAATGGTGCACGGATATCTGAGCTGCAAAAGTTGGTTGAAGACACCAGGTCCAAATTGCAGAGAGTTTCTGAAGATAAATTACTAGTTGAGAAACAGGTTAAGGAGCTGGAGGAAGCAAATGCTGAAGCTGACAAGTACAGTCGAGAACTGACTGAAGATGCTGAAAGGCTTTCTGAGGAGAAGTTCAGGCATGAAGCTGAGATCCTCACAATGCAGCAGGGCATTGAAATTCTGAAATCCAGAATTGAGAGCCTTGCTCAAGAGAAATTGTCGATGACATCATGGTTCGCAGACTTGGAGCAAGTTGTGGGGCGGGGAAGGAGCATTTTCGCCGAGTAACCAAGTTTTGTCAGAAATGTCACTACCTAGAATTTAGCAGTTAGAAACATTTTAGTTTTTTTTTCATACATATACCATCATGCGAAATTAAGAAGTCCTACGATACGTCAGTGTACTTCCATTGTCCTTACTGAATTTTTACTTTCGGCGTGATGGATGGTGGTAATGTACTGAGAGTGATGCATGATATATTGCACTGAACATACTCCTCGGCAAAAAATGCCCATGGTGCATTTGCAAGTTCAGTCCCAATTCATTTGGTGTATGTTGCCATTTACGCAGTCTTAATACTGCTTTATTCGTATCTTTTTAAAAAGAAAAATATTGTTGTTTTGGCGCCTGTCACGTCTGTGTTTTTCCCTACCTTTTTCGGATCATGTGATGTCTGAGTTATCTGCAAATAGAGGATGTGCAAAAAGTGAAGTGAAAAGGTCACATCGGACACTGTAGCACTTTTCGTTTGTTTGTGGTAAACATTGTCCTATCATGATCTAACTAGGCTTAAAAGATTCGTCTCGTCGTGTACATCAAAACCATGTAACTAGTTTTTTTATTTACCCACGTTTAGTACTCCATGCATGAGGAGAGAGATTTGATGTGATAGGTGAATAGTGAAGTTTGGAGAGAGAATTTTTAAAAGTTTGATGATGTGACCGGGAACTAAACAGGGCCATTCTTAAAATAAATCAGTCAATTCAATTTTGAGTTCGTACTCCTGCCCGTTCATCAAGTTGCTGCATTTCATAGTTTGCCATTACCTTTTTCACCTTCTGGATACCACAATACCTCCTATATAGACTAAAGAGGATTCGGCCCAATTTCTGTGTTTTAGCATGAAGTGTTAAAAATTCACATGGATTTGTGTCGCATAAAGTCCCACAAATATTACCTCGTCGTCCTTGCTGGTTCATCTTATTCGGGGGAACATCCCCTCCCTCACTCGAATTTCGTGGCCATCGGATCAAGATCTGACGGCCCACGTTCTTCTTTTCCACCTCTTCTTCTTCCTCCTCCAGACAAGTCACGATTCCACCGGCGGCGAGCTTCTGAGCCGCCCCTCGCCTCCATCTCCAGCGGCTTCCGCTGCTGCAGTTTGCCGCCACGCTAACCACTCTCGCTTTGGTGCCCCCTCCTCTACCTGGCCCAACCGCCATCCTCCACTGCCCCGGCCGGCGGCGCCACCGCCGCGGTGCCTCGCTGCCCCTGCGCCCACCACCACCGCCTGGACGGCTTGCTGCCGCCGGCCCTCCCTCTAAGCCCCGCAGATCCCTGGAACCCGAACCGAAACCCACCCCAAACCCCGGAACCCTAACCCGGAGCCCTAACCACGCCGGAGACTCGCTGGGGAAGCTTGCCGGCGCTGAAGGAGGAGGTGCTGGCGCTCAATTGCTGCACATAAAAATTCGGGTGTGGGGAGCCAAGAAAATTCTCGGGCATAGTTTAGCTTTTTCCTGAAACTTAAATCCGGTGGCTGACCTCAATTTCTGGTGCATTCATGTCTGGCAGGAGCAATGGACAAATTTGTGCGCGTTTACAGTGGTGGGGAGCTAGTGAAGGGGCCGAATGGGGTGGAGTTTGGGAACATTCCTGAAGAGGGGATATGGTTTGAGACGGCGCCCACATTCGATGATCTGATTGATGCTGTGCAAAAGAAGCTTGGGTGGCGACCTGAGACGCACAACATCCGTGCGCAGGGAAGGATGAATGTTGGAGGGGGTGCTAACCGGTACTTCATCATGGTTCCTATCAACGACAGGATGTCCTGGAGTAGCTATGTCAAAGCAGTTTTCAACGGGACTGAGTGGAATTGTCTGGAGATTTATGTTCAAGGGGAAACAGGTTCCCCTGCAGAGGCCATTTCCACAGAGCCGGCAATAATGGCTATTGAACCAGCTGATGTGCAATACCAAAATGCCCAGCCTCAACAATCAGAACGGGGTTCTTTTGCTATTTCTTCTATGTCAACCGCCAGTCCACCAAATCAGCATTCTCGACGTGGTCGACTACAGAAGGCTAGGAAGAGCACCCAAGCCTGTGCAAGCAATGGTGGACGAGTTGTAGGCACAGAGGTTCAGTCTGGTCAAGATCGGAATGGAGTTTCAGAGACAGTTGATTCAATTTCCTATCCTTTAATTGGAGTGTATGATGCTGACCATCGTGCTCGTGCTCTAGCATCAGGGCAGGTATATTGAAGAGAACTCATAGCATTTATGCTGTATTTTTTTTTCATCAAATAACAAAGCACTGATCTCTGTCATATTGTCTGGTACAGAATCTAACTGAGCTCAACCCACGTACCCGTGAGCCTCTTCGGTTTGACAAGCGGTATGAACGTTACCTTAGGCCAGCTGGGCTGATGGGGCTGGTGAACATCTGTAAGGCTGGGCTACCCTCCATTGACCGTGCGCTTGTCTCTGCACTAGTTGATAGGTGGAGACCCGAGACCCACACCTTTCATATGCCCTGTGGTGAGGTCACAATTACACTACAGGATGTTGCAATGATTCTTGGACTTCCTGTTGCTGGTCATGCTGTCTCCGTAAAACCAACAGAGTCCCAGAATGAATTGGTTGAGCGATACCTTGGGAGGTCACCACCTCCACTGGATAGGCCCCGACCTGGGTTGAGGGTTTCATGGGTCAGGGCTGAGTTTAATAACTGTCCAGAAGATGCTGATGAAGAGACTATCAAACAGTATGCCAGGGCATACATCCTTAGCCTGATTAGTGGAGTATTATTTCCTGATGCATCGGGTGATTTGTACACTTTCTATCCATTTCCACTGATTGCTGATCTTGAGAATATTGGTTCATACAGTTGGGGTTCTGCTACTCTGGCATACCTCTATAGGTCAATGTGTGCTGCTTGCAGGAGGCAGTCGGATCAAAGTAATCTGACTGGTTGTCTTCTGCTCTTGCAACTTTGGTCATGGGAGCGTTTTCCAATTGGCAGGCCTGATATGGCAAAGCTGAAATACCCAAATGTAGAGGAGCTAGAGGATGAAAGGGATAGACCCACAGTTGGTCTCCGATGGGTTGTGGGCATGTGTACGCGTCGAGCAGCTCCAGCTCGTTGCTATGAGCACTTCACAAATGAATTTGACTTGTTAACTGATGATCAGGTTGTATGGTGCCCATATAGGGAGGAACGGGTGAAGGAACTGCAGCTTGCCCCTATATGTACCCAGGATTCTCATTTATGGTTAACCCAAGCACCTCTAATTTATTTCTATATGGTGGAGGTTTACACACCTGAGAGAGTGATGCGCCAATTTGGTCTCAATCAGGTGTGCCCACCGCCACTAAGGGACACTAGTGTGGAACTTCACTGGTATGTTCAAAAATATATTTTCTCTAAAAAAACTTATTATTTCCTGCAAAGTTATATATCACTTACCAGTAAGCAACAGTGAATCATACAGTTAAAAAAATGCTGCGCAGGTGTCGGCGCGGAAGAGTTCATAATGATTGGGCACAGAAGCACAAGTCTTTTGTAGATATGTGGGAAGCAAAGGAGCAGCATGTTATCTTGGAAGAACAACCATATAATCATGCTAACTACATGGATTATTTGAAGTGGTACAGACGAGCAACACGCATCCGCCTCTGCACACCAAGGAGAATTAGTAATGGGCACAAGGGTGGGACACCTGGGGGTAGTGCAATTGCTGATTCTGAAGATCCTTTTCATGCTTCTCAGATTCGGTATACTCCCAGGGCCCATTTGATCCATTCAGTGGTAAGATATCCTACTTGTAAGATATGATATTGTTCAAGATGGATTTTGTTCAAGTGGAGTTTCATGTGTATTGCTGATGCATCCATCTTCTGTCCCAGACCGACAAACTCACTGTCCTGGCAAAGGATGCAGCTGCTCAAAAAGGATGCCCCATAATTGAGTGCCATGATTTTGTTGAGAGGGTCACTAGAACATGCATAGAAGTTATTGGGGAACTTGGTGGATCATCACTTTGCGACATTGCTGATGTGATTCCACGTTCATCAACTGCAGCAACAGCTGAAGATGAACCCGAGGTGGACAACCAGCCGGATAAGGAGGAAGAAATAAATCATTCCATGGTGCCTGATCAGGACACTGAGGCAGGGGGCCAGTTGGAGAAGCATACTGAAAGCCAGGATGGTCACAAACAAACCAAAAGAATAGCCCCCTTGAGGCTTTCAGGCAAGAGGAAGAGGGGTATATCTGTCCCAAGATAACTGCTGCTTGGTAAGTGCTTTATAAATTGTAATTTATTTGTGCTAGCATTTTTGAGAAAAAGAAAGTATTATGTTTTGCTGCTCGTGTTGGATGGTCATAGAATCGTAATGCATTCCCTTGCATATTGTGTTATGATCTAGTGGATAAATGACGCAGGAAAGAAACATTATCAGTTTATGTGCACAGTATGTATGGCCTACAATTTTCTTGGATGAGATGTAATTTTGTTTTCCAAAACTTAACATCAACTCAGCTGAGCTGACAAGTCTCAATAGATAGTGTGGATAGGTTATATGGACACTTGGCACTTGCTATCAGTTCCTTGTTACGTATATCGATGTGGACATGAACAGGTGCAAGACTGTAGACAAATGTATTGTTTGAATCTCCTGGCACATGAACTCTATGTATTAAATTAAATCATCCTGTATCTTATTACACAAAAAAGGACCATGCAAATGAAGTTGTAACAAGTGTCTAGCTTATCTTTTCTATCCTAGAACACAAGTGTCTAGCTGGTCTAGCTTATCTTTGATATGGGTCTACGTGTATTGGGTTATGCTCAATCAAAGTCGTAGAAACTACACAGAAACTATACTTTTAAGTGCAGGATAACTCCACATCATGATTTTCTTTTCATCCCTTGTCTCTGCTTTTTCTTCAAGGAACCGAATGTAGGTTTATTGCTGCTATAAATACATGTTCTTGTTAGCAAGAGTTGTCAGCAAGAGGGTGTAAAAGCTGTATCCAAAGAGGGTGTAAAAGCTGTATCCAATTGTGCAATCCAAACAGATATGTCTATTGAGTTGAAGCTGCCGATGGCAGCCAAGCTACCCAAACATTGTTTGAAGCAAGTGAGATTAAGGTTTAGCATCTCTATAGTGCTGCATCGACTGCATTCGGATACTGACCAAACATATTTAGTAACAAGGAAAACTTTCGTCTCCACACTGCAGGTTGTAAAATTGGTGCTTGGAAGAACCGGTGTCCTTCTCACCACACCGGAACATGAAGAAGGATCCAGAACACTTAACATTTGCCTCTGCCATGGTCTTGAGCAGCAGGGTAGCACACAACAACTGGAGCCTGCAGTTGTTGCCGCTGCATACTCGTTGCCTTCTGATGGACCGCAGGAGCCTGCAGTGATGGAAGAGATGACTAAAGAGGAGTTTGTGGACAAGCTGCGTGGCTGGATAATGGTGCTTGCATCGCTCTTCGCGTCCATGACATTCCAAGCAGGGACCAATCCCCCGAAGCAATTCCAGCCAGACATAGTAAGTTTCCCATTCCTTTGGATTTAACAAGTGATGTATGGCCAGCATTCCAGAAAGAGGCATTCCTCTCCATCGATCTTTTCACACCTGTATATGATGATTAATTTTAACCACTCATGATTTTTTCTTTTGAGCAAAGCCACTTGTGATTTGGGCGTACACAAATCGAAGTACCCCTGTATCCAAAACTAATAAGCTGGTTTCTCACCCGCCTTCATCTATGCGGACGGAGCCTAATCCGAGTGACATTGACTTGCAGATCATGGAGCATGGTGCTAGTGCACAAAGCCCAACTCATGTGGTGAACCCTATTGGAAGGCGTCAGTTTTATTTGCTCAACACGTTTGTGTTTGCCTACTCCCTCGGGCTCGTGACGCTGATGCTCTTCCAGCCATCTCTCTCTGTGGGAAGACTCGTTGGCAATAGAGGGCTCCTGTGCGGCAACATATTTTTTCTACTAGTCGTCTACGCCCTCGGCAGTGCCGATATCACCTGGAATATAATTCTCGCTCTGGCCTTTTACTTTTTCCTTGTTGGTTGTGGGTGCAACAAATTCATCTGGAAATACTGAAAGGAGTGCTGGAAGAAACTGAGGGCGAGGCTCTGATGCCGGCGCCTGGCGGTGTGGTATCATGTGGAGAGGTATTCTGTACTCTATGTGGCAAGAGCATACTGCATACAGTAGTAGTGCTCTACCTGTGTGGCTGTGTGGCTCTGCTGGTGGACTTCAGTGGTCAGTACTGGGGGCCCCCTTTCTTTCGCTATGTCTGTGTTAGTGTGCTTTATTATGTCGTCTCTCATCTGTGTATAATTACAATTATACCATACTACTTGTGCAGTCTGTTATCAGAGGTTGTTACTGAAAAGAAACCTTTCTCCTTCCGCTCCGTTCGTTTGGATCGTTTCCAGCGAGCCAACAGTATTTTTCTCTTAGCGAAAATCAGCGCCAGCCACCAGTCACCAACCAGCAAGCAGTGTTTTTCTCTCAGCAAAAACCAGCGCCAGCCACCATCCAATTATGTGCTTGCTCTCCCCGTGTTTCGTAGAGAGGTTTTTCTGCAAATTGAACTTCGACTCCGTGGGAAATGTTAAGCAGTATTTTTGATATGAACGGACTCACTGAGCATTTTGTTTTTTAGGGCGGACTCGCTGTAGTCACTGAGATCCCAATTTTCACAGGATTCACATTTTTTTTGCGCCCACAGACACACCGGACGAGGCCCAATTACCAACCGTCCATCTTCCAGAACTTGATGGATCGGGCGGTCAAACGGGCCTCAACTGTGCAGGCCCATCTGGCTAGTGTAAGGTAAGCGCGCTGCAGTACAGTCCTTGCTCGTCTCGGCCGCCGCCGCGATGCCACCGCCGGCCGCACCCACCACCCGTGTTGCCCTCTACCTCCGCCGCGCCCGCCTCATCGACTCTCTCCGCCTCCGCCTCCGCTCCTCTTCACCTCCCTCCCCTCCTCCCCCGCCCGACGACCCCGTGGTCGCGCTCCACGCCATCCGCGCTGCGCCCACGCCGTCCTCCGCGCTCTCCCTCTTCCGCGCGCTCCCCTCGGCGCCACCGCCGCCTCTCCCGCTCTACCACGCCCTCGCCTCCCGCCTCGCCTCCTTCGGCGCGCTCCCGGACCTCCGCGCCCACATCGCCTCCTTCCCGCTCCCCGCCCCGCCTCTCGCGCGCCTCCGCCTCCTCGCCTCCGCGGGGGACCACGCGGCCGCGCTCGAAGCCTTCGGCTCCCTCCCGGCCGCCCCACGCCGCCCTGCGGAGGCGCACAACGTCGTCATCGAGCTCCACGCGCGGGACGGCGACCATGACGCCGCCGTCGAGGCGTTCCGCGCCATGGTCCGCGAGGGCGCGCTCCCGAACGCCCGCACCTACACCGTCGTCATCGCCCACCTCGCCTCCGCGGGGTTCGTGGACCAGGCGCTCGAGGTGTTCCGCATCCTGCCGTCGCTGCGCGTGCGGCGGACCACCCGGCAGTACAACGTGCTCGCCGAGGCGCTTGCGGCGGCGGAGAGGTTCGACGAGCTCCGGTGGCTGGTCCGCGAAATGGCGGTCGTCGATGGCGTCATGCCCGGGCCGCAGATGCGCGCCGCCATCGCCGCCATGCGGGAAGCTGGTCATACTGACGGCACGGAGGACTTCGTCGAAGAGCTTTCACCCAACGCGAGGATCGGGTACGCCGTGGACGACGTCGAGGGAGAGGGAGACAGCGAGGATGAGGACGACGACGACAACGGCGATGCCAATCATTCCGACGACAGGGACAGAGGCAACAGTGAGAAGCAGACCCTGAAGCCATGGCTGGACCCGCGCGAGCTCGCCAGGGCTTTGGACGGCTGGGACCCGCGAGAGGTGGCCGAGCTGGAGGCCGCCGGGCTCGTCTGGACGCCGCGGCTGGTGTGCAAGCTCCTGCGCGCTTTCAAGAAGGCCGAGACGGCGTGGGAGTTCTTCTGCTGGGTGGCGTGCCGCCCCGGCGGGTTCGCGCACGACCGCCACACGGTGGCGCGGATGGTCGCCATCCTCGCCCGCGCCGGGCACGTCGAGCTGGTGGAGCGCCTGCTCGCCAAGGTGCGGGCCGACGGCATCCTCCTCCCGTTCGCCACCGTGCGGCTCGTCATCGACTTCTACGGCCTCTCCAAGAAGGCCGACGCGGCAGCCAGGGTGTTCCGGGAAGCCGAGTCCATCTGCGGCCCCGTGTCGCGTCCCAACCTCGCGCTGCTCTGCTCGGCGCTGCTCCGGACGATGGCGAAATGCCGCAGGGCGCCAGACGCCATGGAACTCCTCGAGGAGATGATGGCGCGGGGCATCCTCCCGGACCTGCAGACCTTCTCCGGCCTGATGGAGCACCTGGCCGGCGCCGGGGACCTCAAGGGCGTGCACCGGCTGCTGGGGCTGGTGCGGCAGTGCGAGCTGCAGCCCGACGGGTACATGTACAGCGTGCTGGTGAGGGCCTACTGCAAGCGGGAGCGCGCGGCGCTCGCGCTGAGGGTGTTCGACGAAATGCGCGCGGCGGGCGTGGCGCCCGACGCGCCCACCAAGGCGCTGCTGGTGAAGAGCCTGTGGCGGGAGGGGAAGCTCCGGGAGGCGGCGCAGGTGGAGGAGAGGTGCGAGGACGTGGCCGGCGGCCTCCCGGAGGCGTCGCCGGGGCACGTGTGGACAGCCAGCGCCGCGGACTTGAAGAAGGTGCTCGACATCTACTCCGGCTGCTTCTCGCATACTGATGCTCTGGCTGGAACGGGTTGATGCGTCAAGCCGTCGATGCCACTGAGGTGGCTTCACCTCAGAGGTCAGATTGCTGGAAGATGAGGAACTCCTCGTGGTGGCATTTCGATGGCTTTCTCATTTCAGCGCAGCTGCAGAAGAACTGAAGAAGTGATGATGATGAATCTGCAGAGCGCATTTGCGAAAGTGTCCTGTCTTGAGTTCTGGAGCTCGGCATTGCTGCTACCTTGTGCAATGCTCCTGTAGAATGTTTTCAGTATCATCTGAAAAGGAAGACAGAGAGGGAATGTTCAGTGCAGTGCAGTGCCATTTTCTTGCTAAATGGAGATATCAACTGCAAGTGGCCTGTGTTTATGGTAGCATTCTTAGCACCGAATATGTAATGCGACATCCTACATCTACTTAGTCGTGTGTACCTATGGTCTTTTTAACGATTTGTTGAGATCAACGACACGTAATCCCATTGTTCAGGATGCGCGATAGGAATTGGCGTTCATGCCTTCATGGGACTGAATGTTATGTGCTTCTGAAATTGATCCTCATGAGTATTTCACAAACTTCGTTTGGAAAGTCCAACTGCTAAAGGTACGGAAACACCTAGCTATTCAACTAGTAAACTATGAATCCGTAAAATGTTGAAATCCAATTTGGCAATAAAAAAAGCCCCCATAATCGTTGTGAATTAACCCTACTCAAGAATTTCACTCTGTCGCACAGACTGTTTCTGTCTCAAGAGATATTTTCCCACATTTGCTTTTGTAATTTCAAACGTTCAAATTGACTAGTACTCCGTACTAACATATTGGAGACATAATAATACAGCATTTTCCTCAGTCCTCACAGCATCGCCGCCCGCTTCCACCGACACGCCGCAGCCACTCCGACGAAGCACTTCCCTCATCGCCGCCCCTCCGCCTCCGCCTCCGCCTCCGCCTCCACCCACCCCGCCCTCCTCCGTCTCCGCCTACCCCATTCCCCGCCGCCGCCCCCGTGGCCGCTCCCCTACCGGTGTTGGGTTTGCGTGAAGCGGAGACCCGCCAGTACTGGGGATCGATCAATTCCGTGTGTGCCGATTTCGCGGTTGGTGGATTAATCATCGCTTCCTCGCAATGCTGCAATGGATGGGCGGTTCGAGGCGGAAGGTGTACGCCGTGAGTATCCGCATCTCTACCCTAAATCCCCTTTGCGTTGTACTTCACGGCATTTAATCTAGGCAGCTAGCATCCCTAATTTCGACTGTTTTGTGCATCACTGTTGCAACGGTGGTTGAGGGTTGACATTCAAGCTCTAGAATGGTAATTGCGTGTAGCGTGTTTTTGCAAATTGTGACATGCTGCTAACATCTGGTTATGTTTGGGTGGCTTCGGATTCTGCTTTTTTGGCCCCGAAATGAGCAGTCCAGGAAGTCAACACAGAGCAGGTAACTTTGGTGCTTTCAAGTGCTAGTGGTGCTAGTCATATTTTGCCTCATATTTTTGTTTTATATTGATGAAACTGAGTGCGACATCCTTGATCAAACAATGCTTGGCAGACAAAGGCAGTACTTCGAACAAAAGAGGCGGCAACAGCAGAGGCCAGAGCTACAGAACCAGGATAATGTAGCAGGTGGTCAAGCTTCACGTGATCAGGAGCCTCGATCACTTGATGTTCTAAACATGAACAATCTGGCAACTCCAAATAGCAATCATGGATCCGCAAGTGAGTTTCTTATATGTTTTGACTTTTGAGGTCTCAGTGGGGAACTTTATTTTCTATGGTTCGTCATTTTACCCTTCTAGCATATTATCTGTAATTTCTGGCCTAGCAAACCAAGTAAAGTCACTCTTGGCAGATTTTTCTTGTTATGATTGTTTTGCATCATATCAGATGCAGATGGTGCTATACCCCAAGTGGATTGCACTATTTCAGATGGTTTCCCTACAGAGGCGATAAAGAAGATCAATTCTTCATGCAATAGCAACATGAAGGAAGCAGGTGAGGTATTCCAATTTTTCAACATAGGCATATTGACTAGACCATATGTATCCACAAAATTAACACGCTAGGTACACCCTCCGGTATCTTTTACATGTTGCTTAGGAACCTGTTGTGGCCTTCAGAGCATAATTTTGCTCTTACTTTTCCCTAATCACATGGTAGCAGAAGGTACTACAAATGTTGGATGACATATCTTTTTTTAAAAAAAAAGAATTCAATGCCCAACCTTAAAAAGGCTGGCTGCACAAACTATACAATGATATCAAATTTGACCTGAATGTAGTTGTAGATATATGTCTTCCTTTGTTGAATATGTGGCGGCTGAAAGAAGGATGATCTTTTGTGCTAGTATTGATTTGTGAAGTGTGTAATAAGCCCTTTTGTTACAGTACACTTACAATAACATATTTTTTCTTCTATTCTGCAGGCTCTCAGCCAAGGTCAGTATCTCCACACAGTGTGGTAAGAATCTACCTGCATTTGTCTTGTTTTATGAGATGTCAATCTTGTACATTGGCAGATTGTCATCACCCTTTGGTCATCAAGATGCTGCAGCAGCTGTTAACTCTCATGAAGAACCTCTTGGTTGTAAAATATCCCCATCCATAAACTATAGCACCAGGCAGCAAAAACAAAGTCTGGAAAACCAAAGTGGTGATGTTTCCTTTGCTATTACCAATCATTTATTTTATCCCTACTGATTGAGTTACTGCTCAAGTCTGTGCAACTACTTGAAAAAGGAAAAATTGTTAAAATAATAACCCCTTCAATCACAAATGTATGACATTTAGGACATTGACATGGTCTACAACTGCAAGACAACACTTCCATTTGTAACCTCTGTTAGAGTATGACATTTCAAATAAAGATGATAGATATTATAAATTCACTTTCCATGATGAATCTAGCAAAGTATATCTTACATTATGAATCTATGTAATTGTTTATGTATTAAAAGGTTTGACTGCTAGAAATCCTAAAACGACATACATTTGTGATGGGAGGGAGTATGCCTAATACAAATGCTTATTTTCGTAAGCCATTATTGCTTGGAACTAGAGAAGGAGCAGTTGATGTCTGCAGCTTTGTACTTGAATAATTTGTAAAAAACAAATTGTGTCAATTCATAAGTTGTATGGCTGATATTGATGTACTTGTTATATATCATTGAATCTTAGGTTCAACTGTGGTTTTACTTGCAGAAATTTCACTTCTTGATTTGGTCAATTATGAGGGACCAAATAAGTCTACCACGCAACCTGCCCGTGAGCCTCACGTTTCATTTTCTGTTAAAGGTGCATGTTTCTATCACATTTTTTTTGTCTCGAACGCTCAGGAGAGTTGCGTGTCATTACATGAAATAAGAAAAGATAAAATTTACAGCCCCAACACAACCCCAGACCCTACAGATCATAATCATTTTATTGTCCAGATTCCAGCGCAATCATTATCTGGTTAACTGCTTTGTTTTCATGTTATGTTTAGTTGTTTGCTGTTAGAACTAGTTTTACAGCAGTTGTGAGAATAGGCAGTTTGCCTGTTAGTTATGAGAATAGACAATTTGCCTGTTCTGACTAGGAGAAATACTGTGCAGACTTGCATATCACTTCACAAAAACACTTCAAATTCTGGCTTGTATATATTTTGATATTACTGATTTATTGTTATATGTATTTTCTGGAAGGATTTGCACCTAAACTGCATCCTTATGTTAACATTTGTTTCATTCAGGTTTTAGCGATCATAGTAGATTTTGATGGTAAATGTGTTTGGTTGTGAAGTTTGTGTGAGCTCTGTGGTCCACCTGTTGTTATTATTGTCCCTGATCACCTTAGTTTACTGCCTCCAATCTCTTCTAACAGCATGTTATAATTTTTTATTAGACATTCATCTGCTTCTGTTTCAGGCCTTGGTCATATCAAGATGGAAACACCTCCCCATTCACCAAGACCAACCAAGAGGTTGAGTTTTAAAGCTTAAACTATTATTTTAGCCTTAGAGGTCTAAATGGTCTAGCTTGTCCAGTTAATGGCTGTAGCTAAGGTAAAGCACAATAGTCTGAGAACAACAAACTTTCTTGCCATGTGAATATGTGATACCGATCATGCCTTTAGCTTTCACACAAGTTCAGTTCTACATCCAAATCTAAACTATATTGCATTTAATGTGGCCATGCAGGGTTTTACCTTTGCCTCCAAAGGCCATGCGGTTCACACATAAAGGAAAACGATCTATCCCCTTTGATGTCACAAAGTCATTGGTGAGAATTTCAGATGCGTTCCTCCTTGTCCTTGAAACCAGATCCCAAATGTAGCAGAAAGCGTTTTTCATTACACTGGATGCGAAATTTATAACCAATTTTCTTCGTCATAGCTAGATGTGTTAATTGAATTATACCATTTTATGTAAGAATTCAAATGTTTTTCTACCACTTTTAACAGGATTCTATGAACAGTATCGATATGCTGAAGGAGCAAAGGCTATCAGCCAAAATGGGCAGAATACTGGATGAATCAGGTTATGAAAGGAGGAAACAGTTTAACTGCTATTTCCAGGATTCATCTGAGAAACTTAATGCTGACCTGTATCTTGAGGATGAAGATATGTTTTATGAACCTCAAGCTGAAAAAGACTGGCAATGTAAGTTCTTCACTTCTTCTGTGCTATCTTATTACCGAGTTTCATGAGTAACAAATCAAGTCTTGTGACCTAAGAAAAGATTACACTAATATATTCGCGATTCTACTTTTTTTTTGGTTTTGGACAGCAAAGCATAGGAGATCAGATGGCAATCTCACTGGTGAAAATTCTGATAGATTCTGGAGGATAGATCAATTTAAAGAGGATCATTTTCCTACTCGAAGAGAGGAACATTTTGATACAAGTGGCTATGGATTTAAAGATAGACACTCTCCAGACCGAAGGTTACTTCTCCACTTATATATAGGTTTGATTAAAAGGCCTAACATGCTCTACCAGCCACAAATAATATAGTCTTTACCTGCAGAAACTCAGCAAGATTTAATGAAGGATTTGAGAATACAGGTTTGAATTTGGTCTATCTTTTTTGTTTCACATACCTCAGACCAGTGACACTCGAGTAACAAAACAAAAGGCAGTGGACATTCCATGTTACTTGCTTCTCCTGCTCCTAGTTCATCAGCCACCAGTCCATCTAGCAGACTTGTCAGTGCTGTTCATTCATGTAGTTCTGCTTTTCTTTAGACACCTATTAAACTTGGGATTTCTTGTGTATTCTCTTTGTTTTTTCTGTGATGTTGTAGGTCAGCCTAGCATTATGCTTGGATTGCCTACTTGTCTTACTGTTATTAAATCATGATTGCCTGTTTTCTGCTCTGAGATATTTGTGCTTCTTGATTGCAATTTTCATTGAAGGAATTCCATCATCACACGACCTCTTTTCTGATCATTCACTGATGGATGATGGTGAGGGTACTGAACTTTTTGATTTGGAAAGGTAAGCATTAATAAAGCCTCATGCAGATTATATTTATGCAATAGCTCTGATCTTTCTGTCATTCTTGTCAGGCGCCCAACAAGTAAGAAAATATCCAACTCAAATAACGATTTTGGTCCTTCTGCTTGGTCTTTTGACATGATAGATGATTCAGAGAAAAGGAGGAGCCCAATAAGGTATTGGATGATCTACTTGTATCTGTGTTTAAATGGATTCTAGGCTCCCGATTCCTTAATATTCTTATGCCATGCAAATTATTAGGAATCTTCTTGCTGATCCCTTGAAAATTGTTCTTTTGCAGTGAAGAATCATGCACATCTGCTGCAGGTCTGTAATTTTTACTCTATCTTCATCAAAGACTCCCTTCGGGGTGCATTCCCTAGTGGACTAGGGGTTACATATGCAAAACTTATATCTTGATGTATCCCTCTTTTTTTTGGGCTCAAAGCAATGAAGGATAGAATGTACAAGAAACAATCGCCATCAGTAAAGAATGAGATGAAGGAGAAGGATGAATTTCAAATTAGCTTGGATAAGCTAGATATTCCAGATATGGATGCAGATCTTCATAAGGGGTCATTATTTAACAATCCAGAAAAGGTGGATAGAAAAGGAACAACAGATCAGAAGAAGCTTGAAATAAGTTATTGGCCAGAAAGTGTCACTGAGCAGCCAAGAACTCGAGAACCAAGCTGCCATTTATCACTTAAGGAGAAATTTTCCAATTGGGGTTCTCCTACTTCCCATCTGAAGGGTAGCACTGGACTAACTAACCAGTCAAGTTGCACCATAATGCATAAAGATAAACCTTCTTTCAACGCTGCTCCAAATTTGACTGTGGAGTCAACTGATAAGAGATCTGCTTCAAAAGCCCATCCTGTTTTCCACGCACCTGACAATGCCATTTTTGATGATGACATTCACATGCAGCAGCCTGTTTCTAATATGTTTGGCGATAAAATTGAATTATCAAACCCATTTCGGACCAGTGATCTTCAGAGTGACATTGATATGAGCAGTTTCTTTAGGCAGAAGGTGGACAAGAAGCAAGAAGATTATTTTCCAACTTTCAGAAATTGTGGTGCAGACATCTTCCCTGCAGAGACGGCAGTGAGTCCGGTAAGACAAACAGTTGGTCGACACAGTACGTGCTCACAGCCTTCTGGCAAGGATTCTTTCAGGCATGGGTTCAGTCCTGGTTTCAATTTTCAGGAGTCAGAATCAAACACATTTTGGGGGGATAACCATGTTAGTAATGGCACTTTTCTGGACGATCTTAAGTTTAGTGGTCTGCTTGCAAGAAAAAACAGTGATGAGAACGAAGTCAAGATTAAAGCGTCTGAGAAACCAGATACTAAGATATTGACAGAAACATGTCGGCTCTCTGCAGATCACAGAAATGAGGTGAATGGAACTGAATTATGTTCTGATGGTTCAGAAGTATCTAATTGTTCTGAAGCACAGAAGGGAAATTCAGCAGCAGCAACACAAATTCCTGCAAACTTTCAGGAGACCTCAGCAGAATTGTTCCAAGTCCGTACTCATGTTAGACCTGTAACTAAGGAAAAGCTGTAAGTAGTGTGCCCCCTTAATTGTCTTTCTTCAAAATTGTTGTATGTTTCATAGATTTACTGAAGGTTCTCTCATTGTCCATTACTAGAGATAATCCTGGTACTGGCTTTGAAGCTCCAATGCATTCGAGAAGCAAGATTCAAGATGTTGGAGATCATTCTAAACTAAATGCTATGTTCCAGTCTCCTTTCATTGGAGGTTTGTTGCTCAAGTCCCTGTAGCATGCTCTCTTTCTCTCTGTATGTCAACTCAAAAAGAAAAAAAAAATTATGTCACTATGTCAATACTTTTTGCTGCTATCTAGAGGAGGTGGGGATTGAGAAGAAGATCATAGCAAGCGTGTCACCAGACAACAGTGATGTTCAGTATCAGTTCATGCTTGAACAGCGTGTTCTCCGACGGCTTTGTGTTCAGAAGGTAGTGGTGCCAACACCAATGAAGGACAAGTTAGATAAGGTAATGTAGACCAGAAAGGCCTTAACAATTCTCTGTTGCTCTTTTTTCCACTACTTTTTCAGTATTCTGAATTACACATATCCTATGGATGCCGTTCTATTGTGTCATTTTGAAAATGGTAGGAAGCGTTCCAAAATATACTTTGGTGATGTGTAATTTTATTTGATGCATAATCCTTGTGGCAAACTTCTCTAATGTTATCAGAATAACCATATTCTGCTCACGCTCTTTCTCCACATAACGAAGTTTCAATATGCTTTTTATACAGGATACACGATTTAGGATAGTGGAGGATGGATCTCACGTCCTTCCAAAAAGTGTTTGACAGGTAAACAGCAGTAGCCTTTTCGTTTTCAGTTTTCTCGTGTTTCAATTGATTTGCGTGAGTCATGAAATCAGAGCTAAAGAGTATCCAACATTTATCCATGTTACTGATTCAACCTGTGATAATCAGGGGGCAGGAATGACAATGTAGGGGAGGGAGGAACTCATTTGACGCCCGTGAAATGCAGGAGCAAGCACCTACCTGCGCCTAATGAGCTCCTCCATGTCCATCAGTTTCGTAGTGCTGGTTTTCGCTGTAAGCTCGACAAGTTGTACACCTGTGGAAATCTAGATTTTTGGCTGTTAGTAACTCTGGGAGGGTTGTCTGATGTTATACAGTGTTAATCTATTACAGATTTCTGAACGTTAAGTAAAGTTACTCAAAAGCCACAGAATTGTAGCCTATATGATTGATTGCGCAAACAAAATGTCCCAGGCCTTTTCTACTCTGAACTACTCTCACACTATGCGCACTGTGGAAACCCTTTTTGTTCTAATGTGGATACCATTGGATTCTGTTGATCAAACTGAAGTGTCTGTGACCAGTTTGTTCCTCAATGTTTGTCATGCTCGTCAGAAAGGCATACAAACACAAATCATCATCTATAACACAAGCACTAAATTACGCTGCAAGCCAGCAGTCAGCACGAACTCTTCCTACCTCCCAGTTTGGCTTCCATCTGATCTGACTTGTGTGAATCAAATCAAATCTCTCCTAGCTGAAGATCCACTCCATTCCTCGCTTCGGAACGCCAAGAAGCCACTTGTACTTGCGGTAGGGAGGAGGATTCTCCATCAACTCCAAGAGCTTCGCCCAGCGCGCAATCCGATCGCCGTCGCTGTCGCAGCCTCCTCTCCAGCTACCGAGGCCACCCTGCAAGAAGCATCCCGTGCACACCTGAGTTCAGAGTTCAGCCATGCTCAAAATCTTTGCAGTTGCAGACACCAGATATCATTGCACAGCTTGATCTGATCAGATCATACGCAGCAAGAGAACGCCGTCGTGCGCAAGAAGGCGGCTTACCGTGATGCGGAACACCGCGACGGAAACCAAGACCACGGCGAGGGCGGCGACGGCGAACCGCAGCGTCGCCGCCGACGCCGGCGTCCATGCCGTTGCCAAGAAGCCAGGCCGCGTCAGCGTTCGGCTCTGCTGCTGCACCCACACAGACAAGAAGGTAAGAAGCCAAGAAGTCTGAGACCAGGCATGAATGGGATCGGACATTCGGACGAGAGATCAACGAAGCAAGGATGCGGGGGGCCGGATCACCTGAGCCCGGCGACCCCGCGGCGGCGCGCGCCGAGAGGAGGGGTCGTTCGGCCGCGCCGCGGCTCTGCTCCCTGTGGCAACGGTCGAAGAGGCGAAAGGCGGAAGGCGACAGGGACGTGTCTGGAGATCTGGTCATCTGGACCGTCCGAGTAAAGCAAGGCATCAAAAGGGCGGAGGAGCACAGCACTTACGTGGGCCCGTTGGTGAAATATTAAAGCAGCTCCTCTTACTATGAACCCAAATGCTTCTAGGAGCATGTAATTTGGATGGAGAAATGTTCGATCATGCTATATACCGGAAATTAAAGTATTTGGCAATAGTTACACCAAGCGAAATCCTTAAAAATTTTATCCAACACAATTGACGAAGCTAATCATTAAAGATCAATGTACAAAGATTTTTTTTTCAAAATAAAATATCAGCCAATTCTCTTCCTTCTATCTACTTTCCTCGCCTAATCATCTTTCTTTCTTTCTTGGTTCTTGCATAACATAGTGTCTTGCATGAGACTATTTCTTTCTCTCATCATTAATTCTCCTGCCACCTCATCAAACCATTTACATGGCATGCTATTAAATACTATAGAAACTATTCTAGTCATCGGGTTAGGAATGCCCTAAGCACAAACCTTGTAACCACCTAGGTCTTTGTGCATCGATGCATGTGTCTACGTGTGGATGTCCAAGTCTATATTGTGTTCCAATGAAAATAATTCTAAGTGTCACTCTCAATTATTCCTTTAAAAAAGTCTTTCAATTTTAATGTGGTTAATTGTAATAGTTTCAACTTAGATTTATGAATGTAATGTGGTAACCCGACCGAGGGTAGTATATTACACCAAAGTAAGAAAGACAATATTGAAGCCATGGCCGATCGGTTGATTGCAAGTTGCAAGGGGAAATAAGTTATATCTCATTCATTACATCGGTTCATTAGTATAAAAATGACCTTTCATCCCCTACATTTGCTCCGGTTGTATTTTGATCCGAGACAAATGTAAGGTTAAAGGTTGAGTCCGGACTCCTATGTTACCTACCGGGACTAATCATCTTGGAGCGGCGTTCACATGAGCGGGAGCGGCTGGGAATACACCTAACTGCCTACCGAAACCAGAAAAACGCCGTACACGCCCGTATCACGCGCACACCTGACTGACTGCTGACCCCCCGTCGAGCTTGACCAGAAAGCACAGCACCAGTCCTAATGGCGATGCGCGCTGAACTGAATAATTCCATCGCATCGCAACGACGATCAGATCGAAACCGTCGAGCGCGCGGCGACACTATTGCTGCATCCTGACGCCTGAATGCCTGATACACGACGATGCAGAGCTGATGAACTGAATACTTCATCGCAACGACGCCCTATTGATCTCCCATGATGCCATGCATGAGCGGTCGCGAAGCTTATTAATTAGTGCGAGCATTAGGCCAGTCTCAGTGCAGCGTTTCATCGCACAGTTACACCAGAAACTAAGTAACTGTGCCAGATGAGTTTCATAGTAAACTCCTCTCACATCCCATGAAACTCTCAACTCTCTCTCCTCTGCCATATCAGCACATAAATGCCATGAAACTTTCATGAAACCCCCACTGAGACTGGCCTTAGCGAGACAAGTTGTCGGCACCGGGGCCGAGGAGTTGAAATCGGAGGACCCCTACCCCCATGCGTTCATTATACCAGCGCTTCGTTCGGATCCGTGTCTGATTATTGGGAACGGCAGGTGTGCAGACTCAAAGTCAAGCAGTCCACATGAACGTAGAAAAATGAAGCCGAATCAGGCCGACGACGAGAGAGAATTTCAAGTGCCAAATCTCCTTTCAGAGCAACCATGATAATAAGTCATCAACATAATAACCCACATGAAGAGAATTTAAGCTCTTCATGTATTTACAAAATGCGTGGAATGATGCATTAATTAATTAAGTAGTTTTTCACTCTCACCCTAAACTATGTATACGGATGATCCGAAGAGCTGCAAAAGGCGAAATGTGGATTGCAAATGAAAAAGAAACGACAATGGACAAAGCTAAAACAAGAGGATAAAGAAAAGAGTAAAGTCCATTTTACCCCCTGATAAGATAACAAAATCTAAAAGACCCCCGATCTCCAAAACCGGACAGCGTACACCTCCAACTCTTTAAAACCAGACAAATTACCCCCCTCATATACTTTAAAGTAGTTTTGAAGGTAGTTTTGGCCCTTTTTTACTTCAACACAAATCTGACAAACATAATAGAGATTTTTAAATCACAAAAATTATCATTAGTTATCCAAAAATATTGAGAAAACTTCTACTGATACATTGGTATATGAGGAACTTAAATAAAATAATTGAAGCTTGTGAGAATATCTCTGGAAGCTTTCAAAAATTAGATTTTACCCTTGTAAATAGGAAAAAATTAGAAAAATCTAGAAATATCCTAGAACTACATTACAGTCAATGTCTAAATGGATTTTAATAACTTTACATAATAGTATGACATGCAATCAACATGAATGTAACACACATTGATCCTTGTTGCATTCATGTTGGCTGCATTAATGTTGGATTAGTCTTGTGTTTTCATTGTTGTAAGCTCCAAAAAATAAATTTAGACGTCCATTAGAATGTGTTGGGAATTTTATATATTTATATAGATATTTTCCTATTATTTTAGTGCCGAACCCCAATTTTAGAAGCTTCTAGATACATTTTCATGAGCTTGAATTATTTTATTTGGGTTCTTTACATCCTAATATATCACTAGGATTTTTCTGGAAAATTTTTGGAGGCATCAAGATAATTTTTGTGATTTATAAACCTATCTTGTATTTATCATATTAGTTTTTCAACTTAAAAGTACCGAAACCACCTTCAAAACCACTTTACGTTATTCAAGGTGGTTAATTTATCCGGTTTTAAAGAGTTGGAGGTCTATGATGTTCGGTTTTCAATATAAGGGGGGTCTTTTAGATTCCGTGACAAGATCAGGGGGGT